>CM032446.1:155543766-155583766 GCA_019049505.1 Pachyrhynchus sulphureomaculatus
TCATCCGAGTTGCGGTAATCGACAAATCGCAGGTAGGAGGGTTAAATTAGGGTTAACCTAAATTAGATAAAAGTATAAAACGTAAGGGCATTTTGGAAATTGACTAGTTTACGTCTAAACTTTTTCAAGTCAACATGGTTTTACCAGGTGTACAAGTATGAAATGCCGATTTCAGACAACAGATGATGGACCAATGCAGTTTGTGCTATAAAGATTTGACACTGCGCCATTTTGTTGTGTCATCAACAAGTATCAGACGCGCACGAGTGATAAATTGGAAAAGTGTGTGCATAGTGTTATGTTGTTGTGTTCAATATGTCGAAATTTATACCGAACAAAGGGCATTCGCGGACAGCATTAATTTTTTTGTTTTCATTTGAAGAAAACGGCTGTTGAATCATACCAATTACTTCGAGAAGCTTATGGTGAACATGCTCCAAGATACGTGTGAACGATGGTGACTTCGATGTTGCAGATAAGGAACGTGGAAAACCGCCAAAAAAAATACGAAGATGTGGAATTGCAAGCATTTTTGGACGAAGATGATTCGCAAACACAAAAACAACTCGCCGAGCAATTGGGCGTTAGTCAACAAGCTGTTTCCAATCGGCTACGAGAGATGGAAAGATTCAGAAGACCGGTAGTTGGGTACCACATGAGTTGAACGACAGGCAAATGGAAAAGCGCAAAAACACGTTTGACATTTTGCTCGCGGTACAAAAGGAAGTCGTTTTTGCATCGTATAGTTACAGGAGATGAAAAGTGGATTTATTTTAAGAATCCCCTAAATCATGGGTAGACCCAGGCGCACCATTCACATCGACCGCAAGACCGAATCGCTTTGGCAGAAACACGATGCTCTGTGTTTGGTGGGACCAGAGGGGCGTGGTCTATTATGAGCTGTTTAAAACCTGGGCAAACGGTTAATACTAAACGTTACCAACAAGAATTGACTGATTTTAGGTAACACAAAGTCATTTTTCTTCATGACAATGCTCCATCACATATGGCAAAACCAGTTCGCGACACGTTGGAAGCAATCAGCTGGGAAATTCTACCCCATGCGACTTACTTACCAGACTTGGCTCCTTCCGATTACCACTTGTTTGCATCGATGAGTCACGCACTTGCTGAGCAGCACTTTGGTTCGTACGAAGATGTGAAAAAATGGCTCGATGAATGGTTCGCAGCAAAAGGGAAAGATTTTTACTGGCGTGGTATTCACAAATTGCCCGAAAGATGGGAAAAATGTATAACCAGCGATGGAGTGTACTTTGAATAAAGCACTTTTTATCATTCTTCCGAATTTAACATGTTTTTTTAGAAAAAAAAAAATCCTCATTTCGTACTTGTACACCTGGTATTATAGAGGATGTTCAGCGAGAAAGACAAAATTTTGATCCTGTTAGAAGATTACAAATTTCGACAATATCGCCATTTAAAATCGATAGAAGAGATGTGCTGAGTCTGCACAAACAAGAACTGCACTGCCAAAGTTTATACCATTGGACCAGACGACATATTTTCACGACAAACTGGCAACCATCAACACGATAATGAACAAGTACTGAATCACCAAAAAATTAACAACGCAGTGATGAAGAGAGCTAACGAGGAACATTACAACGAAAGACCAAGAAAGATGATTCGGCGGGAGGTGGCTACAGATCCGGGTGTGCTGAACACTTTCACCGACTCCGATATGACAAGAATAAGGAAGAATTTGAACCGAGCCAGACTGCAGTGCTATCCAAAGTTGCCAAAATCCCGAGAGGAAGTTCATGAATATCTCGGTCGATGATGTTTAATGATGTCCAGGTTGGTGTGATATTTTCCTGTAAAAGTAATTTAGAATTCCTGTGCGCGGCGGATATTGTGATGGTGGATGGTACATTTGAATTTTGTGCAAAGTTTTTTCTACAAATGTTTACTATTCTGGCATATATCAATGGGAGCTATATTCCCTTGGTGTTCAGCCTATGATACGACAAGAACGAAACTTCGTATTGTTTGGTATTCTCTGCGGTAAAGTCCAAATGCCGTGTCAGATTTTGAACGCACTATTCACAATGCGATTACAACCGAATTTCCATTGACAACGCTTGTGGGATGCAGATTCCATTTAAGACAATCCTGGTGGAGAAAAATTCAGAATCTAGGATTAACTAGAGAATACAAAGATAATAATTCTCCTATTGGAAAATGGCTTCACCACATGTTCGGGCTAACTTTTCTCCCTGCCGATAACGTGGGAGATGTTTTCGTCCAATTATTAGATAATCAACCAGTCCACCCACAAGTAACATTGTTTGCTGACTACATAGTTGAAAACTACATCGTTGATAGTGCTTCTTTCCCTACAACCCTTTGGACCACGCTCGACGCTAGCGTTTGGAGAACTAATAACGGAATTCAAAATTTGCAAAGGATAGTCGTTCGCCTCATCCGAATTTTCATGAATTTTTAGAGGTCATCAGGGGTTATTAGATTGAAACATACGCGAAAATCAACGCTGTACAAACCAGTGCACCAAAGTGTTCGACTAATAGGTACAATTCAGCATTTTTAGAAATTAAGATAATTCAATATGCACATAAAGCGACTGATGCTGTAACGTTTGTCAAATGCATGGCCTACAAATATAGTAATTACTGAAATATGTATTTTGCTTTAATTTTCACACATAACTTGCATACTTATAGCTCTATACCTGCCTGTGATGGACCGCAACTCAGCCGTCAATTTTGGATTCGAAAAAGGCCTGTACGGTAACTCGGAACTTTTTATTGCCTTCACCGACCCTTACCGCAACTCGGTGTCAATCATTTAAACCCTACCTTAATTATATTGAATTTCTTAAAAGTGTTATAAATAAATTGGCTGCTAATAAAATTGTGCAAAAATTTTTTTTTGAAGGAATTTAACTTAGTACAATATGAAGAAAATTACCTGAACTTAAGATATAACAAAGGAATGTTGTATAAATCTAGTTGATTATTTTGTAATACCTCGGAATCCTTGAATTTGTTAATTTCCGACAACTTTTTATTTTTGTTATTGATATGTAATATATCGAGGTATTCGTCAAAACTACTAGTATGATTTTCAGAAAATAAATGAGAGGCATAATGTAAAACTTTAGTCTTATTCATAAACGCTTTTTTAAGTTTATTATTCTTTGTTTGAATGTTCTATTCGTTTAACTTATGTAAACTTTGGGACAGGAGCCGCATTTTAATTTATAAACCCCATATTTATTATGTTTTTAATTTTGTTGTTTTTTATTATTTTGCCCAAAGAATTGTTTGTGTTGAAGGCTATCTTTAATCCAATATTTTCTAAATGTTTCGAGACTTTGTAGCTGGGTATGCTACAATAAGTTATTGTGTTAAATTTAATGTTTTGGTTAACTGATAAAGGGTAAGCCAAATTAATAGCTTTTTTCTATGGTTTTTTATGTAATCATCTGTCCTATTGTCATATCCATTATTTTTTGCTATTTGTTTAATATTTAATTCTTTTTGATAATTCAAGTCATTCATTGGAACATTGAGTTGTCTACGAATTTGACTGTAAAAAGCTGCTATTTTATAACTGTTGGGTAGGTTAATTAAAGTGTCTGTGTGTGATGGTTTATGATATACAGAGAATTCAAACTTATTTTTAGATTTCATGATTGTCAGGTCTAAAAAATTAATTGAATTATTTTGTTCTATTGTGTGAATTTAATTCTTTTGTGGATATTATTGATATGTTCTAAAAGTAACTTTAACTGTCTATCTGTGCCTATGAAATAAGCACATACAAACACGGTAATCTATCGGAATTCATTTTACCCCTATAGTCATAAAAGGGCAACTTTTCACTGTTAAATTCATACTATTTTAGGAATGTGGAATCTTTGACACAATGACACTACTCAGTATATATCACCACTACACCAGACACTTTATTTTACAATTAATTTCAGAAATTTCCCCTTTTCTCACAATTAGGAATCTTATCTTTGGGATTTCTTAAGATATTCCTCAGATTGTCTGATGACTTATAGACTAAGATGAGGCCTACCTTATTAAATATCTTATTGGGTTCCCTGCTATATTTCCGATTATATAGTATGGAGACATACTTGGTCTTATTTTCTTCGCGTGTAAAAAAGGTGGAATTTTGACTATTTAACCTGAACTTATGTCTATTTATTAACTTGTTTACTAAGTCATCATTATAACCATTAACTCTAGTTATATTTCTAATACGATTCATTTTATTATTGAAGTTTACTGTGTTCAGAGGAAAAGTGACCAAACGATGAACTAAAAAAATGTAATGCGGCTAATTTGTGTTGTTTACAATGAAATGAATCATTAGGAATATATCTATCTGTTACTGTGTCTTTTCTATAGATATCAAATTCTAACCTATTATTATTTTTAATAATTAAACTGTTCTCACTTTCGTAAGTGAATTTAATGGAATCATATCGGCTATTTAATTTGGAAACAAAATCACCTATATTTGCTTTCTTTGCATCAAAAATCGCGAAAACATCATCCACATACCTATACCATACCCTTGGGAAATACTCAGATTCAAATTTTCAAAAATAATTAAATGTCATCAAACAAATAGCAAGAAATAATGGATATGACAGCAGGATAATAAACAGATCATTACATAAAAAATAACAGAAAAAAGCTATTAATTTGGTGTATCCTTTACCAGTTAACAAAAACATTAAATTTAACACAATAACTTATTGTGGCATACTCGGCTACAAAGTTTCGAAACATTTAGAAAATATTAGATTAAAGGTAGCATTCAAAACAAACAATTCTTTGGGTAAAATAATAAAAAACAACAAAACTAAAACTAAGAAACATAATAAATCTGGGGTTTATAAATTAAAATGTGGCTCCTGCCCCAAAGTTTATATAGGTCAAACGAGTAGAACATTCAAGCAAACAATAAAGGAACTTAAAAATGCATTTAATGCATCTCATTTATTTTCTGAAAATCATAGTTTTAATGAAAACCTTGATATATTACATATCAGTAACAAAAATAAAAAGTTAAATTTGCTTGAGTCGTTGGAAATTCACAAATTAAAGGATTCCGAGATATTGTTAAATAATTAACTAGACTGATACAACATTCCTTTGTTAAATCTTAATTTCAGTTAATTATCTTCCTATTGTAACTAAGTTAAATCCCCCGGTCAATTTATTTATAACACTTTTAGCAAATATCGTATAATTAAGGTAGGGCTTAAATAATTATACCTAAATTAGTTATTAGACAAAATAGTAGAAGTGCAACTACCGTTTGAGAAAGGTAATGTATATGGAAACGTGTCACGGCTAATTTAAGTTATTATTTCACTTTGATAAATAAAATATAGTGAAAAATCTGAACAACAGTTCATCTTTTAATTTCCTAAATATGGATTTTCATGAACTAAGCGCCAAATCTATCCAATTCTAACAAAGTTTAATCATTTCTGGATTACACTTACTTTTATGAAAAGTTTACAAACATATGATTATGGTCATTATATGTAATGTAATTTGTTTTTTCATTAATTATGATACGATTTTAACGTCATTTACGTGAAAAGGATTTCACCGTAAAGTAATTTGTAACTGCTTAATACGTACGCTTGTAGCACAACTCATAATTTATTATTAAATATAAAGTAGGAGTAAAAGTATGGTAATTCGTTCATATATAGAAGAAAACTATTAACGGGAAAATATTTTTTAAACTAAAAGTTAGTTAAACTTTTAACCTGAACTACAAGTTCACATGTTATTTCACAATATTTTTTCAAAATTTTTTAATCTTAGATACATAACTAATTGGAGAATATCGGTTTTATCTCACCATTCTGCCTCACTCTATATCTATTATTGCAAAATCGTTCGTTTTAATGTTATTACGAACAATAAGAGAAAATACCTATTGATATCTCATCTGCTGTAAAAATTAACTATCCTGAAATTATTCTTAAATTATAACCTTGTAATTAAAGTTTCCCGATTCATAATTTTTTGAAAACCTAACTTCTCTAGTCTAAGTGTTGTGTGCATTGAAACTATATTTCAGCCATATCTATTTATCTATCTGTCTATTTATTTATATAAATATCGGTAAGGATAGCGGAGGACCCTCCTCTTATGCAGTAATAGGTTCTGACATGTAGTTTGATTCATAACATGGCCCAAATTAAAGCCATTGATAATTTTGTGACGTTATTGTAGATAAGTGACCAAATACGCACGAATTATCTATCCGCAGATGGAAAAAGACACAACATGACATGAAGCTTGTATTTTTAGGTTACAGTCACTGATCAGTTTAAAAACAGACTGTAATTATCATTTGTTACAATAATTCTTAAAGGAAAATTTCGAATTAATTTTTCATTTAATGAATTAAACATCATATAAGGACAATTTACAAAGATATAAAGAAAAAATACTGGATATTATTGTCCAGGAGGACAGAGGACTGTTAAAAAATTATATCTAATTCTACTAATTGCACAATAAATACTACATTTGGCAACGTTTCACATTATGTCACACACTCACCAGTCCGAAAACTATCTATTGATTTAGTTTGATTAAATTTTATTTTATTTTAAATGTTTTGCCGTTTCTTCAATTGCTCTTTCGTTGCTTTCGCATTTCAACGTTTACCATTTTATGTGGCATTGCTTGTTTATGTATTAACGTCATAACTCTCCCAACAGGTTTTTACAGACAATTTGTTTGCTTATTTTAACTCTTTACCAAAATCATATAAGGTATTTCCGTACATTTTTTGTTGTCGCATTAAGAGTTCTCTGAATTTTTAGCTAATAGTATAAACTTTTAAATTACGCCAACTCAATAAATAACCCTGAAAGATGTTAAGAAAAAAATAACTCTTGTAATCTATGTTTTGAACCAATATTTTGAGACTATTGCTATTTTAACTGAAGAAACCTCGGTTGGCTTGAATAACTTTGAGAGGAAAATTTCTTGAACTTCGATCTATTTTTCGGTACTTTCGTTATGATCTCGCTTCCAAAACTGTGGGTTAATTTTTCATGTAGAACGCCTGATATGTTTTAATTTTAACGGATGTGAGAGAGCTTTTCAATATGGGTTTAATATTATGTCAGATATCTTATATCAAAATTTAGAAATCGATGTGACAAAGGTAGAAGTGATCGTCCGGGCGATTCGATAGTGACAATTGTATATTGTAGCTAAAGATGAATTTTGAACTTTTTATTTATTAATTAAAACTCAACGATGACTAATTCAACTTCTAGAGGTTAAAAACCTGCGTTTTTGCTCTAGTGTGGGCTTTGATTCCACATTCTTATTTGTACTTGTTGATGGATTTTTTTCTAATTAGCAAATTTGTAGACAAAACTCCGAAATCCATGTTTTGTTCAGATTTGCTCCCATTGCCTTTTTATTTATCTTCTCAGGATGTTCTTCCATATCTATATTTTGTGCAAGTGCAAGTCTTTCCATTTAACAATAGCGACAACTTCCCTGTTACTCGATTATAACACTACATTTGGTTATTCCTACGTATACGGGTTAACCATAGGTACTGTGTAAATCTACCGTTCATTATCTAATATTATCTACCTCCAAGCAATTATTGCGCTTCTGTTGTTTTAGTGATTCCAAGTTTTTGCTACAGGTACAAACAGGAATCATGTCCACCAGTAGAAGAAAAGTGCAGGAATAATAGTACAACAATGTGTTTAAAAAAAATGTCATAAATTATTTAGGTCAGCAAGATTAAACAAGGCGACTGACAATACCAGCTACATCGGATTTAGGGTTAAAATTTTATGGATTTTTTTGCGGAAAGATCACTTCACAAACCTATTACAATCACCTTCAACTAAAATCTATTCAATGAAGCATATAAGATAGGTAGGATTTAATTTTATTGGTTTTCTGTAAGCAGACCCATTGTTTTCATGGTTATCTGCTACGGTTCTTATTAAATTTGATTACAGCCTAAACTCCTCAGTCATTTACAGTTAAAGTGGTATTAAAAAGCTATTTCCACTAAAACAGAAAATAGAAGATTTGTCATGAAGGGCCAGAGGCATGGCAATAATTTATCAGCTCTTCTTACAATTTTAATAATTATGTCGATCGACAATTTTTCACTGAGTAACCCTCTATACAACATAAAAAGGATGTGGAATACATTTTATTTTATTTGGGGCGCTGCTAGTTTTCTGTTAGTGTGTATTGTACATACGCCATCTAGTTAAAGTTGTACTATTTAATAATAACATTGTTCATAATGTTTAAATTATTATTGATTCCATTTTGAATAAGATGCATATATAGGTAAGTACCTGAACACTTTTTGCAGACGGCTAAGTTTCTATTTCCACTAACTAATCTATAAATCTCAACGGACTGGTGACTTTCAATTCACTGGTCACTCTCTTATATGACATCAATGCAGTACAAGGATTTTGCTAGTCTCTAGTTCTAGCAATAAATTATGTTTAATGATTTTGAGGATACTACGAGTTGTATATATTTATGGTAAAATACTAATCACACCAGAGGAGGAGCTTCCGAGATGCTTACAATTGAAATGAGACATTTTCTTCTACATACTGTTTCGGTTATAATGGGAAATAATGAAAAAATAACTTTATTTTAAGGTTCATCGACTACAAGCACCCTAAAAAGGACATATAACATGATGATGATTTTTACCCTCTTCTGCTAACAACTTATATGTTTGAGTATAGTGGTAGTAGAAGGGGTGGGGAGATTTATAGCCAATTACACAGACCAGAGAGATCCTTTTAGTTAACTTTAGTTAACGCCTGGGTATTGTTAGCCAGCTAAAATCTACAGTTTAACGTGGAATTCTTGACCTCAAACCTCGACGCCAAACCTTAATACTTCTCTGAATGACTTTATGGCACTACGGCAAAGACATTCGGTTCTCCCAGTTTAACTTTGAACCTGCGATTTATTTAAGGGAGTGCTGTCTGGTTCATCCCCATTCCGGTTCAAGCGACCGTGCGTCAACAACATGCCTTCTGCAGTTTTTTTATAGGAGTGCGCTCACAGTTCTCGACATCCATGGTCCAAGCAGTCCCGCAAACAGCGTTCCAGGTAGCTATTTCATCAGGGTCGGGACTCAGTTCTTGGGTCTTTAGGTACCTACCCGACGCGACGTGTGGGAGTAATAACTGTCTTTTTTTTTGTAGTGTGTTGGTTTTTAAGAGTTAGCCTACGTGTGTTGAAAAACTTTATCACAGCAATGCTGCTTACTCAAGTATAATTGTAAAATACAAGTGTACTCACTTGCTGGAGATCAAACTAGAAACATTAAACGCGGTAAGCTGGAACTATACCACGGAGCCAAAACGATTATGTTTGACTATAAATAATTGTGCTTAATATATGTTTATTATCCTAATCATTCACTAGGAAAAATTCTTTTCATACTATATGGCGTGATTTTTAGATTCATCGATGCCAAAAGCCCTAAGATAATATAATAATTTTGAAACAGTCCTATCTTACCCCTACCTCATACCCTTAATCCCTTATATGCATCCTTATAGGAAGAAGTAGAAATCTTTCCATATCTCACCATAAGGCAAGAAGAATTCTCATAAGACTACTGAAATAGACTCGCACCTTTTTCATCTACTTCTGTCAAGACCATATCGCTCAAAATTTAGGTTTCTTTTCTATTATGTGTACCAATTTTGAGGTCTATATTTAGTTCGATAGTTATTGTGCTAACAGTCAGACATATCGACAAAAACTGGAAATTATGTGCCTCACGATCTAAGACATGATCTGAAGAAATCCCAGAGGCTTTTTTCACGAAGACAAATACTTCCCTTTAGCAAAAAACTACTGAGAGTGTATAATAAATTTAGCAATTTTTTTACGCTCCCCCTTTTTACCAATTTTATTGATAGTTTAAAATGGTGTTTTTAGTCTCAGCAAATTATCTAGCAGAGATTTGTTTCTACAAGCTGTAAAACTAGCTAATAAAACTTTTGATTTCCACAATGACTTGATAGTACGAAATCAAAGTTTTACTTCTAAAACACGTCAAAAATTTTTTTTATAAATTATTTTTATACTTTTTACCTTAATTTCGATGAAAGTTCATAGGTGAACCCGTAATATATCAGTTGTTAGAGGTAAACAAGTATGCAGTAGGCCAAAATAAATATTTTATTTTAATTGCCAAGTCACCTAAGTTTTAGTACCTTGTAACAACCAGAGAGTTATAAATGGAATATTGGTGCTATAAAAGAAAATGTTTATGTTTATATTAGGAGTACTTAGTAACATAGTTCTGAAAACTTTTCCAAATGTTATAAGATGTGTGCCATGTCTTTTATCATTAACACTACTCAGTATGTATCACCACTACTCCAAACACTCAATTTTTGTACTCGACGCGCGTTTCGCTACCGATGTTTTAGCAAAGTTTAAGTTAAATATTCAGAATTCCACCTTTATTACACGCGAAGAATATAAGACCAAGTATGTCTCCATACCATATAATCCGAAATATAGCAGGGGACTCAATAAGATATTTAATATGGTAGGCCTCATCTTAGTCTATAAGTCATCAGACAGTCTGAGGAATATCTTAGGAAATCTCAAAGTGTGAGAAAAGTGGAATTTATGAAATTAGTTGCAATGATTGCGACAAAAAGTATGTTGGGCAAACTAAAAGGTCAATCAAAACAGGATTTAAAGGACATTTAGCACATTTAAAATATTGTAGAATCGAAAAGTCTAGCATTGCCGAACACGCCCTTGAAGCTGATCATACGCTAACATTAGATAATCTAAGATTATTTAAAAATGTGTCTGATAGGAGATTCTTGAACTCATATGAAAGTATGGAAATTAAAAAATGTAAAAGTAGTTTAAATAAAGACAGAGGGCCTATTCCTTATAGTCTCCACTACTGGTTACTTGACTGGAACTGATGACTTCGCCTATGCCATTAGTTCCGCCTGAGTAATTCCGGTGTTAGGCTAAGTATAAATAGGGTAGATTTGTAGTTTAGTTTTAGTCAATCATCGCTCCTGATGAAGCTAACATATTTAGTGAAACGTGCGTCGGACGCAAAAATTAAGTGTTTGGTGTAGTTGTGATGTATACTGAGTAGTGTCATCATGCCAAAGATCCACATTGCCAACATACTTTATCATTAAGTTATCAGTCTTTCGAAATTTGAAACATAGCTTACAAAGTCAGTAATAAATTTTGTCTATACTGGAAAATCACATAAATTTATTATATAATTTCTTTTAACTCCTCTAAATACTAATTTTCGTTTCGTTCCAGAAATCGGAGATTTGTGTAGCACTCCATCAAGACAACAAGGTGAATGCATATCAATAACAAATTGTCCACCACTTTATAGTATTTTGAAGAAACGACCAATCAGTTCTTCTAATGCAGATTTACTAAGAAGATCTCAGTGTGGATTTGAAGGAACTTTACCAAAAGTATGCTGTCCTGAAGGATTTCCTCCCGCTCCATCTACGGAACCGCCATATTCTGGTGGGTATATATTTTTTTCTTTTCATATTTATATACTCCTGTATCAGGAACGCTTTTAGAAATTATATTCATATGAAGCGATTCTATTCCAATCACGTCTAAATTTTAAAAATCTTTAATTAAGAATATTTCAATTTTATTAAAAGAAAACAACACCTTCAAAATTTAGAATATATAGACCTTATTCTCAAAAAATAACAACACAGGCTATAAAAGAGCCGAAAATATTTAGTTTTTAAAATACTGGATATGAATGTTTTATATTCTTCCTACTTATGTAAGACATATTTAGATATAATTTGTTGAAATTTGGCACCATTTGAAGAACTTATGCAACATATTAGAGTTATTATCATGAAGAATTACGTATATCAGAGTAACACTTTTTTTCATGGACACACCCATTTCTACTCCTCCAAATTAGCTATTTCTCTGTTAACTCTCATTTTTCTTATTTTGTTTTTTTAATTTTTAGTTTCTTGCGTTTCCATATCTTATCTTATCTTTTTGATATTGATATGATAATTTATAGCTAAAAAAATAAAGTTGTTAACTCTTCTTGCAAATGAAAATTCCAAAATAAATACTAAATTTGAGTTTTTCATACTAAAAAATAAACTAATCGAAACATTTCAAACAAGAAATGTTCAGTAGTTGATGTTAACATGTTAATCATAGACAAGTACCTACATCGGAAAACTGACATTTTTACAGAGCAAAGGTATCGCGCATACTCAACATTTCCGGACCAATGTTTAAATAAATTTTATTTCTTATTTTTATTATTACGATCACCTTATGTAGTTTGGCCAGGTATTTATTTAACACGCAATATATCAGCGTTGGTTTTAAAGATTGAAATTGGAGTCAACCATTTTTTTTGTCTGTCTTTTTAAGTAATATTGACTTAGGATCCCCTATATCGTCTTAAAAGGCAAATGTTTGGATGAAATGAATATCTGCGTTATATATCTGGTAATATTGGAACTACAATTTTCACTGAACTTATTAGTCCAAGCGTAAGTCGTTATCTTAAGGTGTATATTAAAGTTGGTTTTTTTCCAGTCTCTTCTAAAAATATTTACTGATGTTGCAAAATAATACAAAATGAAGAATTTTTTGAAATACTATTCAATATATGAGTTTATGGAATCTAGAATATATTTAAAAGGTGCTAATACAAATGAAGAAACTCAATACTTTTTAAATTCTCGTTGTTGTTGCTTGTAAGTGCACGCTGAGAAATCAACGTTTAAACCGGAGCCATGAGAGCAGGTGTCCAGACCTGAAGATTCCAGGTGTAACCTCGAAAAGTGACAAACGTGTGTAGTCACCAACAAAATTATTTCTTGTTGATGAATTTTTTATGAAAAAAATTATCCTTACTGTACTAGTGCGGAAAATGCAATTTTCCTAGCTATTTCATTAGGTAGTAACAGGCGATGAGATATGTTTGTTTGTTAATATTTCGTATATCTGATGCAACTTTTGAGAGATAAATTGTTATTGATTTAATATTTTTGTATTAATTTTTGCTAATGCAGGAAAAAATGTAACTGCTATTAATAGTATTGTAACAGGACTCGTAAGCTATCAAGATTCCACCTACCACGCTTATAACTTGCTTATTCGTTCTGCAAAATACTATTTCTTGATCTTGATATAGGTATCAAGGAACTATAGGTAGCGGAACTATAGGTAGTTCCGCTGCCATATACTTACAAATCCTGCTACATTGCTATCGCTTTCGAAACGTGAAGCATTTATATAAAATTATAAATAAACTTGCAAATAAAAGTTTATCTCTCAAAATTTGGATGACACATACTACATATTGATAAAATACGTCATTGCCTTGATCATTCGTAACGCTATACAAGGTTTAGTATGTTAAATTATACCTTATATGATGTGCTGAAATAGTATAAAACATTTGTTTTCTCATTAGTACGTATGTACGTTCTTGGTTTGCCGAAATGATAATTTCAGTAAAAATGCGCAAATATGAAGAATGGTGCACTCGTATTTACTATATAAGGAATGTAAAATATTCCTTATATAGCAAATACACCATTATTACGTTGCTTTAGCAGAAATAAATGAAATTTATGGAAGTAATTGCTAGTTGATATTGACAACGGTAAGTAACAGGGACTTTCTTTCCCTACAAAAAAAAATAAATAACAATTATATTCGTTTAATTAGATGCAATCTTATCTTCAGCGATGGATCCAGCGGTTGTGGCATCGATGACAATATTTTCGTTGCTAAATTTTGAATATCTTTTTAAATTGACTGTTGTGTATTCTGAAGAAATTATATATAAGGTAGAGTTCCAACTTTTTTAATATGTGTGTTTCTTCTAAGTGGTGGTATATAGAAATAAAAGTGTAATGAATACACCAATAATATCTTCCCAAAAGAGGTATTTCGGCAAAAATGTATAATAATATTCATAAAAAAATGGGTGAAACAGAGGACCATTTTAAATAACGACTATGATTTTAATATTAATAGCTCCGAAAATTATATAAACAACTTTCAATTCCAGACGAATATATTATCATTAGGTGATAAATATGAGACAACAACAAAAGAAAAACATTCTAAGAAACCGCTGCCGCTAAAATATAACAAAACTACTATAAGAAAAATCTAATTATAGGGTGATGATGAAAAATTTATTTTCATGAACATTATCAACATTAGTTCATAAAGAAGCTGATGATGATCCATTACAAGGCTTACAGCTGAAGAAGTAATCGCATTAAATAGTATAAAATCGATGATAATTAATTTTACTAGAACGAAAAATGGAATTGGAAACGTGAATTGATAAAAAAAACTAATCACCTACAAAAGTTTCCCGAGATTGTGACGCGCTAAAAAAATGATTAATTTAGATATTTCTTAAAAATCTACTGAATCAGATAGTAGAAGAAATCGCAAGAATGTGTCGAATTAATGAAAAATGTATTAAATTTGACGTTTTCTTAATATCTGTAGGTTTTATATAAAAAATAAATACTTTCTCTAAAAGAGCGTTTGTGTTTTTTTTTTTCAAAAGTCTTTGTATATCTTCTTCATTTATGCACAGGTATTTCTTCAGAGTATAACCAAACTTATTAAAATGTGCCTGGAATATTATACATGTTTGATATGTTCCTGCAAACCATTTTTTAATTGTTATATATATTTATTACGGTATAGACACAACTTAATAAGCTACGTTTCGTAAAATGAAGTATTTTTAAATATATATAATGACACTAATACATTTTACAAGTTTCATCCAGTCATACATTAACGGTTATGTTTCATCCAGTCATACATAAAAGGAAACTCACCCACGTTCTGAGCCGGCATGCGTAAAAGATGAAATTATGTGGAACAAAAATCGAGAGTTGACAAAGACAAATGAAAAAATAAAAATAATACAGTTCGATAATTCTCTCAGAACCCTCTATGTTATTCTTATTCCCTAGAATATGAATACAAAATCAATAACAAATTTCATTTTAAAATATGATACACAGAACCAATTTATAATTAATCTGATCACAGAAAATAGAGCTATAGCTACAGAAAGACAAATACGTGGTATAAAACGTCGCTGCAAAACGAAGCCGGCTGGCTATCATCGACATGTTAAATTGTGCCTCGTCTAGTATCTCAGAAACGCCGTATATATTACACCCTGTTACTGTTATGCATAATACATTTTCTAGTTGCCCGAAAAATCTTTAAATTTTATAGCTATTCATTGCAATTCGCAACAAACAGCGTTAAAATTTAAAACTTTCGTCTGCAAATATGAACACTTTAAAAATGAATAATACACTGGTAAGCAAAAAAATCGACTCAAACGATCTTGCTATTATTTTTGGTATCATTAGAATGCTGATTTTCTACTCGTTCCAATAATACCCAAAATATTTGAATTTCCAAAAAGTTTTACAACGTACTCGTTGCGCGCTATTCATTCGTATAAAACACATACAACTACATTTTCCTATCACTCCTTTATCGGCAGTTGAACTGTCAACATCTGTGCTATACCTCCTCACTAATTACGTCATCGGAAAAAGGATACCATCTCGGAAGAAACGGCACAGGTCATTGCCCTATTGCAAAAAGGGCATAGCCAACGTGCAGTCGCTGAGCAACTGCACCTGAGCCAGTCAGCTGTCTCCAGAGCATACAAACGTTACTAAGAGACTGGCTCATTTACACGGAGGCCAGGATCAGAAAGAAAAAGGTGTATCTCGGAGCGAGACGACCGCTTCCTTGTCAACATAACTCTAAGAAATCGTCACTTGATCGGCCTTGAGGTCCAGCAGAGGTATGGCTGTCAATCATTGGACAGTCAGAAGAGGATTTAAAGAAGCTAACCTAACTCCGAAAAGACCAGCTAACGGACCTAAATTGACAGCAGCTCATCGACAAGCGCGACTCCGATTTGCCCGAGAACATGTCGACGGAATCTTAGAGCAATGGCGCTCCGTTTTATTCTTCGACGAGTTCCGAATGTGCCTACATAGAAATAATGGAAGAGGAGAGTCTATAGGAGGCCTGGGGAGCGCTGTGCGCAGTGCTTTATTACTGAAACGGTCGCCTACGCAGGAGGTTTTGTGATGTATGAGGAGGCAGCTCACTGGATGTGAAAACCGATTTGGTTTTCGTGTCTGATGAGACTCGAAGCGGTGGATTAACTGCTCACCGGTACATCGAGAAGATCCTGTAGGAACCCGTCGTTCCTTACGCTGGGTTTGTTGGCGTTAGCTTCGACATTGTAAGGCCACATGGTGGAAGTAAGAATATCCACATTAAACTACCCTTCGTGGAATCCTGACCTCATTCCAATCGAGTACATGTGGGATGAGCTGAAAAGAAGGGTCGGAGCCAGAAATCCAGCCCCTGCATCGCTGAGGGACTTAAAGGCTGCGATTGCGAAAGAGTGGGGAAGAATCCCACAAATAGTGGTGAAAAAGCTCACGCGCTCCATGAAAAATCGGCTGAAAGCAGCAATAAGGGCTAGGAGGGGTTAATACAAAATATTGATTTTTGAATAAATTTAATTTTTAAACTTAAAATTTGTTTAATTTTTCCTTTCTCTTACCTCTTTTCTCAAGCCTTGTTCTCCTTGTTTCCTCTTTCAATCATTTTAATCAGTAAAAAGCATGAGGTATGCTATGAAACTTGGTATCATAAGAATGAGAATATAATTCTTTCAAATGCTACTAAATCCGTAAAAATATATGTACATTAAATCTAGGATCCCTGTTGAATGAAGCAAAAGAGTTTAAGTCGATTTTTTTGCTCAGGTAGCAGTATGGAACCCGTTATTACCTATAATTATCATATTAACCATATTAACGAAAAAATGCAGGCGAACATGTTTTAGCGCTTTTTTTCCACCCATTCCAGTAACAAATTCTTTTTTCATCATAGATAAAACAAATTTCTCACTATTACTAGCAACAAAAATTATCAAACCTAAAAAATCCTATGTCCATATTAAACTCTATACGTTATGTGGATTCTAGAGGATTAGAAATTTAATATTGAAAATAAAATATAAGATATCAGTATGAGTACATATAAAATTTAATTTTATTCTGTAAATATGTCGAAATACTTGTACATATCCAGCCTAAAAAAAAATGACGATGTTAACAATAATTATCAGATTAGCCGTATAAACACCTTTTTTACGGAGTTTCACCTATTACACTAACAGATTCTTTATTTCATTATCTCCGGGCTTAGATAAAATACATATATTTTTATTACTGACGACAAAATGTATGCAATAAGTAAAAATCTTCACATTAAATTACACTCTGGTGATTTTTTCTTTGTTACGCTAACATCTGCTGGTAATATATAGAGATTTTTTTCTGTTATGTATAGTATATAGCCAAGAACACAAAAGATCAATACGACTACTAGTACGTATTTCCATCACCAAATAAATACAAGTTTAAAATTTTCGTCTGCTAATATTGCTTTGCTCCATGAAAAGATCTATTATCAATTGAAATAAGAGTAAAAAATGCGAATAATGCA
Source organism: Pachyrhynchus sulphureomaculatus (assembly GCA_019049505.1). Taxonomy (NCBI): domain Eukaryota; kingdom Metazoa; phylum Arthropoda; class Insecta; order Coleoptera; family Curculionidae; genus Pachyrhynchus; species Pachyrhynchus sulphureomaculatus. Next base: position 155,561,427 of record CM032446.1, read on the forward strand.
AGCAGAGGTAACCTCGAAATTTTCACACACCACCCAAAAACGAATGATCAACTAGATGCGTCACATACGGGCTTTAGAGACGTGAATAAAAATCTCTAAAGAGGTTATAAATCTGTTTTTTGTTACATTTAAAAATTTATTATGCTGTTAAATAAATAAATTATGTCTCGAAACATGAAATTTGTTTAAAAATGTGTCCATAACAATAAAATTTACACATTTCCTCTACAACCAATAATAATCAAAAGTCAGGTCCAGTAGATAGATAGAGCAGACCACATTCTATACTCTGCAGCATTGTAACACCACGTCACATATGCTGCAGTGCTGGTTTATATTTTCTGTTAATCTATAGCAGCACTACAGGGTTTTCTAAAATGTTCCGTGAAATGAAGATATAAGTTTCGAACCTCAATCACATAATATTGACAGGTATTATAACATACCCGCTATATCTACTCGTATATCTCCATGATGTAGAAAGAGTTTATGTCTATTGAGATGGGGAAGTCTTCGACTATTAAAGCTGCCTTATCCATTGGTACATAGATAGGAAACTACGATACATTAACTATTTTTTCGAAAACCGACTGGTAAGTATTATTTGGTTGACGATTTTAGAAAAAAAAAAACTTTGCAAATTAAATTGCAAAGAAAATCAATCTTATGTTATTTGCAACATATATTATTGTGTTTGTGGTATTTGTTAGTCTCAGGTAAGTACCATTTGTGTGACAAAATTGAACTAATATACTAATAACGATAATCTCCGTGGACAATAATACGTAAAGTTCACGACCTTGCAGACGAACCAGCAGGTAAAGATTAATATTAAATATTTTTCAATGGCATATGTTTGACACAGTATAATAATATTGATGACAAGCTTTTGTAAACAATAGGTAACACGGTGAAACGTCTTGAAAATAAATATTCTTGAATTTTTATATTCACAAAGATATACAGTACAATCCCGATTATCCGATTTGAGATTATCTGAAATCCGGCTTATCCGAAACAAACTGTTAAAATGCAAATTGTATTCCCATTAAATGAAAAAATCCCCATTATTGGAAACAGACGATGAGTGGTTTCCTTAACGCGTCGGGAACTCCCCGACGTCTAGAATTTCGCCGCTGTCTATATTTTGGTTAGTGTTATAAGTTACTCATTACGTCTATTATTATCGCAGAGGTAATAGTTTCGTTTTAATAGCTATTTTACAAAATGGAGCGTCATAATAATAAGCGTAAACGTGTTGTTATTACTTTAAAAGAGAAACTTGAAGCAATTTAACGTTTAGATAATGTTGAACTTCGTAAAAAATAGAGCGAAGGATTTAGGTGTAGCCGTGAATCCTGTTTCAGAGTGGAGAAAAAATCTCGAAAGACTTGAAAAATGGTGTAGTGTTTTGTCATTGCCCACACAGGCACGAAAAAGTATGAAAAGAGGTGGTTTACACAGAATCGAGAACGTGGAATACCAATTTCAGGAACAATTTTAAAACATAAGGCAGTGAGTTTAAACGAAGAGTTACCGGTTATTGAAGCGCCTGTAAATTTTTCTGCAAATGATGGATGGCTAGACAGGTGGAAAAAAAGACATGGTGTACGTCAACTGAAAGTTTGTGGAGAAAGATTGTCGGTTAATGTATCTGCTGCAAAAAAATTTGCAGAGAATTTTGAGCTTATGAAAGAACATGGTTTACGACCAGACCAATTCTATAATTGTGATGAAACAGGCTTGAACTACAAGATGTTGCCGTCAAATACCTTAGCTTTAAAAACAGAAACATTTATATTAAAGTTTTAGTTTTGGGGGGTGAAATCGGAAGTGAAAAAAAAAATTACTCGGTTATCGAGTGGGGTGTCAAATGAAAGCTTGCAAAAACACGAGTTCAAAAATATATGTAATGGGATACTTGTGCACACTTTTCTTTGTATTATTTTTAAAAAATTGCGAAAAATCGCTGTCCCCCCCTTATCTCGAAAAGTACTAACCAAAAAAAATTTGAAAAAATTCTGGAATTTTCTCCAAAGGGTGTAAATTGGACGAAGAATATCATGAGTACATTACCTTTAATAATTTATCTGGTATATAAAAAGAACAAAAATTCCAAGGTCATCGGTTTTCAGTGACGATCGGAAAAAACTTTGTTGAAAACTCTTTTTGTTGTGTGTTTTGTGAAGTCATTGATCATTTTATATCTCCGTAACAAAAACAACCACCGTACGGAACACTAATTGCGCAAGTTCAACTTGCACTTGGCCGTTTATTTATTTATGTGTGAAGGGCGAAAATTTTTTATTATTTAATTTAGTCTTACAATCATACTATACATTAAATGAAAATTTTTGAGGAACTTTTTATTAAAAAATTCTACAATGTATTTTTTTCTTAAATTTGTTTTACCTCAAATGTTAACGCTTATCAGCTATTTTAAGGGGGTAATAATATGTATTTGGGCCTCTTTTAAAAGAATCGACTTCAAATAACTTAAAAACAAATTGTTATTTGTGAAAAAGAAAAAAAATATATTCACAGGGGGTATCTTTTGCTACAATTATTTCGTAGGTTATTGTTATCATATCCATGGCTATATTTTTACTTTTTTTAATGAATAGCGCTTTTCGATTTGACTCTTACCGCATTTGAATTTATTGGTCTATCTTTTAAGATACTGTACCCTAACTGTGCGAGAGAGAGAAAGTCGCATTAAGGTCATAATTTCAATTTCTACCATCAGGTTATCAGGTTTTAACACATATTACATCCCCATTAAGTCCTGTCTAAGGTCAGATTATCGACTAGCACAGTCAACTTTCTTTATTTTGGATACGACTTTAATGGTACTTTGGAATCTTCACCAGAAACGATCTCTCTTGCTAGCTAGAAGAGACTCTAGAACCCAGGAACTGTGGCTTTATATGTTAAAAATAATACAATCAATCATAAGGTTCATCTGCTGTCATTATCGAGCATCAACCATTATATACAGATTAATCGTTTTTCTTGTTCTCCAATAAGGATGTGAAACAGAATCTTTCTAAATTAGTTGTGCCCTTAGTCAACTTATCGATAAATTAACAAGGATTCCGGACAGTGATGGAAAGTTCGCTAGTCTTTTTAACCTCTCTTGCTAGCTAGAAGAGACTCTAGAACCCAGGAACTGTGACTCTATATGTTAAAAATAATACAATCAATCATAAGGTTTATCTGCTGTCATTATCGAGCATCAGACATCAAGTTTTAAGCACTTTTTGTCTCTCTTGCAATAACCATTATATACAGATTAATCGTTTTTTCTTGTTGTCCAATAAGGATGTGAAACAGAATCTTTCTAAATTAGTTGTGCCCTTACTCAACTTATCGATAAATTAACAAGGATTCCGGACAGTGATGGAAAGTTCGCTAGTCTTTTTAACCTCTCTTGCTAGCTAGAAGAGACTCTAGAACCCAGGAACTGTGGCTCTATATGTTAAAAATAATACAATCAATCATAAGGTTTATCTGCTGTCATTATCGAGCATCAGACATCAAGTTTTAAGCACTTTTTGTCTCTCTTGCAATAACCATTATATACAGATTAATCGTTTTTTCTTGTTGTCCAATAAGGATGTGAAACAGAATCTTTCTAAATTAGTTGTGCCCTTACTCAACTTATCGATAAATTAACAAGGATTCCGGACAGTGATGGAGAGTTCGCTAGTCTTTTTAACCACCAATGCGGATTATTTACTGTTATTACACTGTAAATTCGCCCTTGAATTCTTTCGATAACATCCGAATCGAGTAATCTACCAATTAGTGATAAAGAAGTGCCTGAATCACGCAAAATTTGACACTACATACCTGCTTAATATAACTATAATCTTTTTTTCCAAATTGCCTTTGGCTAAACGTGTCTTAGCTTTAACAACTCATTGAACTATGCTAAGGAGATAACTGATGTCCCTTTGGTTGGCACAGAAGTTTAGATCTGCTTTTCAATGAAAACAGCTTACCTACCGATAGTGGTAAGGAAATCCAAACGCTATAAACCTGACCACTTTTGTTCAAGGTCCTTTCAGTCGCCTCCTAAGGTTATTAGTCACAGTTTTACCGAATAAATTATACCACTACTTACACGATCACGTAATATTATTGCAACAATATCTGTTGAAAAAGCTAACTTTTTAGCTAATCTCTTTGTTTCATGCTTTACTGTCAATTGCAAACGAAAAACACCACCCACCGTTTCCGATATGTAATCAAAAATGCCAGACATTTTTGTCAGACAGAATTTCATAAAACGTATTTTAAAGAAGCTAGACATCAAGAAAGCTTCTGGCGCTGAAGGAATACTTGTGATCGTATTCAAAAAATGCACAAGTAAACTGACATTGGTTTTGTATAGAATTTCAACTTATCCTACAGAAAATTGATATTTTCTTCCAGTTGACAATACGCTCGAGTTCAGGCGATACTTAAAATATACAAAGACCATGCCAAGCAACTATCAATCAGTCTTATTGCTTTCAGTAATATTGAAGGTTATAGAAAATGCTATCAATTAGCATATATCTGGAATGATTTGATATTATGAGCAATTACTAATATAGTTTTCGTAAGTAAAGAACAACAGGATATATTCTAACCTATGTTACATATCTATGAAATTACAATCACGGTCTCGAGTAATTTCATTTGATATAGCTAAGACATTTGACCGTGTTTGGTATGAACTAACAGTCGTATGGTATGTCTGAAAAGCTCTATTTATTTTCTTCATGTTCCGTTAGAGATTGTTTTTTGCTAGTGCCAATTAACTGATTTTTTCCGACACCTCCATTAGCAACGCCGACTGCCTAGGGCTGTATTTCCTGTAGTGATTCAACACCAACGTGACTCACTATATTTGCGCACGTACCGCTTGGTGTGATTTAGGGATTTCTATGCAGCGTGCGTATTGTGTTATATTAATATTGAATATATATATATATATATATATATATATATATATATATATATATATATATATATATATATATATATATTACTAGGTGTACAAGTATGAAATGCGGATATTTTTTCTAAAAAAACATGTTAAATTCGGAAAGAATAATAAAAAGTGCTTTATTCAAAGTATGCTCCATCGCTTGTTATACATTTTTCCCATCTATCGGGCAATTTGTGAATACCACGCCAGTAAAAATCTTCCCCTTTTGCTGCGAACTATTCATCGAGCCATTTTTTCACATATTCGTACGAACCAAAGCGCTGCTCAGCAAGTGTGTGACCCATCGATGCAAACAAGTGGTAATCGGAAGGAGCCAAGTCTGGTGAGTAAGCCGCATGGGGTAGAACTTCCCAGCTGAGTGCTTGCAACGTGTCGCGAATTGGTTTTGCCGTATGTGATGGAGCATTGTCATGAAGAAAAATGACTTTGTGTTGCCTCTTTCGGTATTCTGGCCTTTTTTCAAGCAGTGAACGGTTCAAATCGGTCAATTGTTGTTGGTAACGTTTAGTATTAACCGTTTATCCAGGTTTTAATAGCTCATAATAGACAACGCCCCTCTGGTCTCGCCAAACACAGAGCAGTGTTTCTGCGCTTTTCTATTTGCCTGTCGTTCAACTCATGTGGTACCCAACTACTGGCCTTCTGAATCTTTCCCATCTCTCGTAGCCGATTGGAAACAGCTTGTTGACTAACGCCCAATTGCTCGGCGAGTTGTTTTTGTGTTTGCGAATCATCCTCGTCCAACAATGCTTGCAATTCCACATCTTCGTATTTTTTTGGCGGTTTTCCACGTTCCTTGTCTGCAACATCGAAGTCCCCACTTTTGAAACGCCGGAACCATCGTTCACGCGTATCTTGCGATGGAGCATGTTCACCATAAGCTTCTCGAAGTAATCGGTAAGATTCAACAGCAGTTTTCTTCAAATGAAAACAAAAAATTAATGCTCTCCGTGAATGCTCTTTGTTCGCTATAAATTTCGATATATTGAATACACACTATGCACACACTTTTCCAATTTATCACTCGTGCGCGTCTGACACAACAAAATGGCGCAGTGTCAAATCTTTGATATCTGTTGTCTGAAATCCGTATTTCATACTTGTACACCTGGTATATATATATATATATATATATATATATATATATATATATATATATATATATATATATATATATATATATGTAGTAGTGGTTTGTCGGGTATCCCGTGTTAACTTGAAGTCCCTTGATGGACGGTTTCGCTGACGTTTCGATGGAATCTCATCCATCTTTTTCAAAGCGTTGATCACTGGTCGGTGTCTTGGCGTTGAATCTCGAGACTGGCTCCGAGTGCGCCGGTTTTATGTGCTCGGGGGTGATTCTATTGGTCAAACGGATGTGGCCAATAGAGGCTCGGCTTTGGCTGCGCGTTGTCGGTCCTGTGGTTCTTTGTAATGTTTGTGTTGGTGAAGTAACATATGGTTGAATTATTGTTTCTCTTGGTTGGACTTGGTACTGGGATAGAATATGTTTCCGTTTACCGAACTCTTGGAAACATATTCTATCCCAGTACCAAGTCCAATCAAGCGAAACAATAATTCAACCATATGTTACTTCACCAACACAAACATTACAAAGAACCACAGGACCGACAACGCGCAGCCAAAGCCGAGCCTCTAGAATCACCCCCCGAGCACATAAAACCGGCGCACTCGGAGCCAGTCTCGACATTCAACGCCAAGACACCGACCAGTGATCAACGCTTTGAAAAAGATGGATGAGATTCCATCGAAACGTCAGCAAAACCGTCCATCAAGGGACTTTAAGCTAACACGGGATACCCGAAAAACCACTACTACATTTCACACCCGTAAGAACATTTGTCAAAACATATACATATATACATAAATATATATATATATATATATATATATATATATATATATATATATATATATATATATATATACCAGGTGTACAAGTATGAAGTGCTGATTTCAGACAACAGATGCACACACTTTTCCAATTTATCACTCGTGCGCGTCTTGATTTTTTTAAATGGAAAGCCCTGTATATTATTTTATTTTTGAGTCCTACTAAAAATTCTAGATATTATTTGCTTAACATACTAGATGTCTAAATTGAACTGTTTTGGAATTATTGTCATTTGAAATTTAAAATAAAAAAAAAAAGACAAAAACTATTAATAAATACTCTAGGTCGGAACTCCTTGGAGGCCATTCTATAGCACCTCTTCTGCCTATCCATCTATTAGGAAAAATCGCATCCATATATCTACGAACATTGATTTCATGGTGACGAGGTGCTCCTTCCTGTTGATACCACAGATTCCTTCTAGGGGTATCCAAATTATTTACATCGGGAAAAGACCTGCACAAGTTGGAATAACTTGACCAGTCAAATGCAAGTTGAACTTGCGTAATTAGTGTTACGTAAATTGATTGCTTTTAAAATAAACATTTTTGTTACGGAGGTATAAAATGATCAGTGACTTTACAAAACACACCCAAATGAGTTTTCAACAAAGTTTGTTTCCGATCTTTACTGAAAACTGATGACCTTGAGTTTTTTTTTTATATATCACATAAATTATTAAAGGTAATGCACTCGCGATAATTTTCTTTCAATCTACAACCCGTGGAGAATATTCCAGAATTTTTTTTTTAATTTTTTGAACAGTACTTTCCGAGATAAAGGGGGGGGGAACGATTTTTCGCGATTTTTTAAAAATAAGATAAAGAGACGTGACTTAACTTTCAAAACTACACGGCTTTGATGAGGTCGTCAATTCCTATATTAGTAACAAATTTCGATTTTCTATGTCAAATAGTTTCGGAAAAAATCGGATGTGACAGACGGACAGGCACCGAAGTGATCTTATGTGTTCCGTACGGAACACTAAAAAGGAGACGAGGTAACAAAACTGTCGATTTGATTACAGCAAAATCGACCTATTTTATATTTTTTGATATATAAAACAATATTTTTTTGTATTTACGCGTATTTTATTTATTTTGGAACAATCTAGTCATGCTTTTTCCATTTAACGTTTCTTTATTAGAATTTCCGATTTACAAGGTCGTATCTGCTTTCCAAAAGGGGCAGTATTCCAACAAAAATGAAAGAAAATTAACGCCGAACTTCCATATTTAGTTAATAGTTACACTTAGGCATTTTGATCTTTTAAAGAAAGACCTTCAGTGTTAATCGTATGTAAGTAAAAATAGGAGTACGTGCTACGAAAATTTTTGTTTATACCATAATCGTGATTAAAACAATAAAATCTTTACCTAAGTATAATATCATTAATAGAATAAAAATAAAGATACTATTCATATAAGACAAATATTAGATAATAGGTTTACTACTCGTACATTAAATTTTGTAAACATATTAAAACAATCATTAAAAATTAACAGTTAACATCAACGAACCGTAAAATTAAAATATACGAAAATATTGTTGACAACATGTAGACATACTAAAAAAACATAAAATAATAAAACTTTGTTGATATTTTATATTGTTCAAGTATGGGTCAGCTGAAGGGCAACAGAATATCAAACTAACTAGAGGAACATATTCGAATATATATATATTATAATATTAAGATTGGCCAAAATTAGTCAAACTCCATATGATTTTGGTGAGTGAATCAGTGTTAGTTTCAGGGCTTACTGTTGAGTATAGGAGAATATTAACAAGCTTATTAGTTTTACCTGATCGGCCACGTGGTCTCTTCCCTTCTACCTTTCCAGTCATGAGCAGCCTCTCCAAAATGTCTGGATTTCTCCTTACTATATGACCAAAGTATTTGAGAATTCTATTGTAACAAATGGTGGACAATCTTGTTTCAATATTTAGCTGTTCGGGGATGTATTTATTTGTTCTTTTGACTGTTCAAGGGTTGCAAAGCATACGTCGCCACCATCTCATTTCGAGGGCGTCTATCTTCTGCCTCTCTGCAGCACGAATTGTTCATGACTCGGATCCATAGAGGAAGATGCTAAAGATTGTACTCAGTATATATATATATATATATATATATATATATATATATATATATATATATATATAAACAATACGTATATTCTAAGTGGTGTAACTATTGCTATCTTCGAAATTGCAAGTACTACAAAGTCGTTTAAATTAGAAAAACATCAATTTCTCATTTCATTTAGAGTTTTCATGTCAACAGACAGGTATAACGACAGAAACTAAAAACTAGGGATTTTGAAACGTTAGTAAGCAAATATATCTCAGAAGTTGATTTTTTTACCCACAATGTAATGCCTTGGCAAGGGAAGTAAGAATATACTATGTGTCTTTATAAATAGAGAAATTAGCTTTAGAGAGAAAAGGTCAAATATGTTTCCTCTTAGAATCTGCCGGCTTCTTTTTGCACAAAAAAATTTTGTGTTGCTTCAGTTGGTTATTGTTAGTTGGGAGTCATATGTTATTTTTATTTGATAGGACATTTAAAGACAATTGTTTACAAGAAATTTTTTTCGGGTGAGAGATGAAACTATAAATCCTTAAAATTTTTCAAAATTTCGTTTGTGAATAATTTAGCTTTAGTCTTTTTCTGTAGATGCTTACAGAATTATTGAAATTTATGTTGGTTTGGACATGAAATTAACTTTAAGAAATTTAACTTTGCTTTTATTCCTAAGGGTAGTCATCAAAACGTACTCTTGGATTTTTACTATCCAGCACTGTACTTCAGTGCTTTTCTTTCGATTCACTTGAAATGTACTCAACCATGTTTCATCTTTTTTCACAACATTGAAGTTACTCACCTAGAGAATTCTTTGATCTGATTCAATATCCCCATTAGATATGCATTGTGGTATTTTATAGTAGGTAATATATAGCACTCAGTGGTTTTAGGATTGTGGTGGATCGATGATATAACTACTGTTTAATTCAGTTCTGTAGATTTATGTGGTAGCATATTCAGTGTTCATTGCAGTATTAATGGTAGATTTATTAATTAATTTTATTGTTAATGATGGATAACTGGAAACTTTTAACCCAAAACGGCAAATTTAACTAGCTTTATTTTTGACGTATAAATATCTTCTTCCTTCAATTTTTAGTAAACTGGAGCATCCTGACATTCCGTTTTGACTCGCTGTTCCTCGTTAGATATGTAATTCACCTTGAGAGAAACATATATTAGCATAGAAGAAAATCAGAAGCTTTTCAAAACACGTATCTATTAACAAAGTTAAAAATAAATAACAATTGTACTTTAAATTCTCAAATTTTGAAGACAAAGAATAAAACTCGTATTTAAAAGAAATGTTTTAAAGAGAAATGATTTTTTTTGGTGTTATTAGTTATAAATATACTTTATTAATAGCATCACCATATTTTTACACAGTTTAAAAGATTTTCATAATTCCAAATGCAGCAAAAATTAAATTTGAGAAACCTTACGCATATAGCATTTTAGTTCCTAAAAATCGTAAAAATCAATTCATTTTAAATTCCTTGCGAGATCATTTTAGAACCTTATGATTTTCCAAAGAACCAATCAAAATATAATGCCAAGTTAGGATAATTTTCGATGATTTTCGACTGAAAACAATATTTTATAATCTCATACATTTTATATTTCACAGACGGTTTAAAAATTGAGATTTTCATAAATAATGGAGCTCTTTTACTTAAGGTAAAACAGTCAAAAGTCAGTTTAGTCAATGTGTACAATTACAGGTTACAAATAAATTATGTGTTCAGAACTAGGGAAGGTTTGTATATATATATATATATATATATATATATATATATATATATATATATATATATATATATATATATGTATATATATATATATATATATATATATATATATATATATATATATATATATATATATATATATATATATATAATCATAAATCAGTAAGTATCGATATTTTAGCTATCGATATATCGTTAGTTATCGATATATGAATAGGCATCACTTATCTCCATCAACTTTAGGAAAAGATAATTTTTTAAAAAGAAAGATCGGAACACTTTTGGGAATTTTTTTGTTTAATACCTATCGTTGTATCCATAGTCTCGATAACTTTCAATATAACGATAATTATCGAGGAAAATGCATCTGAAAGACATATTCAATACAATTAGAAGAAAGAATATTTTTATTTTTTAGGTGGTGATGATCAGATAGAATCAAATCTTCTACCAGAAAATGATGTATGTGGAACGGGTACGCAGGATAGGATTTATGGAGGAGAAAAGGCACAATTAGACGAATTTCCATGGATGGTGTTAATTGAATATGAACGTCGTTAGTATTAAATATTTTGCTAGTAATAATAATTAAAATACATCACATATAGGTATACGTATATCAAATTGTTCTGAATATTTAAGTTTATGTATAATGTATATAAGCCATATACTATCTTTTCCTCGCGTCGACTTTAAACGATTATAATATCTTCAAATAACTGGAGTTTTTACAATAATACTAATTATTATTAATATTTAACATTTAATCAGAAAAGGTAAAACGAGATTTTTTTCTTATTTCTAAATAAATTAAAGAATCTTGGATTTCTCGATATATGGCATTTTTAAAGGCAGCATTGAAAATTTAAAAGGAGCAGAAAATTCAAAATAGTAAAAAACTACTTTTTGCGATGTAGGAACAATCTAAAATGTCGAAGTTAATTAAAATGATATATGTAGTTTCTCGACAAGACTTTATTTAATACGCCGACTATATTTATATTACTTAACCTTATAATAAAAATTATTTAAATAATTTTCTACATCATTGGCCAGGATCTAACAGTAAACTTTACGGTAGAAAAAGAAGAAAATAACTCCTTTCTTTTGTTAGAGATTCTGTTAAAAATAGATAATGAATTTGTACCAAAAATATATCGAAATCTTACCCTACAAATCGACATCAAAATTTTGAGTCAAATCACCCTTTGATAAATAAAAAACAAAATATTAAAAAAAAATTAAGTGGACTGCCGAGTTATAAAAGAAAATATAATCAGCAAAAGAAATTTTCGCTGTTGTTACTAAAATCGCAAAAAATGCAAGCAATATGTAAGTAATACTTAATGCACAAAAAATAATACAAGGTTTTGAAGTCGGCTCAAATTATCTTTTTAGTGTTCGGTACGGAACACTTATAAGATAACTTCGGTGTCTGTCCGTCTGTCTGTCACACTCGATTTTCTCCGAAACTATTGGTCATAGAAAGTTGAAATTTGGTAATAATATAGGAATTGATGGTCTCATCAGAGCCATGCAGTTTTGAAAGTTAAATTTTTTACTAGGTCATCGAGTGTGGTGTCAAATGAAAGCTTGTGAAAATACATGTAAAAAATATATACATAATGTAATACTTGTGCGCACTTTTCTTTGTATTATTTTTAAAAAATCGCGAAAAATCGCTGTCCACCCGCCTTATCTCGAAAAATTTTGGAAAAATTCTAGAATATTCTCCACGGGGTGTAGATTGAACGAAAATTATCACGAGTGCATTACCTTTAATAATTTATCTGGCATATAAAAAAAAAACAAAAATTTCGAGGTCATCAGTTTTCAGAAAAGATTGGAAACAAACTTTGTTGAAAACTCATTTGGAATGTGTTTTGTGAAGTCATTGATCATTTTATACCTCGGTAACAAAATTTTTTATTTTAAAAGCAATCAACATACGGAACACTAATTGCGCAAGTTCAACTTGCACTTGACCGGTTATTTATCTACTTGTAATTTCAGACTAGTTTACAAGCGTAATATTAATCTTAAACATATATGTTTGATTTTCGGGACACTAAGTTTCATTTAATAAGGTCTTTCCTAAGTGCCTATGCTTAATTTTGTGCATTTTCATATGTTTTGTGTATCAAGTATTATAGTTACATATTCTTTAGATTTCTTGCAACTGGGAAGATTTCTTTTGCCGATTATTTTTAATAGGCAACTAAGTACTAATTTTTCAATATTAAATAAAAATATTATTTTGTACTTTTATCACTTTTCTAAGTTTGTTTTTAGGTAAGTACTTATATATTTTATTTTTATTAAGTAAATGGGTAGATTTTCGACACGAAGTGCTACAGAAAGATGGGCAAATATGAACGTAGTACAGGGAGGAAAACTTAATATGTAACGTGAAAGGCATTGTTTATCACATGTAATATATATGTTACGGTAAATGTAATAAACCGGTGATTATGTATAATTACCGGTGTTTATTCATAATCACCACTAAACTTGGTAAATGTGATAAATTATTGAATATTTATCAAATTTACCGGTTAGTTTATAAAATCCTAAACTCGTAATGGGGGAGTGTAATAAATTCGGATTATTTTGTGGAGTAACGAGGTCTTAATTCCACAGAATGAATATTTTCAAATAACAATAAAATTTCGTTGTTAAGAATTAGAAGAACGTCGGTGGCTATTAAAACTTACAATAATATTTCAATTTAAAAAAATTAAATAAAAGTAGCGCTTTTGTACTTTACTTTCATTAGATATCTTAGAACAGATATATTAGAATATATATATATATATATATATATATATATATATATATATATATATATATATATATATCGTAAATGGTATTGAAAAATACAAAATGATCAAAATAAAATAAAGCCTAGCTTGTTATTTCAGTAAATACTTTATTTTTATCCAAACAAAACAGAAATATGAATTAAATAATAACTAGTATTTCTTGATAACTTTTATGTCTTGTTAAATAAAAGACCTGAATAAAGAAAACAATTTTATTATTAGAACTTATACAAAACAGTTCCATGTCAAAAACAAACTAAACCCATATTCTAGAATAAAAAGCATTTACTTACATTTACTTGTAAGTTTACTTATTTAGACACACTAGACCAGGGGTGCTCAAACTTAAACTGCTGGCGATCTACCCCAATATTGTTAGACTACGATCGATCGACTCTGAGAGGCTGCAAGTAAGTGTGATACAGGATTGTCGTCTAGGTAGGGTGTATCGTGGCATAGATATTAGTTTTCCGCACAATAAGCATTTTTTTAGTCAAGGTAAGTGTAGGTCTGCTCTAAAATGTCAATGAAAAAACTCATAATTATTCAAAATTGCGAGTTTATTGGCTCTTACAAAACAAACGAGTTCTAGTGTCTAAACTTAACTAAAGAGTGACTTTGGATGTTGAAGCGTGGCACTGCATGTCCTCAGCATACTTTTCATAAGATGGTACGTAATTACCGAGTGCTAATCGCAAACATGATGACATATGTTCGTCAGTTAGTCGATTGCGATATTTTGACTTAATTATCTTCATTTCAGAAAATGCAAACTCGCACAAGTAAGTTGACCCAAACATTGCCGTCAGTTGAAGGGCGATTTGCCTTAGATTCGGATATTTATCTTCAGATATAAAACACCAGAATTTTGTATCAGATGCTGTGGCTTTGAGATGTATATCTGATATAATCTGCACTAACTCATTTTCAACAGAACATAAGTCCATGTTAAACTGACTTGCTATTTCACTAGCTAATTCCTCAATGTTTTTACACGAAAAAGGATAACTCATAAATGATGCGATATTTGCCAATTTACTGAAATCATAAAAACGTATTTCGAATTGGCCCAAAATATTTGATAATTCTGCCTTATAAATATCATAATTCAACTGAGGAATCCTTGCTTTCAAAGACGGAAAAATTTTTCAGATCCTTTCTTTTCAGTTGCAATTTACTTTTGAATGCTTTTATTGCGCTAATCATCTCAATAATAGTTTTTCCTTTACCTTGAAGCTTCAAATTAATGGTGTTTAAATGCATTGTGATGTCTGTCAAAAATGCCAAATCAGTCAGCCATTTTCCGTTTTTTTCGTTTCATCACCTCTTTCGTCCAGAAAAGCTGTTATTTCGGGCAATAATTCTTGAAACCTTTCTAGGAATTTTCCGCGACTCAACCACCTGACGTCCGTGTGAAGAACTAAACCAGTGTGTTCAGCTGACTCACTATCTTCCAACTGCAATTTAAAGAGCCGTCGTTGCAAGCTACGTGCACGGATAGAATTCACAATTTTTATTGCAATGCCCATAATCTCCTCCATGTTTAGAACTTTTGAACACAAAACTTGTTGATGTATAATGCAATGGAAGGAGAAAAAATGAAGGGAAATTATCATTAGTTCGACACAATGCCACAAAACCGTTTTTGTTTCCAGTCATTGCTGGTGCTCCATCGGTTGTAATGCACACTAGTTTATATATTGGTAGCTTGTAGTTTGTTACAAAATTGAAGAAAACGTCATATATATCTTCGCCACGGGTCTTTCCTTTCAGAGGAATCATTGTCAAAAACTCTTCCTTAGCCGGCATGTCATTGAATACCATTCGAATAAAAATACACAGCTGGGCAGTGTCTGTCATATCGGTGGATTCGTCGAACTGTAAAGAAAAGTATGTACATTCCATGATATCATGTTTTAGTTTATCTGCCATGTCCTAACTCATGACTTCAACACGCCTTGTGACAGTCGGACGAGATAACTGAAGTTCTCTAATAGCAGACATAATCTCTGTTTTATTTTTAAAATCTCCAAATAAAGTCTCACCCGCTTCAATAAATGCTTCCTTCACAACCAATCCATCATCAAATGGTTTCTTGTGTTTCGCCAATATATGAGATATTTTAAATGACGCGATCGTTGCAGCTTTTGATTGTTTGGCTAGTCTTGTGAACATGGTTTGTTCTTTTTTCAAACAAGTTATCAAATTACGTACTTTTCATTTTTCTTAATTCACTCTGTGACAGAAAATCCTTTTCATAGTTTTTATGAACCGTTTTTATGATGCCTCTCTAAGTTCCCACGCTTAGGTATTGCAACTGACGCAGGGCAAATGAGACAAATGCACTTATCCTTTACAATACAAAAGAAAAATTCTTCCTCCCAATCGTTATTAAAATGATAAGTTTTACTTTTCTTCGCCGCACTCATTTTGGACTATTTATTAATAAACTTTGTATCGATGTATCGCCTTCAAGTTACAACTTAAACTGACTCCTATTCCTGCAGGCGCAACATTTATATCGGCGCGAACGAAGTCTCGAATGTTCTCGTCAAACACGCCGCCCAAAGTTTCTAGAAAAACCGGCGGGAATCAAAAACGCGGCTTTTCTTTGACAAGTACCGCGCGTTCCTTTGATAAAGCCGCCTTTTGCCGCTAGCAGGGGGTTATTACGATAAAAGAAAGTGATGAGGGGGTTATTCTGGCCTAATTGTGGATCGAATAAATTTTAGTAGTTTATTCATTATATTTTGTTTTAGTTACCTAAAACAAAATCTGTGAATAGTTCTATATCGGAATTTTTTTCTCGAGATCGACTCAAAAAGCACTCGCGATCAACTTGTCGATCGCGATCAACCGTTTGGCACCCCTGCACTAGACTGTTATGACTTTTACAATAACAAAGTTTACCAGATTTTTTACATTTGTACTTATCAGACTTGCACTGTCCCTTGCAAATACATCGTTGATATCCCTGACCTCCAGAAAGAGATGATTTTCTAACACATTCTCGAAGTGATATTGCTAGATTTGGAACATCTTCAATTAAAATAAATTTTTCTTCACAAATTGTGAACTCATTTCTGGTATACCACTGTAAAAGTTTTCCTTGTTTTGTTCCTAACAGATAAAACTCTCCATTTTGAACTTCTAATATCACCGCTAATAAATTTCGTGGATCACTTCTTGCTCTGTCAACATGTGGTACTCGTAGTTTTACTGTGCCACCAATATTATCAGAAAAAAATTTAAGATTTGAAACTTTCAACATCTTTTTTGCCTGTGATTTTAAACTTTCTTTAGCACTCATTCTATGTTTCTTTGCTTGTATTTGCCTGATTAAAATATCTTCATCCTCTTTCTGAATCACAAAATTAACTGCAGGTGTAGAGTCATTTAGCAATGGATCATTACTTTCCACATTATAATCATCTTCTATTTCGCTGTTGGTGTTATCAGAAGCGTTATTAACTATCTCGATTAAAGCTTGAAGCTCTTCTTCGGTTCTAAGATGTTCGATAGAGTCACTGGGGAAAGAAGACGTTTTCAAACCTACTTTTACAGGCATCCCAAACATTGCTTCGTAAGGAGTACACTTGATGCCGTCATGAAATGCCCTGTTTTTCATAACTTGTACAAAGCGAAACGCTTCGGACCATTTACTAGTTTTATTGCTTTCCAACCAAGAATTTAGCATATTTTCAACAGCCTGATTGGCACGCTCGACGGAACCTTGAGTCTGGCTGTGCCCAGGTTTTCCGTGCACAGTTTTCAGATCCGGTCACATTGCACAAGCTTCTTCTAGGATTTGATTACTGAACTCACGACCGTTGTCACTCTGAAGTACACTGGGGGCTCCAAATATAATAAAAATATCAATTAAATGATATGCAGCTTCTTCTGCACGTTTGCTTTTTAGAGCACGCAATTGTACCAACTTCGTCAGGTGGTCTTGATAGACAAATATAAATTTTAAATCATTATCTGGTTGCGACTGCATGTCATTTAGGTCTACCTGGCATCTTGAGTTCATCTCCTGAAAGACTATTGGCCTAACAACAAGTCCTTTCTTGGGTACCTTCTATTTCTTTTGACAACTTTCACACAAAGTTATGTAAATCATCACTTCTCCGGTAGTAATATTTTTGTACTTTTTTTGAAGTTCTTTTAACATTCTGTTTCTACCACCATGGCCTATTGATAAATGTGCCTCATGAATTATGGAAAAAATTTCTTCAAAGTACACGTAAAATCTAACACAGGAGCTGTCTTTACTTACGGGAAAGATAAGTTTTTCAAACATTGTCTACTTTCATTACGTCTTATCTTTTTAGTCTTTGATAATCTTGCGGTTTTTTCCCACTACTTTTGTTTTTACTAATATTCACTTTTATTAATAAGTCGTCATTTCTTTTTTTCGTCAGAAAACCGCTGGTTGCTTTCTTAGTTTCATAACATTAACTAACTTGGAATTAAAACGCTCAAGCATATTCGCCATTATTCAATATTTTATAAAATACGAGAACGTAGCGGAAAAGACCGCCAATAACGAACAGTCTACGCACCTGCGTTGTTTAGCAATGGCATACGTCATGACTGCTACGCAAACTGAACGAATTTTGGTAAAGTTATGGACTTTTATTACGTTCTCCATTACGAGTTGGGGATTTTATAAAAATAACCGGTAAATTTGATAAATATTCAATAATTTATCACATTTACCAAGTTTAGTGGTGATTATCAATAATCACCGATAATTATACATAATTACCGAAGTAATCACATTTACCGTAACATATACATTAAACATAATTATTTACTCTTATAAAGATTACTTTTGAACTCCTAAATCGATTGTAATAATTCTTTCTCTATGGCTTAAACTGAAAATCCCGGTTAGGACATAAAAATTTCATTTAAATTGGTCCAGTACTTTTGTTGATATTTGAGGTTAAACATACATACATTCGTTCGCGAAACGTAGCATGTAGGTTGGTAAGCGTATATTGACTAACATACAAAAATATTACATTTTAACAATATTACCTATTTTTTCAGTCGATTAAGAAGAGTGTAGTTAAAAATTAATATAATAAAAATAATTTATAAAAAACAACTTTTTGTAAAAGAAAAATAAAGAATTACTCAAAAGGATCTTTAAATAAGTATTTTAGAGATTTCGAATTACCAGAAAGGGACGAAACGAAAATAAGGCTCAAATAAATCTTATCAGACAGTGGTAAACATTTTTAAATTTAAGAAAATAGGGAATAAATTTAACTTAAAAGAATAGAGATTTCCAAAGATTAAATATCTGTTGACGTGTTTTTGATAATGGTCACAGAAACCGTTGATTTTAATATAGTATTAAGGATCACTAATAATGTAAACTGATATTATTAGACAGCAATAACTGTATACGTTTCTCTTCTGTTAATTTTAGCCGTAATTAAATACTGATTTTTAAAGAAGTCCAGCAAAGGAAATATAAAATGAGTTAACTCTAAACGTTATTGACAAATCTAATGTAAAACAACGTTTCAAGTTGATGCATTTTCACAATTTTAAATTACACACAAAGCATTATTAGGGAACAAACAAAAAATTTTCGATTTCATTGGGATGTTCAAGTGTCTGACATGTACAGGGTGGTCCAAAATGGACACTTTTAAAGGTAAACTCCGGTATCTAAAGGAGATAGACGAACTGATGTCGGTATCTTAGGCACAATTTTTATGATAAACTCAATGGTGAAAACCGCATATCGATATCTAGTACCGTTTCAGATATACAGGCTGTTTTTCAAAAATGGAAAAATGTTTGAAATTCTTTTCCTATTGAAAATTTTTAATTTCTGTAAAAACATTCTCAAGGCACTTTTTCACTTTAATTTCAACAGTGTAAGTTACATTTTTTTACAACTAATACTTTAATAGTTATTAACGCAAAAATATATTTTCGAAATGGGATACCCTGTATATTTTTCCCTATCCGAATAGAGCTTAAATTACCATTCTAAAAATATAGCACACTTTATATGCACATTTTGTGAAGTAGGCTTTGGACGGAGCGGTAATATCAATTGTTGTTAATTTAATTGTTTACTCGTAGTTGTCAAATTTTACTTCAGATTAGTTATTGAATTGTCAAATAAATCGCAATGAAGCTTGAAAATTACGAAAAATAGGATATGATAGTGTGTTTCATGCAAAGCGGAGAAAATTCGGAAGTGGCAAGTAATTTGTACCACGAACGGTATCCAGAGAGGCGTCAACCCTTCAAGGATAGTGGCCAGTTTGAAAAGAAACGACCTAAAAATTATACATCAAACAGGGATAAGGAGTTAGAAGAAATAGTAGTTTTAGGAAATATCGGAAATAATCCCAATACTTCAACCCGACAGTTAAAAAAATCCACTGGACTACCAAGACCTAACGTAAGTCGTACTTTGAAGAAGCACAAATTCAGGCCATATAGGACAAGAAAAGTTCATCACCTCAAAGACAGAGATTTTCAACGGCGTATGGATTTTTGCCAATATTGCATTTGGACAGACGAAGCTTATGTAAGCAATACAGGTATTTTTAACGGTTACAATTCTTATACGTGGCACGAGAAAATCCTCATTTAGTTGTGGAGCAAAGAAATCAAGGCAATTTGGATTTAATGTGTGGGCAGGAATTTTAGAGGCAGAGAGCCATTTATTTACGAAGAAACACCTCTCAGGGATATTTAGAAATTTTAATGCAGCAAATAGAACCTCTTTTTGATGAACTGCCGTTAATGGACCTTAGAAATATATTTTTTCAACACGACGGGGCACCCCCTCATAACGCTGAAGTTATCAGTAATTTTTATCGGCCAACATTGAGAATAACTGGATAGCCAACCAAGGTCCGAACCGTTGGCCGGCAAGGTCACCGGATTTAACACCCATGGACTTCTATCTCTGGGGAAGATTGAAAGATCTAATTTTTAAATTGCCGACAAATACCAGACAAAAGTTAGAAGTAGCAGTGATACAAAGTTTTGCAGCTCTCACTCCTATTGAACTAATCAACTCGGTAAGAAGTGTCCAGAAAAGGTACCGCCTAGGTGTACATGAAACTGGTCGACCTTTCGAACATCTCTTACAGAAAATTGTTTTGTTTTAGTTTGCTCTGCGCGGAATAAATTGTTTTATTGTTGTTTTGTTTTATTTTCTACACAGTTTAAAGTACTATAGCATTTAGTAAATTTCATTGTAGTTATGAATCTTAAAGTTAATTTTGGCAATTTTTTTTACGATTTGACTGCTATCGATAAACAATTGATATTACCGATCCGTCCAAAGCCTACTTCACAAAATGAGCATTTAAAACTCGCGTAAAAACTGAAACCCTTTTTATCTTGAAGTAGATTTAAGCAAAATATAAAGTGTGCTATATTTTTAGAATGGCTCTATTCGGATAAGGAAAAATATACAGGGTATTCCATTTAATAAATATATTTTTGCGTTAATATCTATTAAAATATTAGTAAAAAATGTAACTTACACTGTTGAAATCCACGTGAAAAAGTGCTTTGAGAATGTTTTTTACAAAAATCAAAAATTTTTCAATAGGAAAAGAATTACAACCATTTCGATATGCGGTTTTCACCATTGAGTTTATCATAAAAATTGAGCCTCAGACACCGACATCAGTTTTCGTCTATCTCTTTTAGATAAAGGGGGTTTACCTTTAAAAGTGTCCAATTTGAACCACCCTGTACTTCTGATGGAAATTGCTTCGGGAAAACACGTTGCATATTTCTTAGTTATTATTTTTCTACTTTTATCTGTGTCATGGCGTTTACGATTTACTATAAGTACAATGAAAGTTGCTGTTTTTAAATTAAAATCAATAATGCTTATTCTTCTTTAGCTAACGGACAGAAAGGATTTTATTGTGGTGGCGTTCTTATAAACTCCAAATATGTACTAACTGCCGCACATTGCCTCAAAGGAAAAGATTTACCAAGCACTTGGAAAATGTAAGATAATACATTTTTTAATTATTTTAATTTTACGTTAGTAATCAGCAGACATTTAAACTTTATTTTGCATGTATTTTGCCTTTCATATAAATAGAACATTATGATAATGCAGATCAGAAGCATTAAAGTAAAGTTAAAGAAATTATTGAAAAGAAAAAATTGTAACGTTTTTTTCGTGGTATTTGAAGATATCAATTACAAATAGAATTTCCAGAAATACTATAGCTGTGTAAATATTATCAATGCCAAGCATAATAACACAAAGGAAATATTTTTATTTTCATTTATCATTCAGCCTCTCTCGTCCACTACTGAACATAGGCCTCCTCCAAGTCCTTCCAGTCCCCTTGATGTTGTGCTCTGGCTATCCAGTTCTGGGCAATTCTCTTTAGGTCGTTCGTCCATGGGCTAGCTGGTCTGCATCTGTTTCTTTTGTCTCGCTGCGGGCTCCACTCAACAATTCTTTTCGTCCACCTATTGCCCGTCAAGGGCGCCACGTGACCGGCTCACCTTCATTTCAACTCGGTAATACGTTTTTTAATATCTACTATCTTTGTACAATCTTTAATGATTCTGTTCGGGATTCTATCTCTTCTTGTAATAATAATAATTATTATATAATTAAGGCGGTAGCGGGTAGGCACTCTCTGCGATCCCGGCATGGGATAAGCCTACTTCAGGGAAGCGACCCTACCCAAGCGAGCCTTGGTTTTTCTTTCCTAACTCCCAATAACTAAAGAAAAAACCATGTCCC
>CM032446.1:155588766-155680706 GCA_019049505.1 Pachyrhynchus sulphureomaculatus
TTTTACGCAAAATATTGACACATGGTTGAGATACCCAAAATGATTCAAGGATTTGTGATTTTATCACCTCAGTTATTTGAAAGAATACGCGATTAGGGTGCTGAGGGCGATTTAAAACGGTTCTATAGAGACTACATTTTTGATGTTACCGTAATACTAGGGTCGGCTACTCGTAGACACTACTGCTTATTATAACACACATACCCACACACACACGTACTCGCACAGGCATCGCGTGCGCACATACCCATGCCTACAATGCCCACGCACTCGCTTACATGCGCACACACATGCGCAAACTCACGCCTACGTACATGCGTACATAGGCGCTCACATGTGCATAAATGCGCACATACACGCTCACGCGCGCACACACGTGTACACCCACGCGCCCACTCACGCCTACGCAGATGCACACATACGCGCTAAAACACTCAGAGGCGCGCACACATGCGCACATACGCGCACACACATGTACACACGCACACATGCAATGCATGCACATACGCACGCATGTGGTATTTTATGACTAAACTTGAAATTTGTTTCTGGGTTCGGCACAGATGCTGTAAGGAAATCTCTAAACGTCTAAATTGTACTAGGTGGGAAACACAGTCCTGTGCCATTGTGCCATTAGTTCCAAGGCGATGATGTTTTTCATATAAAAGAATTCTTGAAGAAAGTGTTACGAGGAGAAACAAGCTGAACTTCATATGGATGTGATGCATTAGCTCGAAGTGTATTCCTGGCGTGCTCCACTCTGAGAGGAATTAAGTGGGTCACGTCAATTACACATTTTGAAGGAAAGAACTTATAGAATAGACTCCAATCACCAACCGCTCTTCGTTGTTCTGAAAGATCAAAGTTGCTGGTGAGTTCTGGGCGAATAGCTATCTGAATAGAATATAATAAACGTAGCTTATGTTTGGAAGCAGAGCCCCAAACATGTAAGTAGTACCCTACTGTTGGTCGAATTTGGGCTTTCTACAGGATTAAAGTTTATTATGGTGAATAAAGCTTTCTAGTACGAAATAATATTCCTATTTTTTGAGAAGGTCTCAAATCAACGCCCAGCAAGTTGAGTGACGATACTAGAGAAACGGACTGTCCTTACATAAGTATGTCTGGCTCTACAACGTCAATTTTTTTAGAAAAAAACTGCCGCCTGCATTTTAAGATAGAATTTCTTCCAGGTCTTTGTTAGGTTGAACAATTTTCTACGGATATTTACAGGGATACCTGATGTTCAAACGTTTAAGGTAAATAAAGAAACAAACATACTGTCGTTGTAAATTAGATTCCTGGTCCTTTCCAGCAGATCGTTAATGTAGAGAAGAAAGAAAATGGGAGACAGTATGGAACCAGTAGGGTACTTTGAGACACACCAACGTCTATGGTGGAATTACCATATTAAAAAAAACCCGTCACCTGCCACTCACAAGGAATGTGCTTTGAGGAAACACGGGAGTAATTAATAAAACCTTTAAGAATACTATAAAAGCGTAGCTTCGCTAACACTCCATCATTCCAAATAAGGTCGAATGCCTTGGATATATCAAGCGCAACTGAAGGAGAATATTTCTTGTTGACATTTGTTTACGGAAGTTGTATTAGTGTTCGCTAATAATATTAAATCCTTTCAAATATTTTAAAAGTTGCGGAATGAAGAATTTTCCATAACTCAATGGGACGGATCGGTAGTTCGTTACCAAGGTCTTTTTGGGGTAACGCCTGAACTTAAGCTTATTTCCAGCAGGAAGAAATTATTTCTTTTGCTCCAGGATAAGGTGGAAAGTTTACAAAAAACTTATTGGTAGTACTTCTCTCACACATCTAAAGTTCTATGGCAGACATTTTATAAGTGCCGCTTTTTTGGCGTATGGTTTTGATTATGACATGTTTTCTAAAGAGAATATACATCTAAGACCACACGTTGGGAATAGTATTAGCTGTTTTCTTAACATTGTCGTAAATTTTCACCAATACACTTCAATAATAAAATTTTTATTAAGAATGTTTAACCTGTAAGTGTAACAGTAAACAAAAGATTTTTTTTGTTTTACTACGCAGGGCCTTCAACTGTTCGCTTCCCTAGAATTGGCTATATAATTACACTGAAATCCACTATAGCAGGCGAGGTGGTTAAGTAAAGTTTTTCCAAACATAAAAAATGAATATTTTTACAAGCTATCAACTTGAAGATCAAATAATAAGTTTTATAAGAAAAAAATGTACAGGTTGCCCCAGGGAATATCAAAAAGGTTTAAACTACCGGATGAATCTAAACAATTGCACTAAAAATGAAATATGGTCATTTTGTCTAACATAAAAAGCCAAATTTATAACGAACGAGGTTTAATATATATATATATATATATATATATATATATATATATATATATATATATATATATATATATATATATACAGGGTGGCCCATATGTATGGAATAATGATTCCATAGCATTTATTATTCAATGTATGAAAAAAAATGTTTAAATAAAAGTTATTGGGTGTTATACGGGATACATGCTGAAGTTAACAATAAAATGTTTTGAACTGACAGTTTGAAGAAATTACGCCATCTTGATTTTTTTTAAAATGGAAAGTCGTGCATATTATTTTATTTTTTATTCCTACTAAAAATTCTAGATATTATTTGTCTAACATATCATATGTCTAAATTGAACTGTTTTGGAATTATTGTCATTTGAAATTTAAAATGAAAAAAAGACAAAAAAAACTACTAACAAATACTCTAGGTTTATTTTTAAAGTAACAATTGCTGAAAATGTCTACGGTTAACAGCGAGGCAATGATCCAATCTGTCATAAACAGCCTGAACAGAGTTTTGTAGAGAATACGGGGTAATCTGTGCTACTTCATATTGAATTCTTTGTTGTAAATCTTCTACAGTTTCAGGTGGACTTCGGTAAACTTTGGTATTCAATTCATCCCATAAAAAAAACCGAGTGGCGTCAGGTCGGGACTCCTTGCAGGCCATTCTGCAGCACCTTTTCTGCCTATCCATCGATTAGGAAAAATCGCATGTTCTCCTACGGTTTCCGTAACCAACCATCATTAGCAAAGTGATTCTTTCAGTTTCTGTTAAATGTACCATTATGATATTATGCTCAAATTGCAGTTTCACAAAATGCAGCAATAAACGTTTTCGTCAATAAATTTTTTTGACGCGTTAAGTCGTTACTTGACAGTAAATGTTTGACACAAGCCAGCTTAATTTTTTTTTTATTTGATCTCCTTAATTTCGAATATCAATTATTCCAAAACAGTTCAATTTAGATATATGGTATGTTATACATATAAATAATATCTAGAAATTTTAGTAAGACTCAAAAATAAAATAATATACAGGATTTTCCATTTAACAAAAATTAAGATGACGTAATTTCTTCGAACTGATATTTCAAAACATTATATTGTCAAAGTTAGCATGTGCGCCGTATACACACCCTATAACTTTTATTTAAATATTTTTTTGATACACTAATTAACAAATGTTATGGAATCATTATTCTATAATATATATAGAATAGTGATTTCACAGCATTTATTATATATTCAGTTTCTATCTGGGCCGTAGTCCTTTTTTAGTCCTTTTTTTTGATAAAAATTTTTTATCACTTCACGATTCACGGTTTCATCTCTTTTTAGAATACGTATAACACCCTTCACTTATGATAGCTGTCAACATACAACTGTACGTTGCATGTATTTGAAAATTTGAACACTACCGTTACAAGAATTACGCTTACCAACAGTCATGCCGTTTAATAAATTTCCCGCCATTTCGTAGAAGTCCACCCTCATATATACATATATGCATATATATATATATATATATATATATATATATATATATATATATATATATATATATATATATAAGGCTGGGAAATTTCTACGAAATGGCGGGAAATTTTGTTAGGCGGTATAACAGTTATTTAGTGGTTTGATTTGTTTATGTATATATATATATATATATATATATATATATATATATATATATATATATATATATATATATATATATATATATATATATATATATATATATATATATATATATATATATATATATATATATATATATATATATATATATATATATATATATATATATATATATATATATATATATATACATACACCATATATACCACTATGCCAAGAGTGGCAGTCAACGGATTTCTTTCTAACACCTGCACTATCAACGCCGGTGTATCACAAGGCTCCATACTATCTCTTACTCTCTTTCTTATTTACATTAACGATCTGCTGGAAAAGACCGAGAATCCAATCTACAGCTTTGCAGATGACAGCACGCTTATCTCTTCATTCCCTTTGAATGCTTGGACATGGGCTACTCAGACGAATATCCGTCGACAGCAGGAAGAAATTCAACTTAACAAAGACCTGAAAGAAATTCTATCTTGGGGTGACAGTAACCAAGTGGAATTTAACGCTACAAAAACCCAGGCGGCAGTTTTTTCTAAAAAAGTTAACGTTGCTGAACCCGACGTAGTTATGTCGGGGCACTCCATTCCTCTAACATCATCACTCAATTTGTTAGGCGTTAATTTGGGAGCAAATATGTCCTGGCATGAACAGGTTGCAGGCATAGCAAGGACAGATTGTCAAAAGTTGGGAATATTATTTCGAACCAGAAAGCTATACACTCCACAACAACTGTTAATTCTTTACAAAGCTCAAATTCGACCAACTACGGAATACTGCGCCCATGTTTGGGGCTCCGCTCATTTGTTGGATTCTATTCAGAGAAGAGCTGTTTGTCTGATTGGAGAACCGGAACTGACCGGCGGCCTTGATTCGCTGGAACATCGAGGAACGGTTGGCGATTTGAGCCTATTCTACAAGTATTTTCATGGAAAGTGTTCGCAGGATGTGGCCCGCGCCCTCCCAGAGCGGTGCATGTTAGAAGTACATGTCGCGCTAATACTTTACATCCGTATAAGGTTCAACTTGTTACTCCTCGTACAACGCTTTTCAAGCAGTCTTTTATATGGAGAACATCATCCCTTTGGAATAATTTGCCCAGGACTGTGTTTCCCACCGAGTACAATTTACAGCGATTCAAAAACAACGTGAATTGCTTTCTCCGCACACGTGTCTCTCCTGTAGCGCTTTAGGGTTTCCCTGCAGCACGTGTGACAAAAAAAAAAACAACACAAATTACCTTTACCACATAGAATGTTATTAACCTATGACATTGTAATAAATAATGCTAAGCTTATTAATATCTGTCTTGTAATTAATACTCTTTTTATGTTTTTTAATGTGAACCATTTCCAGAAAAAAGTCTGATTTGTGTTTTTTTTTTTATGGATCTAGCACACATGCTGCAGGGAAGTCCCTAAAGCGCTCCAGGAGCGGTATGTGTGCGAACAAAGCGATTCACGTTGTTCTTGACTCCTGTGAATTGTACTCGGTGGGAAACACAGCGCTGGACAAATTATTCCAAAGGGATGATGTTCTCCATATAAAAGACTGCTTGAAAAGCGTTGTAGGTGGAGTAACAAGCTGAACCTCATACGGATGTGAAGTATTAGCGCGACGTGTATTTCTAACATGCACCGCTCTGGGAGGAATTAAGCGAGCTACAACCTTCGAACACTTTCCATGAAAATCTTGTAGAACAGAGTCAAGTCCGTTCTTCGATGTTCCAGCGAATCAAGGCCGCCGGTCAGTTCCGGGTCTACAATCAGACGAACAGCTCTTCTCTGAACAGAATCTAACAAATGCAGTGTATGTTTGGGAGCGAAGCCCCAAACATGGGAGTAGTACTCCATAGTTGGTCGAATTTGAGCTTTGTAAAGAATTAACAGTTGTGGAGTGTAAAGCTTTCTGGTTCGAAACAATATTCACAACTTTTGAGAAGCTCTCCTTGCTATGCCTGTAACATGTTCATGCCAGGACATATTTGCTCCCAAATTAACGCCCAACAAATTGAGCGATGATGCTAGGGGAATGGAGTGCCCCGACATAACTATGTCGGATTCAGCAACGTTAACTTTTTTAGAAAAAACTGCCGCCTGAGTTTTTATAGCGTTAAATTCCACTTGGTTACTGTCACCCCAAGATACAATTTCTTCCAGGTCTTTATTAAGTAGTAGTAATTATTATCGTATGTTAAAATCTTTATATCACTGAATCTAAAAACACTTTCTTGAGTGCTTAGTCAATGCACAACTATTTTTATTCAGCCTACAGTCACTTTTGTGCTATGTTAATCGTTGACATAACCATTGCGATGTTTGACCAATGTAACACGCATCACAGTGGTGTGCCAATAAGCTCACCCATTAGTCCGATATTTGCTACAATAATCTTAGATGATTTATTGAATGAGGTAACTCCGAAACTAAACTTTGGTCTTTCATTTATATATAAATATGTCTATGATATGTTTCTTCCCGAAAAAGATATAGAATCCACTTTAAATATATTCAATTCTTACAATCAACACATTCAATTCACAATAAAACGTGAAAACAATAATAGTGTTCCCTTTTTAGATACAAGAGTGATCAGAACTTCAATAAACATAAAAGAACTAGATTGGTATCAAAAACTAACGGCTTCTAATAGATTTATGAACTATTTCTCCAGTCATCCATACAACCAAAAGATGAATACAGTCTTGCTATGAAAAACAGAATTACCCATAGTAGTGACTACACATATTTATATAAAAACCTAAGTAAGCTTGTGACAATTTTCTTAAATGATGGATACCTTAAACACATTTTAAAAAAGTTAATTTATGATTCAAATTGTTTAGACGTTCCAGTTGATAAAGATAATCAACAACAGTTCAAATTCAAAAAGTTACCGTACATCCAACAATTAACAAATCACTCACAATCACTTTTCAAGCCTTACACCTATATAAGAATTGCCAAATACAATATGTTGGTTAACCGACACTTGGTTACCAAACTTAAAGACAAATCTCCAATTTTATTGACAAGCAATTTGATTTATAGGGTGCCGTGTTTGGACTGTGGTGCGTGTTACGTTGGTCAAACATCGGAGTGGTTACGTCAACGATTAACACAGTACAGAAGTTACTGTAAGTTGAATAAAAATAGTTGTGCATTGGCACTTAAGAAAGAAGGGACATGTTTTTGGATTCAATGATGTTAAAATTTTGACATACGATAATAATTACAAAAGCAGACTTTTTCTGGAAATGGTTCACTTTAAAAAAACATAAAAACAGTATTAATTACAAGACAGATATTAATAAGCTTAGCACTATTTATTGCAATATCATAGGTTAATAACACTGTATGTGGTAAAGATCTTTTTTTGTTTTTGTGTTGGTTTGTTCTTTTCTAGTTTCTTTTTTTATTTCTTTTTCTTTTTGTTTGTCCATTTTAACTGCATCTTTAATAAAAGCCAAGGGAAGGGTAGGGGAAGGGACATAAAGGAATTTTTTAAGCAAATAAAGATAAGATTAGAAGGACGAAAGAGGTAAGGGGAAGGGCATGAAAGGTATAAATAAGTAAACAACTTGTGAATAAATATGACCAAATACAGTATACGTTTACTCCTCTCTCAGTGTCTGTGTCTTCGCCTTGTTAGTTTAATGGTTTTAAAAAATATGGATTTAAATGATTGATTTTCTCTAGTTGGTAAGGTTTTTAAACATGTCCATGTACATTCTATTTGTTGACCTTCACAGTATTTAGTATTGTTAGTAGGTTCAAAGTGATATATAAAGAGAAGAATAATTGTTCATTGTTTTGTAGTTTTTCTCCTGAGGAAGTTGTTAATGTACAACGAAATATAGAGAACTGAATGACGAATCAGAAATTTTACTAACAGACCGCATACCCAATACTAATACAACAAAAACTGTTATATATATCGGTCTAGCACACGTGCTGCAGGGAAGTCCCTAAAGCTCTACAGGAGCCACACGTGTGCGGAAAAAAAAGCGATTCACATTGTTCTTGAATCGCTGTAAATGGTACTCGATGGGAAACACAGTCCTGGGCAAATCATTCCAAAGAGATGAAGTTCTCCATATAAAAGACTGCTTGAAAAGCATTATACGAGGAGTAACAAACTGAATCTCATACGGATGTGAAGTATTAGCGCGACGTGTATTTCTAACATGCACCGCTCTGGGAGGAATTAAGCGGGCTACATTCTTCGAACACTTTCCAAGAAAATACTTGTAGACTAGGCTCAAGTCGCCAACCGTTCTTCTATGTTTCAGCAAATTAAGGCTGCCGGTCAGTTCCGGGTCTCCAATCACGAACAACTCTTCTCTGAATAGAATCCAACAAATGCAATGTATCTTTGGGAGCGGAGCCCCAAACATGGGAGCAGTATTCCATAGTTGGTCGAATTTGAGCTTTGTAAAGAGTTAACAGTTGTTGTGGAGTGTAAAGCTTTCTGGTTTGAAATAATATTCCCAACTTTTGAGAATTTTCAATAAAAGCGATTTTTAAGGGCTTCAAAAACAAATGTGGCGACTAACCAGAACTCAAAGAAAAGAAATTAACGAGCTAATTGAGCCTAAACACATATCGAAGGAATCCTGTGTCGATTATCTGACAACACTTTATAAAAAGATGAAGACACTATCGATCACAACGATGCACCAGAAATAGTCACCAACGAAAACATCCAAATAGAGAGCACAGACATAGAACTGGCACTTCGACAATTAAAGAACAGAAAGAGCCCCGGTCTAGATCGCATCCCAAATGAACTACTTAAGTCTGGGGAGCAGCATCTCGTTCAGCAAATAACCCAATTGGCCAA
The DNA here is from genome assembly GCA_019049505.1 of Pachyrhynchus sulphureomaculatus. NCBI lineage: Eukaryota > Metazoa > Arthropoda > Insecta > Coleoptera > Curculionidae > Pachyrhynchus > Pachyrhynchus sulphureomaculatus. Next base: position 155,597,587 of record CM032446.1, read on the forward strand.
GGACATCTTCGCGCACCATAGAATACCAGACGAATGGCGGACGAGCATCACCATCCTCATGTTTAAAAAAGGAGACAAAAAACTGCCAGAGAACTATAGAGCCATAAACTTACTCAATACCACATTGAAACTAATAACTAAAATAATTACCAATAAAATGAATAGTATCATTTCCCTGTCAGATGAGCAACAAGGTTCTAGAACAGGAAGATCGTGCACCGATGCAGTTTTCGTTATAAGACAAATTGCCGAAAAATCCATCGAATATAATAAACCTGCATACATGTGTTTTATAGATCTCCAGAAGGCATTTGACCGAGTCCAGCTACAAGATGTTGTACACTTACTATATAACATACAAGTACCCTACAACCTAATCAAGGTCATAGAAAACATATATAGCGCCAACAAGGTACAGGCCAGAATCGATGAAGAACTAACCAGAACAATACCCGTAGAAAAAGGAATCCGACAGGGTGACTCTCTGAGCCCACTACTATTCAACGTGGTGATGGATGAGATCATAAGACAAATCCACCAACTAAAAGGGTACAAGATGGGCAATCGAAATATCACAATCCTTTGTTACGCTGATGATGGTTGGTGGCGGAGAACGTGGACGACCTACAACGGCTACTACACCACTTCAACTGTGCAGCCAAATCTCTTAATATGATAATATCTGTTTCTAAAACAAGAAGCTCATTGTTGACGACCATATTATCCAGATTTGACATTCAAATACTTGGCATAGAGCTTTCTGGACACGGGGATGTCGAATCAGAAAACAAACAAAGCATTGAAGGTAGCCGGGTGCCTGAATGACACTATATGGAACAACAAACACCTGCGAATCGGGACCAAGTCAAGAATTTATAAAACTGTCATAAGATCAATAACGACATACACAGTAGAAATCCGGCCAGACACAACAAAAACTAAAAGGATACTTGAAACATGCGAAATGAAAGTCTTACGAAAAATAGGCGGAAAGACTATGTTGGACAGGGAGCGAAATGACAACATTAGACGAGCATGTCACGTGGAAGAGGTTAACAAGTGGATCCTCGAAAGAAAACGCGAGTGGAACGCACGTATAGACCGAATGGATCAAGAAAGAATCGTGAGAATTGCACGCGATAAATCACCAGTGGGAAGAAGAAGTGCGGGAAGGCCACGGAAAAGGTGGAGCGATAACCTTACCATCAATTACGATTAGGCAAGCTACGAAGAAAGAACAGGCAACTGTGCCTACAATGAAGAAGGAAGAAGAAGAACTTTTGAGAAGCTCTCCTTGCTATGCCACCGACATGTTCATGCCAGGACATATTTGCTCCCCAAATTAACGCCCAACAAATTAAGTGACGATGTTAGACGAATGGAGTGCCCCGCCATAACTATGTCGGGTTCAGCAACGTTAACCTTTTTAGAAAAAGCTGCCGCCTGGGTTTTTGTAGCGTTAAATTCCACTTGGTTACTGTCTCCCCAAGATAGAATCTCTTCCAGGTCCTTGTTAAGTTGAACGACCTCCCGCTGCGTGCGACTGGTCGGTAGTTATTTGGTAAGGTCTTCTTGCCTTTTTTAGGTATCGGCTGAACTGTGGAACATTTTCAGCAGGAAGGAAATATTCCTTTTCTGTAGGATAGGTTGAAAAATCTACAGAAAACTGATGTTAGTTCCCTCGCACAGTTTTTGAGAACTATGTCAGGTATACTGTCAGCGCCAGAAGCCTTTTTGGTGTCTAGCTTCATTAAAATACGTTTAATTATACTTTGTCTGAAGACAATATCGGGCATCCTAGACTGCACTATGAGAATAGTAGGTGGTGTTTTTCCTTGGAAATCGACAGTAGAATGTGAAGCAAAGAGTTCAGCCAACAAGTTCGCGTTCTCAACAGGTGTCGTTGTAATAGAATTATCTGGCCGTATGAGTGGTGGGTATGGTGGATTTGACCAAAAAGACCTGGAATTGTTGGGAGAAGCGAGAAGTTTGTTTCTAATTCGTTGATTGTGTGCCTCCTTGGTTTCGTCGATAATTTCTTTGCATCTGTTCCGGGCACGAACAAAGACTACGATTAATGGTGTTAGGATTTTCACGAGATTGTCGGTAGGCAAGATGTTTAGAAGCAACAGCTTCTTTGCATTTTCGGTCAAACCAAGACTTGCCGTTAGAAGGGCATTTTTTTCGAAATAGGAATGTAAGCTTTCATACCAGCCAAAATAACATCGGAAACCTCCCTGGCGCAGTCAGATGGGTTGTCAGATCGAAAAGAAACGTCCAACTAAGGGAAAGTTAGAAAATATTCCATGAGATCTTCCCATTTAGCAGATCGGTAGTGCCAAATCTTGAGCGGTTTGGGCGCCTCTCTGTCACTGATTGGTAGGATACTCGATATCGAAAGCGGTTTATGGTCGGAAGAACCTAACGGCGGATTTACGGTGACCGTGTAAATTTCCGGATTGGTGGTTAAAAACAGATCAAGAAGACTGGCGAACTCCCCGTCTCGATCAAGGATCGGTGTTTGTTCATTAATAAGCTGAGTTAAGCCACAATTGATTGAGAATGATTTGGCTTCACGACTTTGTTCGTCGGTAGTATTTAAATACTTAAGCCAGTTGATGTTGTGGACATTAAAGTCGCCCAGGATGGCAATTTCGGTATTTGGGTAGTTAATTTGTAAATGATCGATGGTGTCTGCAAGAGAAGTGAAAAGTGTTCTAAAGTTAGTATCACTTGGTGGTCGATAGAGGATACAGATGTACCTTGTGGTTTGTTGAGTCGTTATTTTTAACCACATATCAAAGTTTGGGGGCTTCAGAGCTTCTTGTCGTTGGCAAGGGAGGTCGTTTTTGGCAAAAAGACAGATTCCAAAGTTACGCCTAAATTGGGAATAGAAGTCGTGCCCAGGATAAAGATCTATATATATATATATATATATATATATATATATATATATATATATATATATATATATACATACGTACATAAATCGAATTATATTTATGAAATGTTTGTTTATTTTTTAAAGTAGTTTTGACAGTTTACGTTAAACTTCCCTAAAGGAAAATCTTTATATAAAATATAGAAAAAAGAATTGTAAATATTTTCGTTTCGTAGGTTCCAGTAAATCAGCCAGAAGTCTGTACCAGAACTTACAGTCAAGCCAATGTCCAACTGAGTAATGGACAACTTTGTGCAGGTGGTCAAAAAGGAAGAGATTCATGTAGAGGAGATAGTGGTGGACCACTAATGACTTTAGAAGCTACTCCAGAAGGTATAATCAACTGGTATTCTGTAGGTGTTGTGTCATTTGGACCTTCTCCATGCGGAATGGCTAATTGGCCAGGTGTGTATACGAAAGTTGCCAATTATGTTCCATGGATCGTCAGTAAATTAAGACCCTAAAATTTTAATGTTGGAAAACTGTAATATTTGAATAATATAATTATATATGAAACACTTTTGTACTAGAAATAAGCGTGTATTCATTTTACCCTCATGTCACTATGAGTAAAACTTTCAAGGCCAAAACGTAACGCCATCCTTTCTCTATACATGAATTGAAGTTTTATAGACCCCACGTTTAATTGCAGTTATTAAAAATTAATGGAAAATATTTATTTGAAAATGACCCAATAAAAATTCTTTGTATTAAAGATATTTGTTCGGAAGAAACTATGTATTTGTCGAATCTGACAAATGTGACAAATTTTTGTCAACATATTTGACTTTCTCACAAAAAATTAAATTCAGTACAAAAAGAAATGTTTCAATAAGTCAAACAGGAAAATAGTAAATCAGGTGAGCCACCAAAAGTTAGAAATCGGTTCAATAACTTGAATGTCCTGTACAGGGTGGTCCAAATTGGACACTTTTAAAGGAGATAGACGGTGATGTCGGTGTCTGAGGCCCAATTTTTATGATAAACTCAATGGTGAAAACCGCATATCGATATCTAGTACGGTTTCAGATATACATGTGTGTTTTTCAAAAATCTGCATTTTGGAATAATGTTTGTAATTTCTTTTCCTATTGAAAATTTTTGATTTCTGTAAAAACAGTCTCGAAGCACTTTTTCACGTGGATTTCAACAGTGTAAGTTACATTTTTTTACAACTAATATTTTAATAGTTATTAACGCAAAAATATATTTTTTTAAATGGGATACCCTGTATCCGAATATTGTGAGCTTTAAATTACCACTCTAAAAATATAGCACACTTTATATTTTGCTTAAATCTACTTCAAAATATAAAGGTTTTCAGTTTTTACAAGAGTTTTAAATGCACATTTTATGAAGTAGGCTTTGGACGGAGCGGCCATATGGTTTAATTCAATTGTTTACTCGTAGTTGTCAAATTTTACTTCAGGTTCAGTTATTGACTTGTCACATAAATCGCAATGAAGTTTGAAAATTACGAAAAATGGGATATGATAGTGTCTTTCATACAAACCGGAGAAAATTCGGAAGCGGCAAGTAATTTGTACTACGAACGGTATCCAGAGAGACGTCAACCCTTCAAGGATATATTCGCTCGATTTCGACATAACCTAGTTAATAGTGGCCAGTTTGAAAAGAAACCTAAAAATTATGCATCAAACAGGGATAAGGAGTTAGAAGAAATAGTAGTTTTAGGAACTATCGGAAATAATCCCAACACTTCATCCCGACAGTTAAAAAAATCCACTGGACTACGAAGAACTAACGTAAGTCGTACTTTGAAGAAGCACAAATTCAGGCCATATAGGACAAGGAAAGTTTATCACCTTAGAGACAGAGATTTTCAACGGCGTATGGATTTTTGCCAATGGTTTCTGCAGAATTGTAACCATGTTCCGAATTTTTCATTAAATTGCATATGGGCAAATGAAGCTTATGTAAACAATGCAGGTATTTTTAACTGTTACAATTCTTATACGTGGGCACAAGGAAATCCTCATTTAGTTGTGGAGCAAAGAAATCAAGGAAGATTTAATGTGTGGGAAGGAATTTTTAGAGGCAGGGTTATAGGTCCATTTGTTTACGAAGAATCACTCACTCTCTCCTCTCTCAGAGATATTTAGCAATTTTAAGGCTTGCCTCTTGTTGATGAACTGCCGTTAATGGACCTTAGAAATATATTTTTTCAACACGACGGGGTCCCCCTTCATAACGCTACAGTTATCAGTAACTTTTTATCGGCCAATTTCGACAATAACTGGATAGCCAACCGAGGTCCGAACTGTTGGCCGGCAAGGTCACCGGATTTAACACCCATGGACTTCTATCTCTGGCGAAGATTGAAAGACATAATTTTTAAATTGCCGAGCAACACCCGGCAAGAGTTAGAAGTCGCAGTGATACAAAGTTTTGCAGCTCTCACTCCTCTTGAACTAATCAACTCGATAAGAAGTGTCCAGAAAAGGTGCCGCCTATGTGTAAATGAAACTGGTCGACATTTCGAACATCTCTTATAGAAAATAGTTTTATTTTAGTTTGCTCTACTCGGAATAAATTGTTTTATTGTTGTTTTGTTTTATTTTCTGCACAGTTTAAACTACTATAGCATTTAGTAAATTTCATTGTAATTATGACTCTTAGAGTTACTTCTGGGTATTTTTTTTTACGATTTCACTGTTATCGGTAAACAATTGATATTGCCGCTCCGTCCAAAGCCTACTTCATAAAATGTACATTTAAAACTCACGTAAAAACTGAAAACCTTTATAGTAGTTGAAGTAGATTTAAGCAAAAATATAAAGTGTGCTATATTTTTTAGAATGGTAATTTAAAGCTCTATTCGGATAAGGAAAAATATACAGGTTATCCCATTTAAAAAAATATATTTTTGTGTTAATGACTATTAAAATATTAGTTGTAAAAAAATGTAACTTACGCTGTTGAAATCCACGTCAAAAAGTACTTTGAGAATGGTTTTTACAGAAATCAAAAATTTTCAATAGGAAAAGAATTACAAACATTTTTCCAAAATGTAGATTTCTGAAAAACCCCTGTATATCTGAAATGGCACTAGATATCGATGTGCGGGTGTCATCATTGAGTTCATCATAAAAATTGAGCCTTTGGATAAAAAGGTTTACCTTCAAAAGTGTCCAATTTGGACCACCCTGTATGTCGGTAATGATTGAAAATCACTTAAAAATACTATTTAATATTATGTTGATATATAGCCGGTGCTATTTAAAGAATCCTAGTTGGCTTTTATAAACTGTCAACTTTGGCAAGTGACATGTGTTATAATTAGCCTGTTCATGGAAAGGTAAGTTTAGTTCTGAAAGGAATAATAAAAGTGGTAAAGTGATTTACCCAGTACTTCTCTTGCAAATACGCTGTTCTGAAGTAAACTCTAAAATTGACTCACTCTTGAAAAGGACTTAATACAAGCATTACAACTCGGTGTTTTACGTTATGGTAATATAAAAGAAATATAACAGATGAAGGGGTTTTAATAAAGTTAGAAACAGAAAAAACCTCTTAACCTTGTTAAGAAATAATTATGCCGAAATTTTGTTCATTATCTCAGAATGATCCAAGACAAATTCTCATCCTCTCCCATTTAGAATTTGGATATAATGAAAAATATAAGTTTTTCCTCGAATTTAAGAACCCTGAAGAGATTGTGTAACATGATACATTTGAAGGCATATATCTAGCCCCCTTCCTTACTCTTTTAATCCCTTATATATTTTTCTATATTGTATATTTGTGTTTCAAATTTGTCCATTATCCCAACTAAAACCCATAAAAATTTCTAAAGTACCATTGAAACTATGCAATATTTAATGATCCACACCTCTCTTCCCCTCGAAAAATAGAAAATAATCAAAAAATATTGTAATGTTTACAGGAACCCTGAAAAAGACTTATAACTCGATAAATACAAAGCTACCCTTCAAATTCCTTTTATTTTAACCTATTATATATTTTGCTATAAATAATTATGCTTAAAACTTTTTTATTATTTCAACGAATAACTCGGAAAATCCTCATAATACTATCTAAATAATACAATATTTAACGACTTCCCTCCACTTCTCACGTCCTTTCCCTGTTATCAAAACCTGAACATAAATTCAGTGCACCAACACCTGCAATCAAATAAATCTCATATACTCGTTTTCTTCGAAACTAAGGTCAGTTCCCCGACCAGTATAGTGAAGTTTCTCTATCCTGGGTACGACGTATTGATGCTATGTGGTTAAAAATACCGACTCATCCAACCATAAGGTTTATTTGTTGCTTCTATCGACCACCAAGTGATACTAACTTTAGAACACTTTTCACTTCTTGCAGATACCATCGATCATTTACAGATTAATTATCCAAATGCCGAAATTGCCATCCTGGGCGACTTTAATGTCCACAGCATCAACAGATTTAAGTCTTTAAATATGACCGACGAACAAGATTGTGAAGCTGAATTATTCGCAATCAGATTGTGGCTTTATTTAGCTTATCGATGAACCAACATGGATTCCGGATCCATCGATTAATCACTTTCTGTTTTGCCGGACAGAATCAATAATTTTAGTTCAAATCTAGTTACTGGACTTGCTCGCCTAACTGATGAGACAATTTTCTCCGGGTCTCATCAGTTGAACGAGGAATTCCAATAGCTAAAGGTGAACTAAAATTGTATGTTCTTTTTTAATACAAGGAAAAAGAAGAAGAAACGAAATTTTGTTTCAATCTTTTGAAAACCAAAGGTAATGCATGGCACGAGATCTTTCATAAATTTAGGTCTACGGTCGAAAACTTCTCATTTCGTAGGAATTCTCCTAAAATACACACTAAAATATTCTTTATTACCTTTACTCTGGCTAAAACTATACAGGGAAGAGCAAATATATTTCATTGAAACAGTCAATTTTTTATTTTTATTTTGTTTTTTCCACTCATTTTTTTAAGTAGTTTAGTAGTAGGTCTAAAGATTTTCACATTTATGAAATTTTATAATACTAAAAAAATAATAACTCATCCTGTTTAGAGAGTTGAATGAAAAAGGTACAATTTTTCAAAACTTTTATTAGTAGCTGTAGAAGTTCTTAGTTTAGATATACTAAATTTATAGTAGGGATTGGTTAATGTTGTTATGTGTCAGCTTGTAAATAATTAAAAAAATGAGCTCTACTCAATTTCATCCTAGATATGCCATGTTTTAAAAAAATAACCTTTACCCCTCACTGACTGACCGACCTACGATTACTCGAACATCCTAAAACCAACTATTTAGAATCAAAACATGTGTACGTAGAGTCTTTACATAGTGTGAACTCTTACTATACTTTATTTATTTGAAAGTGATAGCAATAAATCATCTAGAATTACGCAAAATAGCATCAAGCAGTAGAAATGGGCCCTAGTTTTACCTGTAATGCAGTAGTTCAACAACTTTATTGGAATACCATATAGCAGGTCTAATATTCGCAATCTCTTATGATTTTTGTTGTTTGGAGCTAAATAGTCTGAAATAGTTTTGGTCAGTGGTGTTGCGCCTGAGCGTATACGTAATATTTGCTAATAGTATGAATAAAACAATTTTATAGTGTTTAAACATTTATTAGAAAAAAATATACAAATGAGGAAGTCAAACAACAATGAAAAAAGTATTACCAATCTCCGACTCATTTAAATTTACATGTATAATTTTATCTTCCACCTTCAATACATTTTCGCCAATTTTCTGTGGAAACATTAGCTATGGCATTCTGAAAAGGCTTTGTACGTCTGCTAATTTATAGGTCATATTGTTCTGACGACTTCAACTTTAACCTCTGTTGTAAGTTCTATCGGATTGAGCTCGTAATAATATGGGGACAGGCGATAAAGAGTAATATTACATTTTTTGCCATTTCGTCGATGAAGAGACTTGTGTACTTGTTTTTATTTCTGAGAACTTTAAGTTTTACAAGTTCTAATAATTCTCTCTTAAGGCTGTCTGAAATGTTTTTCTCAGCCATCCAAGACTGGATGTCCTTTTCAGGCAACCTAAGGTTGGAACTCATTCAAATTTTTTAGAATGATAGCTTACGTTATCCATTACAATAACAGAACTGTATAATATTAAGTATAATCTGCTAAAACTAATCTTCAAATACGTCGGAATATATATATCTTCGTCATAATCTCCTGTTTTTTTGGATATAAATGTAAACCACTTTCGCTTCCAATATGCCTAATAACTACCTCCCTTACCAAATGCGGTTTAAGACTAGTAGATTGCTTGGTGAGCATTTTTGACTGTGTACTTTTTATTTATCCACGTCTCATCTAAGTGATATATCATTTTTCCTCTAGAGTGAGCTTTTCTAACTTTCCTTAAATAGTCTCTTCTCCAGTGTACAATTTCTCCACTTTCAATCAATAAAGATTTTCTTCACACACTTTTTCCAATAAAAATTCATATCTTTTAAAACACTCCATAGTTTTACTTTACTTATTTTCGGTATTTCTGGGTGGCGTCGCAGCCTGCAGAATCATTTCCAAAGTTGGGATTCTTTTTTCCAACAAAAAGTCATGCCTTACTGTTTTTTTGTGTTGTCTGTCAGCTGAAGTTCTTTTCTGCCCGGTCTCTTTTTTGGAGAGTCTATACCTTAAAATTCTGTAAACTGTAGCTTTACCAACTCAGGTAATTAAGGAACATTTTGTCACACAATCGGCTAAACTTAAATCACAATTTGGTCGTTTTTAACGTAGTCAAATACATTTTTAACTATACACAATAAAACTTCGTTACAAAAGAGCATTGTTACGTGAAAAATACCTGGGAATAGATAGCACACTTCTGTTACAGGACCACCGACGCCGGTCAGTCCACTGGTATTTTTATTACTATCAGTTTCAAATAAATAGAGTATAAAAAAACATGTTTCATAATTTTGCCCTTAAGAGAGAAACGGGAGTTTTATTATTTTTAAAGAATTTTTATGGGTCTAGCACACGTGCTATAGAGAAGTCCTTAAAGCGCTCCAGGAGCGGCATCTGTGCGGAAAAAGTAATTCTGATTCACGTTGTTCTTGAATCGCTGTAAATTGTACTCGGTGGGAAACACAGCCCTGGGCAAATTATTCCAAAGACATGATGTTCTCTATATGAAAGACTTGTTGAAAAGCGTTGTAAGCGTAGTAACAAGCTGAACCTCATACGGATGTGAAGTATTAGCGCGACGTGTATTTCTACGATGCACCGCTCTGGGAGGAATTAAGCGAGCTACATCCTTCGAACACTTTCCATGAAAATACTTGTAGAACAGACTCAAGTCGCCAACCGTTCTTCGATGTTCCAGCGAATCAAGGCCGCCGGTCAGTTCCGGCTCTCCAATCAGACGAACAGCTCTTCTCTGAACAGAATCCAACAAATGCAGTTTGTGTTTGGGAGCGGAGCCCCAAACATGGGAGCAGTATTCCATAGTAGGTCAAATTTGATCTTTGTAAAGAATTAATAGTTGTTGTGGAGTGTAAAGCTTTCTGGTTCACTGTCAATTTGCAGGGTATCAGTTTCCAATAGGTCGTCGAAGAATCTAAATATACTTGGTGTCTATTTAAAAACATGTATTGCTTAATCCGCTAGTATTTTTTGGTACATTCTGCAAAGACAAAATATTTTTTAATTGTGCACACATATTCCTAAGCATGTCCTTAATAAACCAAATACAGAATTTTGGCGGCCTTGTATTCATTTGTATGAGATTTACTTAAATTAATACCCTTATTTTTCGAATAACTTTTTTTTAATGGATAATGAACACGTGTGATACAGAATACTTTTTGCATAAATTAGCACATAAATAAAGCTATCGCTACAGAAAGATAAGCAGGTAGAATAAGGCTGACTTGCGCGGGATGCGTGGGTGCGGAGCAGGTCAGGTGGGTTTCATTAAAATATAGGCGTTCGGCATGTTTTCGTTACCGAATCGATACTGAGCACATCGAGAAAAACGATACCACACTGACAAATCAGGGAGTGGCCTAAAACGTCAACGCAAAACGAAGCCGGCTGGCTATCGCCGGATCGTTAAAATAAGCCTTGTCGAGTTTTCTACAGTAATTAGAGTTTAATAGTTTGAAAATTAAATTAGTTTTTCATTATTTTTAGTTATTCAAACATATAAATGATTTGGGGGGTGGAGGAAAGTGTTAGAGATGTTGCATCATATATATCAGTTAATGGTCTTTTTCAGGATTCTTAGAGCCTAGGGAAAAAATATGGTATTTTTTCATTATTTTCAATTATTTATTTTCAAACATGGTATTGCTTCATATATAGCTTGTTATACGTCCGTTTCAGTTTATTTCAAACCAAGGAATTTATTTTTTTATTACTTTCAATTTGTGGTGTCAGTTCTTAATATCTTAAAGTCTTTCTAAACTTGGTGATTAATGCCTAACCATACATATATCTATACTTGTTAGTAAAATAGCCATTTGCGGTACTTGAATTTAGTTATTTTTTTAGTACGAGCATGTTAATTACAGGAGCTTTTAGAGCTACTTGTTTGAATGGGAAGTACCGGGAAAATTACTTTATTTTCTGTCAGAACTTGCCATGGTGTAGGGCTTAATTCTTTTCACCTTTAAAGGAGTTTAACTCAGCTCGTTCTATTAGATAAGTTAAAATGAGCTTAGGCATGTCACTAAGTAATCCGTTAGATTTTCGTTGCGCGAAAAATCTATTCGTTGTACAGTTGCATTATTTTAACATCAATCTTCCATTATATCCAATAATCTGTCTGTGTTATTATATGCCAAGTAGAGTTTAGTTTTCTCAATTTATGAGATATTTGCAGTATTTCAACTCTATTGATATCAGCAATATCCTGGAGAATGTTTTAGAATAGAAGGTAAATTAATTTAAAAGGTTTTTGGTTTCGAGAAAATTTATTAGATAGACGTATAGATGATTTAAACGGTAGATAACTCGGACTTTTCTAACATTCATTTTATATGAATTTCCTGTCGTTTATATTGAGTTTAGAATTGTAGATTAAGTTGGAAATAATTTACATCAAACAAAAAAGGTGATACGAACTAATGAATGTCGGTTTAATATTAAGAAACAAAGGCTAATTTGTGGATAGCACTGTTCAAGAAAGTTTTTGGGTGAATATGTAAGTACAATTATTCCTTAGAACTCTTCAGGGTTACAGAGAACAATAATAAACAACTCGTAAAAAATTAGGGTGAAAATTTGTGAAACGGAACACCTCCGACCCGACTTTTTGGAAATCCAAAAACAATGATTTATTTTAATACTACATACAGGTGAACAAACTCTGAATATTTTCAGTTGATGTTGATTATTATAATTGTTATAAATAATACAAGTTTTGGGTCAATTTTTTTTCAAAAATTCATAACTCAGAAAACTATTTTTTTAATGAAAATTCTAGTTGAGACCAAAATGGCCAGAAATATTATGAATTTTAAAAAATATATATTCCATAATAAAAAAAAAATAATGGCAAAAAAATCACTTTATTATAAACAAATTGGAATTTAATAAGGCTTTTAACCACTTATCGATAATAGCTTTGATTCCATAGACGCGCCAATGTTTTCTGCAAAAAATGAAAAAAATCTTTCGGCTCTCATTTGACCTTCAAATGGCGTTAGTTTTTATGAGTGAATGCACCGCGTTGAGCGTGACGTGGCGTAGTGAAAAGCGGCGTGGCGCAACGTAGTGTTATTAGGTGCACAACTCTTAAGCTTGTTAAGGACCTGTAGTTCACTTGCTTTGTTATAAAGTTGTTTAAAGTCCGTTTCCTACTACATACAATTATAATAAGCTGAATTTAATAATTCAATTTTTATTTACTTGTAATAGTACAACCCATAGTTTTATGGTATAAGTTCTTTAAAATTTAAGCTTCTAAAAAAGTAAATATTTACTAGAATATTTGGAGTTGTGCAATAGCGTATTTTTTATAATATTTAATTTTAGTGCTACGTGCGATCTTATCAATAACTGCAACTAACAACTAACATTATTTTTCTTATTCTTATATAAATTTTCTTAGCAAAGTAAAGTAGGACCATGACCATCTCATAATCTGAAATAAAAAATATTTATTTTTCAAAATATGTCTTATAATAAAATCATAACAGAAGCTGAGTTTGTGCATGGAATTTCAATTAAGAACGTTAAAACAAAAAAAAACTCTAGCATGTACTGTTACCTAGTCTGACGTTAAGAAAAAAATACGATTTAATGACTGATACCGAAGGGACCTATTATTTAAGTGAACTGCTATTTATTAACATCTGAATTAACCTGAATTATTCTCGCTTGGACTTCGGTTTTAAACTAAAGTGCAACCGGAATATTGTGTATTCCATCAAAAACATAAAATGTAAAAAAAAAAAATGCCAAGTTTCGCAACGCAGTCCTTCCACCACAAAAAGTTGTGAGATCTCATGTAAAACCAAGTCAGTTATTTTAGTTAGTATCTATGGAAGCACCTATACAACAACTTTGTCATACATTGTTATCTATTTAGTTACCTACCAACATGTATAGTGACCGTATCAATATTAGACATCTTTACTTCTATAATAAATATAATGACTTGGCAATCGCACGACAACATAATTATATAAGAATAATCTACAGGTTTACAGCTTATTATCTCTCACTCCGAGGTTGTCCCTCTTTTTTGGCTTAAGTGACTGTACCATTTAAAAAACGGACTGAAATTTCGGAATGTTTCAGTTTTTCCTTCCTTTATAGGCTAAACACTAACTGAATTCAAAATTTGAAGTTTGTGTGTCTGCTAGAAGTACCTTAGAATTTTGATGATCGGTGAGTGTGTCAGTGACAAAATTAAAGAACTTCTACTGGCGATAGTTCGTTAACTATAAGGTATAAATAGTAGGTAATTCAGGAATATAGCTAGTATAGTATGTCCTCTGGGTCACTGAAAATTCAGATTTCTAGCTTTATCCACAACGAAGTTACAGGGGGGTCGAAAGTGCCGTGACTGGCTTCGAGAAAAGGATGGTATGGCTGTGCTTTCTGCTCGACTTGGCGGGGGCACTGCCGTACCCCCAGATATTATATATATTTTTACTTGTTTAGGTAACTTATCTCGTTTTTTTATATTGAAATGACCGATCTGACCTCTTTTAGTAAAAGGGAAGTCGGAAAGCAATATTTCAATTAAGTAGATATTAATTGGCATTAGATAGTTTTGAAATATTAATCTTCTCGCATCGCCTTTGACTATTCTTGTGTGTAATGCTTACTTTTATATTTTGCTAATAAATTTTTAGCATTGTAAAAATTCTAACAAAATGTATCGACGATTTTAAATAGTAATTATGACTTTAAAAAGTACGTTTTCAAAATACCAAAACCCTTTTTCATATTACGGTTTTTGGTTGCCTAAGTGGAACTCTCAAAAAACGCAGTTCGTATTGTACGCGTTTGTCTCGTTACACGAGTCGTTCACGCCACAAAAACCAATCGCTCACGTAAGATATTTTATAAACCCTCCAATTTGACAAAAACCACGAATTGTATAAAGTACGCATACCTATTACTCCATCGAAAGCTGACACAGCAGCTTTCAAACCGACAGAGTGGTTGACACAGTCAACGCTTTAAAAGCAGGTAGCGCTTTTTCGAGGGATCCTTCCTCAAGTATATATAATTATTGTAAAGCAACTAAAAATAGACAGAAGTCCATATACCGTTCTCTTGTTTGTCAATCCTAGCCTGACTGACGAGCCGTGATACGGCGAAACGCGTCTCAGGATGGATTTGACAGACAAGAGAACAGCTAGTAAGCTGCTGAAATATGGACTTCTGTCTGTTTTCAGTTGCTTTACAATAATTATATATACTTGAGGAAGGATCCCTCGAAAAAGCGCTACCTGCTTTTAAAGTGTTGACTGTGTCAACCACTCTGTCGGTTTGAAAGCTGCTGTGTCAGCTTTCCATGGAGTAATAGGTATGCGTACTTTATACAATTCGTTGTATCTTACCATCGTGCTCCGTAACTTCTGGGGTAAGTACCACTTGATACCGTTCTCTTGTTTGTCAATCCTAGCCTGACTGACGAGGGGTGATACGGCGAAACGCGCCTCAGGATGGATTTGACAGACAAGAGAACAGCTAGTAAGCTGCTGGAATCTGGACTTCTGTCTATTTTCAGTTGCTTTACAATAATTGACAAAAACCAGTTGTAAATTTACAAAATATACTTACAGAAATGAACGTATTTAATGTTAATGTTACGTAACTTATGCCTTGAATGCGTAAAGGTTTTTTTGTACGTTCCATTAACAGAAACAAAGCTTTCTGACATTTTGGTCCGTGTTCATACCACGTTGACATATAACACGCATTGTTTATTTCTTGACTCTACAATAAAAATAGAAGACGTAAAAACAAAGTTGAAATAAAAATAAAAAAACCGGTCAAGTGCAATTAGTGCTCCGTACGTTGACTGCTTTTAAAATAAAAATTTTTGTTACGGGGGTATAAAATGATTAATGACTTCACAAAACACACCCCAAATGAGTTTTCAACAAAGTTTTTTTCCGATCCTTACTGAAAACTGATGACCACTGAAATTTTTGTTTTTTTTATATACCAGATAAATTAATAAAGGTAACGCACTTGTGATAATTTTCGTTCAATCTACACCCTGTGAAGAATATTCCAGATTTATTTTAAATTTTTTGATCAGTACTTTTCGAGATAAGGGGGGGGGGGCAGCGATTTTTCACGAATTTTTAAAAAATAATACAAAGAAAAGTGTGCGCAAGTATTACATTATATATATTTTTGATCTCATATTTTTACAAGCTTTCATTTGACACCCCATTCGATGACCTGATAATTTTTTTTTTCCAAAAATTTACTTTCAAAAGTACACGGCTCTGATGAGGCCATCAGTTCCTATATTAGTGCCAAATTTTAACTTTCTATGTTAAATAGTTTCACAAAAAATCGGGTATGATAGACAGAGAGACGGACAGACATATCGACAGACACCGAAGTGACCTTACCAGGTGTACAAGTATGAAATGCGAATTTTTTTTTCTAAAAAAAACATGTTAAATTCGGAGCAATGATAAAAAGTGCTTTATTCAAAGTATGCTCCATCGCTTGTTATAAATTTTTCCCATCTTTCGGGCAATTTGTGAATACCACGCCAGTAAAAATCTTCCCCTTTTGCTGCGAACCATTCATCGAGCCATTTTTTCACATCTTCGTACGAACCAAAGCGCTGCTCAGCAAGTACGTGACCCATCGATGCAAACAAGTGGTAATCGGAAGGAGCCAAGTCTGGTGAGTAAGCTGCATGGGGTAGAACTTCCCAGCTGAGTGCTTCCAACGTGTCGTGAATTGGTTTTGCCGTATGTGATGGAGCATTGTCATGAAGAAAAATGACTTTGTGTTGCCTCTTTCGGTATTCTGGCCTTTTTTCAAGCAGCGAACGGTTCAAATCGTCAATTGTTGTTGGTAACGTTTAGTATTAACCGTTTCCCCAGGTTTTAACAGCTCATAATAGACCACGCGCCTCTGATCCCACCAAACACAGAGCATCGTCTTTCTGCCAAAGCGATTCGATCTTGCGGTCGATGTGGATGGTGCGCCTGGGTCTACTCATGATTTTTTGCGTTTAGGATTCTCAAAATAAATCCACTTTTCATCCCCTGTAACTATACGATGCAAAAACGACTTCTTTTCGTACCGAGCGAAATGTCACACGTGTTTTTGCGCTTTTTAATTTGCCTGTCGTTCAACTCATGTGGTACCCATCTATCGGTCTTCTGAATCTTTCCCATCTTTCGTAGCCGATTGGAAACAGTTTGTTGACTAACGCCCAATTGCTCGGCGTGTTGTTTTTGTGTTTGCGAATCATCTTCGTCCAACAATGCTTGCAATTCCACATCTTCGTATTTTTTTGGCGGTTTTCCACGTTCCTTATCTGCAACATCGAAGTCGCCACTTTTGAAACGCCGAAACCATCGTTCACACGTATCTTGCGATGGAGCATGTTCACCATAAGCTTCTCGAAGTAATCGGTATGATTCAACAGCAGTTCTCTTCAAATGAAAACAAAAAATTAATGCTGTCCGCGAATGCTCTTTGTTCGGTATAAATTTCGACATATTGAACACAACAACACAACACTATGCGCGTCTGGCACTTGTTGATGTCACAACAAAATGGCGCAGTGTCAAATCTTTATAGCACAAACTGCATTGGAGCACCATCTGTTGTCTGAAATCCTCATTTCATACTTGTACTCCTGGTATAAGTGTTCCGTACGGAACACTAATAAAAACCCATTTAATGCGTTGTCTTAGATATTACGCATGTGACCCATGAAAGCTTGCAAAGTAAATGAAATATTATCTTTTTAGGGAAATAATTATAAGTGAATTAAATCCGATAAAATGTCTGAGGCCAAACGAGATTGAAAATCGGTATTTGAAGGTAGGCAATTTTGGAAAATTGGTTTTCTGTAGCTTGAAAAATCGATTGTATAAAAGTCAACAACACAAAATTCACTCTGAGTAAATTTTATTTCCGTACCGTTTACCAGCAGTTCATTGTTTTCCATTTTTCACAGTGATACACGCCACAATTTTTTGGTGTATTTCTTTTACTATGCAGTATATCAAAATTCTGTAAATTAAGGAAGAAACATTTGTAAGTATAAAATATTTTTATAGACTCCTTTTAAGAACTATTTCCTGGAACCAATCCTGTATTTAATTTTCCATATGTTATCAAAAATGACTAGTAAAGCTTATGGACTTAATTGCAAATGTTCTCAAAGCCTTATATAATCCTACAAGAAATCTGTCTATTACAATGCACAATAACATTTTTGGTATTCCGTAAGGAACATTTATAAGATCACTTCGGTGTATGTCCGTCTGTCTGTCTGTCTGTCTGTCTATCTGCCTGTCACACCCGATTTTCTCCGAAACTATTTGACATAGAAAGTTGAAATTTGGCGCTAATATAGGAATTGATGGCCACATCAGAACCGTGTAGTTTTGAAAGTTAAATTTTGACTAAAGGGGTTAGTGTTGGGTGGTGAAATTGGAAGTGAAAAAAAAAAATTACCAGGTCATCGAGAGGGATCTCAAATGAAAGCTTGTAAAAACATATATAATATAATACTTGCGGACACTTTTCTTTGTACTATTTTTAAAAAATTACGAAAATTGCTGTTCCCTCACTTTATCTCGAAAAGTACTGACCAAAAAATTTTGAAAAAATCTAGGAATATTCTCCACAGTGCAATTTAGCTGATATATATAAAAAAAGAAAAATTTCATGTTATCAGTTTTTTGGGGTGTGTTTTGTGAAGTCATTGATTATTTGATACCTCCGTAACAAAATTTGTTTTTGTTAAAAGCAATCAACGTACAGACACATTGCACAAGTCCGACTTGTTCTTGGCCGGTTATTTCAAATAACATGCTTTGATATTTTGTTATTCTTAAGCAAACGAGTATAATTAGAATTAAGTAATTAGTTTTCTGTTTAGTTCATTTTACCTTATAATATTTAAGTGCTTAACAAACTTCTGTTGCAAGTATTTAAAATGCAGTTAAGGATTACCATCCAAACAACTCAAAAACTATGTTCACCCACTCCTGGACTCTCTGTTTGTTTTTATTTTAATAGAGATTTTTTTATGAATAGGCAATACAAAGTTTCAAGTAACTGTATGATAAGACCAAGGTCTTAGAAAGGCTTTAATATATAACATATTATAACAATTTTTTCCGGTGACATCGTCTGTTCTCAAAAACAACTTTATTTATTGTATCGCATTTAAAAAAAAAAATAACCCTCCAAATGTTTTTCCGATCTTTACTGAAAAATGATGACCTTGATTTTTTTTTTATATACCAGATAAATTATTAAAGGTAATGCACTCGTGATAATTTTCGTTCAATCTATACCCTGTGGAAAATATTCCAAAATTTTTTTATCAGTTCTTTTCGAGATAAAGAGGGGGGGGGGGGGCAGCAATTTTTCTCATAATACAATATTTTTGAAGTCGGGTTTTTAGAAGCTTTCATTTGACAACCCCCCCCCCCCCAGAACTCAACCCTTAAGTCAAAATTTATCTTTCAAAATTACACGACTCTGATGAGGCCATCAATTCCTTTATTAGTGCCAAATTTCAACTTTTTGTGTCAAATAGTTTCGGAGAAAATCGGATGTGATAGACAGACAAACGGACAAACATCAAAGTGATCTTAGAAGTGTTCCATACGGAACATTAATTATGTCAATGCAGTAAAAAATTTGCACTTTTTAGAACTGTGTTCTTGTTTTTGTGATGTTTATTAAAAAAAATTATCGGGACATATAGCAGCGGGTTAGTTTTCCGTTGTAGGCCTTGAATGTTATGCTACATTAAAAAAAAAATCGTATTAACAAGTTTTAATTGTGAATCAGCTTACCTCAAAATAGACATCGTTTCCAAACCAGCAGTATAACGCTATCTGTAAGAACATACAAGTCAGATAAAAATATAGGGACATAGCTTCAATAGATGCCGGATCAGCCTTTAAATAAAAAAAATAATTAATTAAGTAATTGAACTTTCTACAATAGTTAAATTGGCTATGCGCGGAAATTTATATACCTAGGAAAAACATTGTTAATTTAACTATTTTAAATATTATATTTATAAAGCGATCCATATCGTGATAAATTTGATGAGTGACTTGATACCTAGAGGTTGTAGACGTTTTAGGAATTATACATTTGTATAAGCAATTGGGTGACAAATTTTTGCAGGGCATATAAGTTTTATACCAAATTAGTAGGAGGCATGTACATGAGACCGTATTATTGTGGAATGCGCGATTTATATCGCCGAAGTAGTAAATGAAAAATCCACGAGAGTCCTATTATCTACCTATCAACGATTAAGCCAGACTAACCTACCATCTGCCATTTACATCTTACTTAATTAATTATATGTGAGATGTTTACATATCTTTAAAATAGATGTCGTATAGTGAAAAGAAGTTTTAATTACTTTAAAAATTTAGTCGAAATTTATTTTATATTATTTTCGCCATATTTCATTTCTTCCTGAAGCAATATTAGTAAAATATAGTGGGAAACCTGACAAGATGATTTTTATACACGCGAAAGAATCTGCATGAAAATTGTATTGTTTCTCGGGTTTAGTCCGGACGTACATTCATAAAACACACACAAAAGTACAGGCACATACGGCTCGCACGCAAATTTCTGCTCGAAAAGTTTATGCAACTAAATTTACTATGGGTAAATGAAACAATTAATTTTAGATAAAAATTGTAGTTTGGTTATGAAATATGCCAAAAAATGAAAAATAGAATCAAGTTACAATTTCCTTTAGAAGTTCGTTAGCGTGAAACTTTTTAAGATAGGACCATTTGTAAAACAATGAATTTAAATGCTTTTTGCATTAAGTAACTATAAAAATAATAAGCAAAATTACTAAAATTACCGATAGGTAAAATATTTTACATATCATTATCATCAATTCTTAGGAAACTTAGTCATACTGACGAATGGATAACTTTATGGAAGCATATATATTATATATTAAGCTTACATTATAATAAAATGGAACAAGAAAATTTCACGGATTAGGTCATGGGTCTTGGACTGAGACTTTAAATAGAAATTTCTTTCCTACATTGAATAATTCGATGCTTTAATTTCGTACAGTCATATCCTTGAAGATGTCTTGTACAGTCGTAGGTTAAATCTCAGACAGTAATTCAGTTTGTCACCGTTTAATTCCAAGCCACCAAAAAATAAGGATTTAATTTTGCTTGGCATCTTAAAAGAGTAGTGTAAATCTTTACTGGTGTCAATAATAGTGAAGAAAATAAAACATTACCAAATTTACACTAGTCTGGACGTTGATTGAAGGCATGATTGTTTTAATGTTTTTGTCTTTAAGGTTTCCTTATTGCTTTCATGAGATATTAAAATTTTCTCGCAATAATGTGCTTATATTTTTAGCTAAACCAATGAAATAAATTGTGCTTTTGGTACATTCCATTTCTCTCTTTCATCAAAAAAAGAAATATAATGTTATAATATAAAATATTACGTCAATATAAATACTATTTTGCAACAGTGTTATCTACCATTGCTATATGAAAAAAAAATTAAATTGTTAGATATTTAAAAAGCATGGTAAAACAACGATAAATATCTGTAAAAATATTCAAAGAAATTTGACAAATATTATGATACCTTATAAATTACTAATGGTTGAGGAGTTGTGAAGTAGGAGCATTAAATGAGATGCAAAAACATGATTATTATTAAGTAATATAATAACTATTAACGAAATAAGGGTTTAGAGAGAAAAATACTGAGAAAAAACATATATTGGCTTATCGCATGAAGACCATCAGTAAGTCTTGCACTTGCATTAAAAGTGCGGCTACTAATATATTGAGACATTTGGTGACGTTTTATTGCGTTGTGATTGCTCCATTATCTATATTTGTTGATGAATTCTGAGATGGATTAAAACATTACACGTCCTAATACTAACAACCGATAGTTGTCTAACTTACTCATACCTTTAGTCCTATAAGACACTATATATTTTCTTTTCTGTAAGTATGTCTCGTAGACGTTAAATATAATTTTCGTTTAGAAATTTATTGGTTATGAATGACACGTTTTCCTGGTGAGATCAAAGGTACGACTATTTTTGATATCACAATATAGTGGAAATTGTGGTAAAACGCTGATATCGTCCTGGAGACGCAATTTTGCAGTTTTTTTATTTTACCGTTACCGCCCAAGATTTAATAGCAGTATTGATACCATATTTGCGTTAAATGACAGCGCTATGATTTTTATTTTCTGGATGGTAGGCTTTGCTTTTGTATTAAAAGGTTTGGACAGTTTACGGCAGATGGTTGGTTTATTGGCTATTAATGTATTTAGATATTTGCTTTTTAAATCTTTGCCGTTCTGGTTCTGTACCTATGTTAGCTGATGAGCTCTAAAATGGAGCAAAACATGAGATGTTCTAGTTTGGAAATTATTAGATGGCACCATTGTTCTTAGACATGTATTCTTTAATGCAAGGTTAAAACTTACTGACGATCTTCGCCCGATAAGCCACTATATATTTTTAACTATGCTTATTGCGAAATTAAACTTATATTATGTAAAATATTTTAAATTTCTTACCGTTAAAATTATAATCCCCGAGTTACAAATAGATATAGCACCTGCAGCCAACTGTACAAAAATGATTACAGAAAGTACTTCATCAATATCTTTAACAAAACTAAAAGAATATGTTTTGATATAAGGATCTTATTTTGTTAGTATTAAGTATATTCGAATAGTAAAGCAGTGACAGACTACTTCCAAATTTAATAATTGGATATGCTTTTGATCAGCTTTTGTTCAAACAGATTTCGAATCGCGTTGTTAGTATAAATAATAACTGTTGACAGAATAGAACTACACAAGAGAAAAATTAACAAATCGTTTTATTAATTTAGGCCCAAAAATAACATAATTTCTTGTTCGAAGAATGGATAAAATATGCCAGTAAGATAGAATAATTAAGCACAATTCCCTCTGCTGTCATTCAAATCACAGGGTATTCCTGACTAGAGCACAGTTACATTTTATTGAAAATTACCGCTCGATAGCGCGATAATTAAGAATCTTTCAACCGATGTGTATAAGAATCCATTTAAATACCAAATTGGACAGAGTCCATACTTTAAAATTTATTTACTGTTCTCTCAACTGTTGAACAATCTCGCACTGCATTTCGTCATATCAAAACTCATCAGTTGAGCTAGGATCGGCTTAGAAGAGAACATACACCATTACAGTCTTGAGAGAGTTCAGTTTGTAAAAATCATCCCGTGACAGCTGGATCAGTAAAGATCGATGTATAAAATAGTTAAAAATTTGATAGGAAGATTGTTAGAACAGTTGTTACAAACATAAAAAAATGTACATATTCGATTTTTTGAAGCAATGCTACAAAAAAGAGTTTTCATTTTCCTTGCTACAGGAAAGTATTGTTACTCATTTCCTGTGTATCGGTCTGTCGGTCTGTTGGGACGGTAATTCTCGAAGGAAATAAGATCTCAATTTCAACCTTGGTGTGTATATAATACCTAATGTGGGAATAAAGCCTATAGTTTTTGAGCAATATCGCTTAAAGCAATTTTTCGTGGCTTTTCGTTGAAGTAATAAACAACTATTTTGCGCAAATATTTATAGTAGAATATAAAAGGGGTGGAGAACGAGATTATCTTTTGTATATATACTTTTATACGTTTTTTTTTAAGGTTTTTGTAGTGGAGGAATTCAAAAACTAGGTTATCTTGTTCTTTTTGTTTGTAAATTATAACCAAAAAAGAAGGTCAAAGGGGTGGGAGTCGTTAAATATTATATAGTTTTAATAGTATTTTCAGAATTTTTTTAGCTTTTTTGGTTGATGTAATTATAATATGAATATAATATTATTTGCAGCAAAATACATAAAGGGTTAGAAGGGTGGCTGCATATATATCGTGCTATATGTCCTTTTCAGGATATTTGACTATAGGAATATGAAAATTAAGTTATTTTGTTATCTTGTATAGTTTCCACAGTATGATGAGAATTTTTCCAGATTTTTTGAATGAAAGAATGCCAAAATTTTAAACAAAAATATTTATAATAAAGCATTTGCATTGGTTTTTTTTCGTTTTTTTAATCAAGAAACTGAAACATTACTTTTTTCATTATTTTCATTGTTAACATGGGAAGAGAATTTTTGCTGGTTTTGACCGGAATATTTTATTTAATAACAAATAATTTTTCTATAGTAAATATTTACGGAACGAAAGGGAAGAGGTGGAAGGCTAAAAGGGTGATTGCGTGTATGCAATAATATACTTCTATTTCATTGTTCTTGTTTTTTTCACTATTTCTCGTTTCAATAGAAATAGTAAATAGACGGGATTGAGATCTGATTATAGAGTCTTCTTCTTGTTTGTCCCAACAATTCCAGGTCCTTTTGGTTAGTTGCCAAGGCAATTAGCCAAAATTTCACCAAATCCACTATACCATCACTTACACGGCCAGATAATTCTATTGCAACGACACCTGTTGAAGAAGCGAACTTGTTGGCTGAACTCTTTGCTTCACATTCTACTGTCGATTTCCAAGAAAAAACACCACCTACTATTCCTATAGTGCAGTCAAGGATCCCCGATGTTGTCTTCAGGCAGCGTGTCATAAAACGTATTTTAATGAAGCTAGACACCAAAAAAGCTTCTGGCGCTGATGGAATACCTGCCATAATCCTCAAAAACTGTGCGAGGGAACTGACACCAGTTTTCTATAGACTTTTCAACCTATTCTACAGAAAGGGAATATTTCCTTCCTGCTGGAAATGTGCCACAGTTCAGCCGATACCTAAAAAAGGAAAGAAGACCTTGCCAAATAACTACCGACCAGTCGCACTACTTTCAATAATATCGAAAGTAATGGAAAAGGCTATCAATCAACTTCTTCCAAAATATCTTAAAGAATTCAACATTATTAGCTATCACCAATATGGCTTTCGTAAACATAGATCAACAGGAGATCTTCCGACTTATGTAACACATGTTTGGAACAACGCAACTTTGGAGAATCTCGAGCGGTTGTTCTTGACATATCCAAGTCATTCGACCGTGTTTGGCACGATGAGCTGTTTGCTAAGCTACGTTCTCGTGGTATGTATGAATAGCTCTGTTTGTGGCTCTCATGTTTCCTCAGTGAGCGTTCTTGACGAGTAGCGGTCGACGGGTTTCTTTCTAACACCGTCACTATTAACGCCGGTGTGCCCCAAGGTCCCATACTATCTCCTACTCTCTTTCTCATTTACATTAACGATCTGCAGGAAAAGACCGGAAATCCAATCTACAGCTTTGCAGATGACAGTACGCTTATCCCTTCATTCACTTTGAACGCTCGGGCATCGGCTGCTCAGGCGAGTGTCCGCAGACAGCGGGTAGTTGTTCAACTTAGCAAAGACCTAGAAGAAATTCGATCAATAAAAGGACTGACATTGAAGATCTGAGTTTAATTTTCTCCAATCTATTACAAATAGGCAGTCAAAATGAAAACTCTTACAACATATCTGACATATCTCTTTGATAATAATCCCACTGATTTTCACTAACTCTTCAACTTTAAAACTATCAAACAAAATGTCAACGTCATTCAACTTTCAAATATAAATTAACCACAACTTAACTAAGAGATAGAAACACACTGCCCTTAGCAAAATGACAAGAAAACATAACAAAAAAATTCTTTTTATAAATTAAAATCACTTTACAACCACACAATTCTTCGTACCATTCGAACAAATAAAGTAAAAGTTTATTACATTTCCCAGAGATGAGTATGTCGAATTTTTCTCATGTTTTTTTCTGTTTTTTTTCTGATGAATAAGTGTAACCGTAACAATTTTTGAACACACCACTTAGCAGTAAGTACTTTAATGTTACATATAAAATAGGATTGTTTTTTACTTTTAATCTCAAAAATACTGATAATCTACTATAATTGTAGCCCTGATGAAGAAAATGAAATATTTTCGAAAGCTTGGCGTAGCTAAAAAGGTGTCTAAAACTTCTTAGTTCGTTTCCAAAGACCGCTTACCCCAAGAACATAATACTGCTGTTTAACTAGTCGCTCAAGACCACTCTTCTCCTATATATATATATATATATATATATATATATATATATATATATATATATATATATATATATATATATACGTATATATATATATATATATATATATATATATATATATATATATATATATATATATATATATATATATATGAAGATAGAACAAGTTTTCGAGATATAAATGGGTTAAGTTGGCCAAAAATTACTTATAACACACTTTCCTTTCTAATGGGAGGACCTTGTATTCGTGGGAAAATTACCTTTCGCAATTTTTGCTTTTCTTCACTTCTTATTTTCCCTTTTTCGTGGCCTGTCTATTTAACCGTCAACCTATTGTTCTGTTGGCATGGTAACTCTCGAACGAGATAATAATATGATACTTGAAGCATGCATGATATCTAAAATTCTTAATTGATATCGTTTTAGGGCAAAAGGGTGAAAGGGGTGGGAATTTACAGTGTTTGCAAGAAAAGTACTCGGTAAAGAACTTTAACCGATTTTTTCGAAAGAAGTATTAATTGCTATTTTTTAACTTTAGGTCTTCACTACAGATTACAATTCAAGAAAATGTATATATTTCTAGTCAGCAGTATGGTGTTTAAGATACAATGAGTTAAAAGTAAAAGAAAAAAGTTTTATTTTAATAACTCGAAAACATTTTAAGTTAAAAGAATGAATCTTTTAGATATTCATTTAATTGACTCTTTTAATTTGATATGTTTGAGGTCGAATCTCCAATAATGGTTCCCTAATGTCGAAGACTACATTGTTTTATTAGTGGCCAAATTGACGCTTAAATGACAAAAAAAAATATTTTTTTTATAATGGAGAGAACTTGTGATATGATATCATTATCTAGTGTAATTTTTTAATAAAATTACTTTGATCTGACACTCAGTCGTCGTGATTCGAGATTCGGCGGCAAGAAATTGAATTCTAAATTTAGCGACGTCGTAACAGAGATACGTTTTTAATAAGCGTGGAAACTTAAATTGATCTTGAGTCACTGTATGTTACATTTGATGAGAAATACGGTATTGGGCAGTTTATTCCAAAGCTTCCAACGCGTATAAAAAGTTTATAAAGATAGTGGGAACAGAAGTGGTATTCTGAACTTCTTACTTATGAAAGTGATGTGTGTATTCTTAACATGAACCGCTTTGAATTAAATCAATAGGGACACAGAAATCGAAGACTTTTTATAATATAATGTGATAAGTCACAGTCGCCAACTTTTATTAGATATTCCAAAAAAATCAAGATTTCTAGTCAGGTTTGGGTCCCCAGTCAGACAAACATTTCTATTCTGAAGAGAATCTAAAGACTAAAGATAATATATGGAAATTACATGTTATTTTCCTTGCCAGAGGAAAGTATTTTTTAACTTCCTTTACTTTCAAATTATGTTTATTTTTGATATTTGCGTTTTTATATCTAAAATAATTATCACTGAATTTCATTTTTTTAAATAAATTCACTAACTTAGTTTTATTTTAGAGGTCCTGCTATATATATCGTACCAAATATATTCCCTTTTCAGGGTTTTTGGACCATAGGAACATGAAAATTGTGAAAGAAACGGGAGAACCTTGTATAGTTTCAATAATATTATGAGGATTTTTTTAGATTTTTTTGGATGGGACAATGGGCAAGTTTTAAACATAATTATTTGTAGTAAAATATACAAGATACCAAAGGGGTAGCGAACGATGGTAAAAGAGTGAATTTATTATAGATCTTATAGATCATTTTCAGAGTTCTTTGCATCAAGGAATAGAAACACGATATTTTTTTCATTATTTTCATTGTAAATATGGGAAGACGGTGAAAGAAGTGGGTGTTATTATAACGTTTTCATAGTATAACAAGACTTTTTTGATTGAGATATTGAATATTTATTATAAAATAATTTTTGCTATAGTAAAATATATGCGGAGTGAAAAGGATCAGGTAGGGGGCTAAAAAAGGTGATTACGTGTATGTCGTAATATACTTTTTAGTGTTCCGTACGGAACACTTTGGTGTCCGTCTGTCTGTCTGTCACACCCGATTTTTTCTAAAACTATTTGACACAGAAAGTTGAAATTTGGTACCAATATAGGAATCGATGGCCTCATCAGAGCCGTGTAGTTTTGAAAGTTAAATTTTAAGTGAAGTCAGTTTTGGCGGGTGAAATTGGAAGTGAAAAAAAAATTTTTTTTACCAGGTCATCGAGTGGGGTGTCAAATGAAACCTTGTAAAATTACGAGTTTAAAAATATGTATAATATAAGACCTGTGCACAATTCTCTTTATATTATTTTTAAAAAAAGTGCGAAAAATCGCTGTCCCCCCCTCATCTTGAAAAGCACTGATTTTGAAAAAATTCTGGAATATTCTCTACAGGGTGTAGATTGAACGAAAATTATCACGAGTTCATTCCCTTTAATAATTTATCTGGTATGTAAAAAAAATAAAAATTTGGAAGTCATCAGTTTTCACTAAAGAACGGAAAAGAACTTTGTTGAAAACTCAGTTGGGATGTGTTTTGTGAAGTCACTGATCATTTTATACTTCTGTAACAAAAAATTTTATTTCAAAAACAATTAATGTACGGAATACTAATTGCACAAGTCCAATTTGCACTTGACCGGTTATTTATATTTTAATGTTCTCATTTTTCCATTAGTTCAGAGTGGTGGGTCAGACAAAACTTTAGTTTCCGATATGATACTTAGAGCAAATAGTGAAGCTAATATGTCTAATATAAAACTATTTCGCATTGGACGTGTAAACACTACAGCGCCTAGACCTATAAAAGTAATTTTAGAATCATCATCGGAGGTCAAGTCCATTTTTAGACGAGCTAAAGAACTAAAGAAAGTGCAATTATATAATAATATCTATTTATCCTTCGATCGAACACGTAAACAAAATGAGAAATACAAGGCATTAAAAGGAAAGTTGGAGGCCAGATTGCGCGGTGGCGAGACTAATCTCACGATAAAGTACTTTAACGGGAAGAATTGTGAAGTCGGACAGGGATTTAAACTGAGCTGGGTGTCTGGCAGTGTTGCCTCTGAATCGGGATCAAGACATCTCGTGTTTCTATCAGAATGTAAGAGGACTTAATACAAAGACTGTGGACTTTTTTCTGTCCGTGTGCGGTGCAAGTCTTGACATCATCGCTATCACTGAAACTTGGATCAATGACAATATTCTATCGAGTGAATTATTTGATGAACGGTATACGGTGTTTAGATGTGACAGAGACTTTGTTGGTATGGAAGTATCAAGAAGGGGTGGCGTGGCTCTGGCAGTAAGGAAGGAACTGTTACCCCCACAGTTGGACCTACAAACATTTCGAAGTAGTGTTACTAAAATCGATATGGTGGGATGTAAACTTAATTTTATTCACCAAAAATTGTATGCATTTGTTGTATGTGCCCCCTAGCGTATCTATCTGTGAATTTCTTACGTTCATCGAGTATTTGGAATCACTTCGTCACCTATATTATAGCAGTAATTTAATTATTTTAGGTGATTTCAACATGCCCAATTATCAAAATAATATTTTTGATCAAAAGGGCAAAATTCTAGCTAATTTTTGCGATATGCTTCAGCTCTTGCAGTTTAATGATATTCAGAATTCACATAATTCAGTCTTGGATTTGGTTTTGTCAAACATTAGTAATTGCAGTGTTGCAGGGGATCAGATTCCCTTAACAGCTGGGGACGCCTATCATCCATCCCTGAACATTACACTCTCAGAGGTTCGGGAAAGAAGACGGGATCTCCGTGCAAACGCATCTGAACTCAGATATAATTTCAGGAAAGCAAATTATCCTGTTCTCTACGATATGATTTTAAGGGCTGATTGGTCTAGTTTGTATACAGTTCAGGATGCTAATGATGCATGCAGAAATATATATATATATATATATATATATATATATATATATATATATATATATATATAAAATATTTAATGAGTGTGTACCGAGATCCGTACTGCGTAAAAGAACCTTTCTCGTGTGGTTTACTTTAGATATAATTAAGTTGGTGAAACGCAAACAGGGAGTGTTTAGGAGGTTGAAGGGATCTAACTCGAATTGGTACCGTAACGAATACAATGAACTGAGAAGGGAAATCAAGAGGAGAAACCATCTTATTTACAATAATTATCTGAGGAGGGCTGAGGCTTCCCTACGTGAGGACCCTTGGTCATTTATTAAACTTAAAGGGTCTACGACCTCGCTGCCGGAGTCTTTCACGAACGACAACCTCCAATGCTCTTATACGGATCCGAAAAAGATTGCGATTGCTTTTGCACACTTTTTTTGTGGCATGTATTGTGCCCCTTCACCTACAGGGCATAATTGTCTCCAGGGAGGTGCCGATTTGATTCCTCTTGTCTCTCTTCACTGCCTTACTGATGATATGATCTTGGCTGCTCTGTCAAAGTCAAAGAATAAGTTCACACAGGGCCCTGATAAGGTCCCTTGTTTTATTATTAAAGACTGCGCGCGAGCCTTGATGAGGCCCTTGTCTTTCATCTATAACATATACCTGAAATCTAACACTTTTCCTGAAATCTGGAAAACGGTAAGAATTACACCTGTATTCAAGAAGGGCGATACTAGTATCATTTCCAACTACAGGCCTGTGTCAATATTATCACCATTTGCTAAAGTTTTTGAGATGGCAATATATGACTCATTGTTTAAGCAAATTAAGGGACGTTTGACGCAGGCTCAACATGGTTTCTTTGGCAGCCGCAGCCCGGTCAGCAATTTGGCCTCCTTTGCGTAATTCACGGGGAAAGCCCTTGAAGATTGTCAGCAGGTCAACACTATTTACACAAACTTCACGAGGGCATTTGATCGTATTGATCATTCCATTCTCGCATGTAAACGGACTAGTATGGGGTTCCTCAATGATTTGATATCATTCCTTCGGTCATATCTTCATAATCGTATTCAATATGTTGATATCCGAGACCATCATTCATTTCAATTCGTAGCTACTAGCGGCGCTCCACAAGGCAGTAACCTCTCACCATTGTTGTTCTCAATTTTTATAAATGATATTGTGGAGCCCATTGCTAGTAGCACACTCTTATTTGCTGATGATCTTAATCTGTTCCGGGTAATTCATGACATTAACGATTGTATTATACTTCAGAAAGACATACGTATTATCGAAAATTGGTGTGCTATTAATAAGTTGACCTTGAATCTCGGGAAATGTTATGTCGTTCTCCAACCAACTGAACCCCACTCATTATGAGTATGTCTTGGATAAAGCGATTATAAATCGTTGCTATACTTTCAGGGACCTGGGAGTTTTTTTTTATGGGTCTAGCACACGTGCTACAGCGAAGTCCCTAAAGCGCTACAGGAGCGACACGTGTGCGGAGAAAGCGATTCACGTTGTTCTTAAATCGCTGTAAATTGTACTCGGTGGGAAACACAGTCCTGGGCAAATTATTCCAAAGGGATGATGTTTTCCATATAAATGACTGCTTGAAAAGAATTGTATGAGGAGTAGCAAGCTGAACCTCATACAGATGTGAAGTATTAGCGTGACGTGTACTTCTAGCATGCACCGCTCTGGGAGGAATTAAACGGGCCACTTCCTTCGAACACTTTCCATGAAAATACTTGCAGAATAGCCTCAAGTCGCCAACCGTTCTTCAATGTTCCAGCGAATCAAGGCCACCTGTCAGTTCCGGGTCTCCAATCAGACGAACAGCTCTTCGCTGAAGAGAATCCAACAAATGCAGTGTATGTTTGGGAGCGGAGCCCCAAACGTGGGAGCAGTATTCCATAGTTGGTCAATTTTGAGCTTTGTAAAGAATTAACAGTTAGAGGAATGGAGTGCGACGACATAACTATGTCGGGTGCAGCAACGTTAACTTTTTTAGAAAAAACTGCCGCCTGGGTTTTTGTAGAGTTAAATTCCACTTGGTTACTGTCACCCCAAGATAGAATTTCTTCCAGGTCTTTGTTAAGTTGAATGACTTTCTACTGTCTGCGGATATTCGTCTGAGTAGCCGATGTCCGAGTGTTCAAAGTGAATGAAGAGATAAGTGTACTGTCATCTGCAAAGCTGTAGATTGGGTTCTCGGTCTTTTCCAGCAGATCGTTAATATAAATGAGAAAGAGAGTAGGAGACAGTATGGAGCCTTGGGGTACACCGGCGTTGATAGTGAAGGTGTTAGAAAGAGATCCGTCGACTGCCACTCGCAAAGAACGCTCTCTGAGGAAACATGAGAGCCACAAACAGAACTTTTCGGACATACCATAAGAACGTAGCTTAGCCAACAGCCCATCGTGTCAAACACGGTCGAATGCCTTGGATATGTCAAGAGCAACCGCTCGAGATTCTCCAAAGTGGTCAATTGCTTTGTTCCAAACATGTGTTACATAAGTCAGGAGATCTCCTGTTGATCTATTTTTACGAAAGCCATATTGGTGATCGCTAATAATGTTGAATCCTTCAAGATATTTTAGAAAATGCTGATTGATAGCCTTTTCCATGACTTTCGATATTATTCAAAGCGGTGCGATTGGTCGGTAGTTATTTGACAAGGTCTTCTAGCCTTTTTTAGGTATTGGCTGAACTGTGGCACATTTCCAGCAGGTAGGAAATATTCCCTTTCTGTAAGATAGGTTGAAAAGTCTACAGAAAACTGGTGTTAGTTCCCTCGTACAGTTTTTGAGAACTATGGCAGGTATTCCGTCAGCGCCAGAAGCCTTTTTGGTGTCTAGCTTTATCAAAATACGTTTTATGATACGCTGTCTGAAGACAATATCGGGCATCCTTGACTGCACTATGGGGGTGGTGTTTTTCCTTGGAAATCGACAGTAGAATGTGAAGCAAAGAGTTCAGCCAACAAGTTCGCTTTCTCAACAGGTGTCGTTGCAATAGAATTATCTAGCCGTGTGAGTGGTGGTATGGTGGATTTGGTGAAATTTTGATTAACTGCCTTAGCAAGTGGTGTTTGATACCCGATTGTCATTTGCCGATCACATTGATCGTGTTTGTGGAGAAGCGTTGAAGATGCTTGGATTTATTTTTCGTAATTCAAGGGGGTTGTTAGATATAGGGTTCCTCAAATTGCTCTACTTTTGCTATGTGCGATCGAAGTTGGAATACGGCGCAGTGATTTGGCACCCAATCTATCACAAATACATTGATAGAATAGAGAACATACAGAGAAAGTTCCTTAAGTTCCTGTGCTTCAGAGATGACGGCACTTACCCACCTAGAGGGATAGAAAGCAGTATCTTGTTAGCGCGTTTCAACATGCCGTCGTTGGTGAATCGCAGGATTTACTTGCTGGTTCAATTTTTGTTCAAGATATGTAAATCCTCTATTGATTGCCCTGACCTGCTTTCCCAAATTAACTTTCATGTGCCGTCTCGACTTACCAGATTTCGTCATGTTTTTTGTTTGAGAACACCAAGAACTAATATTTTAATGAAGACTCCTTTGTATCAATCCATGAATATTTTCAATGTGGTTTGTAGCGATTTCGATATGCATAACTTAACTGATGCTCAGTTTACTAAATTGATGAGGACGAAGGTTCTTGATGCTCGGTGGACGTGTCCACATTTTTGAGCGGTATATACGGGTTATATATTGTTGTTATACTTATTTTAAGCAATTATTGTAATTTTCTTTTTTTCTCTTTTTCTTTGTAATTTACACATTTGTCTTGTAAATGGATATTCTATCTGTTAGACAATAAAGATTATTATTATTATTTCTAATTTTAACCGAAATAGTATATAGAAGGGATCGAGATCTGATTACAAAGTAGGTAACCTAAAAAAATGTTGAGTTAAATATAGAACCAGTATCAGAAACACAAACGGTTAAGTTTGTACTTACGGAACAGCAGCTAAATTTACTTTCCCTGCTAATGGGAAGTAGTATAGTATGGTAATCATTAAGTCCTTTTTTTGATTATGTAAGGAAAAACTTCTAATTTAGTTTATTAAGCTTTTACCGTAATGTAGATTATTAGTGTTCCGTAAGGAACACTTATAAGATGACTTCGGTGTCTTTCTGTCTGTCCGTCTGTCTGTCTGCCCGTCTGTCTGTCTGTCACACCCGATTTTTCTCCGAAACTATTTGTCATAGAAAGTTGAAATTTGGTAATAATATAGGAATTGATGGCCTCATCAAAGCCGTGTAGTTTTGAAACTCAAATTTTGACTTAAGGGGTTAGTTTTGGGGGTGAAATCGGAAATGAAAAAAAAAATTTTTTAGTACGTCATCGAGTGAAATGAAAGCTTGTGAAAACACGAGTAATATATATATATATATATATATATATATATATATATATATATATATATATATATATATTGTAATACTTACGCACACTTTTCTTTGTATTATTTTTAAAAAATCGCGAAAAATCGCTGCCCCCCCACCTTATCTCGAAAAGTACTGATCAAAAAATTTTGAAAAACTCTAGAATATTCTCCAGGGGGTGTAGATTGAACGAAAATTATCACGAGTGCATTACCTTTAATAATTTATCTGGTATATAAAAAAAAGGTCAACAATTTTCAGTAAAGATTGGAAACAAACTTTGTTGAAAACTCATTTCGGGGGTGTTTTGTGAAGTCACTGATCATTTTATACCACCGTAACAACATTTTTTATTTTATAAGCAATCAACGTATGGAACACTAAGTGCAACTTGCACTTGACCGGTTATTTTTTAGTATAAGGTAGTCACATGCAGTGTTTATTTTAAAATTGCATGTTTGCAAGGAAAGTGGGGGATCAATCACTTTACCAATTTTTAAACAGAAATTTAGTTTTAAAAGAGAGTTCCATTCGCCATGACGGCTAACGTGTTTACTATTGGCGTATAGGTCCACATTGAATTCTGTTGTTCCAAAGTGTTTAGCCAAAACTGACGTATACGCAAGTTTAAATTCCACTACCCTCGTCCCTCAACTTGCTGGGTGTTAACTTGGAAGCAAATATGTCTTGGATGCATAGGAAGGAGTACTTTTTAAAAGCTGGACAAATTATTTTGTGCTAAGAAGCATGCGTTACATTTCACTAGATGTAATCCTATACATAGCACGTTTTAGACCAGAAAACTTTTTTTTCTCGTAGACCACTTTCAAAATTTTACTGCTGCTACATTTCTACCAGATTCCCAAAACTCGTCAAAAAATGTGAAGAATAGATCTAACGATGGAAATTTGCGTCGTGGTTGAGTTCCAACCCTAAATTCGGAGTGGTAAAAATGAAAAGGAAAATAATATATTTTCTTGTGTTCTATTTACTAAAATAATATGATTACAGACTTAATAGAATTAAAATTAAACATTAATAACGTACCGTAACTTCAACAATGCAAATCAACAATTAAAAAAAAAATAGTCATAATTTTAATGGGAGTACTTGATGGATTCACAGCAAATTATCAATATTTGGCTTCAGTTTTGTAAGGAATAACCGCAAATCTCCCCGTTCTGTGATGTTCAATCTGCTCCTTTTTTTGTTAATAGGTTTGTAACGACACTAAATCTTATTTCGACAAGGTATGACGAGGGAAACGCTATCAAAAGTTTTCTCGCAATTTCCCACAGCCCAGGATATTTTTCGGGTATTTCTACCTACAGCCAAAATGTTTGATAGCCTTTTTTAAATTTCACCTTCAGCTCCTCATTTGTGCTAAGCTCGAGTAGCTCCTCTTGTAATACCACATTCGCCACTTCCGTTTCATCAAATGGATTTATGATCCATGGTGGTATTTCCATCGTCAGAATATCTTCACATCTATTTTTGAAGTCATCATCCAGGGCATTTAAATGTTGAACGTATGTCTTAATATCCTCTTCAAGACATTCTGCCTGTGACAAGTTTGGGAACTGGGAGAATGCTCGCCGACTAATATTTTGCTTCATAAATTTCAATTTTCCAAGAAAAGTCGAAATTACACCCTTTGTTTTTATTAAATTTAGGCTGTCCCCTTGTAACTGCAAATTAACGTCATTAAATTTTTTGAACAAATCTGTCAAATACGCGATGTCTGCTTTCAATTTGATCTGGTTTTCTTTTAAATCTGGATCTTTACTTTCCAGAAACTCTAAAACTGATTCAAAAAGTGAGTAAAATCTTGTTAAACATGCACCTTTCGACAACCAGCGTACTTCAGTATGTAAGAGCAATCGTTGGAAGTCTTCATCATTTTCGTCGCACAATTGTGCAAATAAACGGGTATTCAACGTATTGTTTCTTATTTTGTTAACTGCTTTAATCACAAAACCTATCACTCAAATTTTTCGCTACCAGGTGTTGTCGGTGGATGACACAGTGAATTGCAGTTACTCCTGGCGTACTTCTTTTAAGATGGCTTATAAACCCACGATATCGGCCGAAGATGGCAGGAGCTCCATCTGCTGCCACCGAAATAATGTTTGTAAATGGAATCGATTTTTCCTTAAAAAAATCACTCAGTACATTAAATATTGATTCGCCTTTAGTGTCCGTCTCCAAAGTTTTCGCGAATAGCAGCTCTTCATGGATTTCTTCATCCATAACAAATCGAACATATGCCAATAATAATGCTTCATTACCAGGTAAAGTTGACTCGTCCAGTTGAATAGAAAAATGAGTTGTTTGCAGATAATTACACAAGAAGCTTTCAATATCAGAGCTCATTTCATCAATACGTCTTTGTACAGTGTTGTTACTCAAAGGAATACGTCAAATGGAGGTTTGTGCAGAAAAGTTTTTAAAACCTCTTCAACAGCGGGTAAAACTAATTGTTCTCCAATGGTGTGCGGTTTTCCAGATTTCGCTATAAGCAATGAGATATTGTAAGACGTTACTTTGAGACGTTGAAGCGAACATACTGTGCACGGTGGGTCTCTTTTCATATTTTTCCTTCAATGTTTGAAAATATTTTAAATCTTTACCTATTTTATCAGGATGACACCTTCTTAGATGATCTTCGAGCTTCGATGGTCTCATAGAGTCATTGCTCAAAACTTTGTTGCATAAAAGGCATATGGGCAATCGTTTGCCTGGAAGAAAACAAAATTTCAAATAATCAATACTGTACTGTCGACATTTCTTCTTAGATTCAGCCATGTTTCGTATCGGTTACCTACCTGTAACGAAAAAAATGTTTGTTTTAGTAATCATAAGGCGACTTTAACAGGATATGGCTATTTTAACAGAATAAAATAGGATTAATTAATTATTGCAATGAAAAAACCAAAATGCCGGCGGCAAAACTGATTTTAATTATTAAAAGCAATAAACTGCTACGACTCATATAGAAGTTTTTACAAAACGGCTGAACCTATTTTAATGTAATATAAAATATTTTTTGATTAATTATATTTTGATACATTTCTGTAAATTCGAGAGAAAATACTTTTAAAGAATATTTTGACATCAAAACTCCGCGATTTTAATGATTTATTTATTACTTTGATGTATGTTACGAGTGATACATAAAGACACGTACAATTTATGAAAATATTTTTAGTCATTTAGCATTAGCAACTACGAGGGCACTGAAATATGTACAAACATGTAGGTCAATCATATATCTCTCCTTTAGTGAATCACCACAGTCGGGTAAATAAATAATTTTATAATAAAAAGTACTAAAAGTTCAATCTTTCTCGGCTTTCTGTTCTTTTATAGAAGTATCGTATAATGGCCCTATTTAGTATTTAATTTTTATTACGTACCTACTACACGCAAACATAACAAATATAATATTATTACAATATAAAATAAAAGTATGAATAACAAATACGCAGGTACTTACTTTTTCCGGCACTGGCAAACACTGACATCGATTCACTCACACTTTACTTTTCAAAATTCCGGAAACAAATGAGTAACGTTTGTCCTTGGCATTCGTATTTATATTGGTGAAGAATCAAACAAGTTCATGCAAGATTGCAAGCACAGCACAAGTCGTATTTCGTCCCTTTGTACGTCTGAACGTGTTGCGTTGCGGGCGGGCGGGCGGCGCTTTGCAAGTCTCGACGCGCATTGTACTGAATATCGAACATGCAAGTTTTTACAAGTAACAGTCGCTGACCTTCTTAAAATACACCATTCAAAAAAATTAAGGGAGGTTTTAAAACAAGGAAATTAATGCTAAATAAACAGGCTATCTGATCCATATGCCGGCCTATTATATTATTTTTTCGCGCTATCTGTTAGGATTGCTTGAGAACCGTAGCTCCTAAAAAATGTTCGCCAAAAAATCTGAAAATTAGAATCTTAAAGCTTCAAAATGCTTTTTTTTTAAGTCTCAATACGACCATTTTTCACCGAAATACAGCCTGTCAAAAATCACCGAATTTTTTTTTGCTTCCTTAATTTTTTTGAGTAGTGTATTATCTGCCTACATTGATAGGTAAAGCCAAGCCAACATTTTTGTTCTTTACTATCGAAACCAGATACATTTTCGTGGACCCCCACTTACAACTTTTGAACCCCCATTTTTTTTTCACGCCAACGTAGACCCCCGTCGAGTCTCCCGTGGACCCCTGGGGGTCCACCTAAACCACTTTGGAAATCACAGTTTTAGATTAACGATAATGAAACTGCTTTCACGGCTGAAGCTCTAATCTCAAAAATACGATGCATTTGTTAAAAAGCAAGAGAGCTAGTCGTTTGATTGGAGACCCAGATCTTACCCGGAACCTTGATTCCTTAGAACAGAGAAGTGGTGACTTGAATTCATTCTATAAGTACTTTCAAGGGAAGAAGACTTGACTCGCCTAATTCCTCGTAAAGCGGGAGATCAACGGGAATAGTTTTACATGCGCCCGCGCGGCTCCTGCGCTCGTAAAAAATGAAAATGGTTAGAGGGGTGATTTTGTGTATGTTATGTTATACATCCTTTTTAGGGTTTCTGGAGTAAAGGAATCTGAACCTTATATTTTTTAAAAATAATTTCAATAGGGGTCGTTGAATATCATACCGTATGATTTCAATAGTTATAAATTTTCTTATTTTTGGTTTTGGCGATGAATAATTTTTAAGCATAGTTTTAACTCTGAGAAGCTTGTGTAACACGATATATGTGTAAAAATCCCTCTAACATCCTCCTCCACCCCTTTTATGCCTTTTATTTTTGACTATAAATAATTAGGCTTAAAATTTCTTCGTTACCAACAAACCAACAAAACCGAAGAAAAATTTCAGTAATAATTTAGAAAATCAGCAGAATCTATCGACTTCTATCCTTACATCCCCT
Source organism: Pachyrhynchus sulphureomaculatus (assembly GCA_019049505.1). NCBI lineage: Eukaryota > Metazoa > Arthropoda > Insecta > Coleoptera > Curculionidae > Pachyrhynchus > Pachyrhynchus sulphureomaculatus. Next base: position 155,636,557 of record CM032446.1, read on the forward strand.
TTCACTTTAGCGATATTGTCCAAAAACTATAAGTTCCATCTATACTTTATTATACTAATTGACTACAATACATAAGGTGTGAAAGAAGAGGGTTTAGAGGTTTGAGTTCCTATATATTGTGTGACACGTTCCTTTCAGCGTCCTTGGCGTCGAGAAATCTGTAAATTAGTGAAAGGAGTGGAGAGTGGATAACTATCTTATAGTTTAAATAGTATTAGGACATCTTTGTTGCTTTTAGCGTAATTATTTATAATAAAAGATATATGGGGTCAAAAGGGTAAGGGAGGAGGTTTGATGGGCGGTTGCATGAATATTGTCGAATATGTCCATTTCAGGGCTTTTGAAGTCAAACAATCTGAAAATTAATCTTCCTATTATTTCCACATTTAATAACAGCCTGTTTCTAATTAATTTTCTAGGTGAACTCTTACACTGCTTTAGTGTGAGAAAGGTAAATTCAGTGTAAATTTCAGAACCGTCTGTTTGCAGGACGCAAGACTTGGCAAATCATGTCAACAACTTTTTTAAAGTTAGATATTAAAACGCTAAGAATAGTGCTACTGATTAATTTAAGTCCATAAGAACTGAAGTTTTCTGTCTGTCTAAAAAAAATCTAATACTTAGTAAATCCAGGACCTTAGAATATACTATTAATTTAACTTTAACTTTTTTTAAAAGTTACTACTTTACAAAACTTAACAAATGGGCTTAATATATTTGGTAAGGCAGATCATTAGTGAATTACTGGAAAGTCAACTAAATTTCGTATTATTAAATACATAAAAGCCTTCTCTTTTATGATGCTGTTATGTAGATAGTAAGTAGATATTCAGTTACTTCGAACACAAAAATAATAAATAGTGCAAATCTTTTGCACAATTTAAGCTTAAATATAATTAGCAAACCACACCTTAATTTGCTTTACCGTCCTGTTTGATGAAAATATTGTTAGTAGATATAAATTAAGTTACCACATTTTTGCACCGAGAACATCAATATTACTAATTTTTTTCTTAGATATAAAATCACCAATTTTGATTAAAATATATACTTACTCTTCAATATCGCTATAATGAATACAACAGTCCTTTATATAACTGTAAGTGTACTCATTATTTTTTCTTTCTGAATAATATTTCATTTCCTTTACATTCTTATTGGTGTCTATTAATTTTTTGTTTAAAATTTTTAATTGCACTGCTGCAACTGATAATATTCCTACAGCAAACATATCTACTGCCGTACTAAGAAATGCTGCATAAACAACCGATGTCATTTGGAAGGCGTAAAACGGGTAGTGGTAAGTGCCATTATGCAAATAAGGAAAGTCCATTGGTAAGGGCTTGTCTTCTATTGCTAAAATAATTTAAAAAGCAATAATTTAAAGAAACTTCTGCTAAAACATGAATGTGAAGCAAATAGATCAATTCTGAACAGTCTTTTTTGTTAGCTAAAAAATATAAATCTGAAGGTTGTGATTCCAAGTTCGAAAAGTAATTGAACGGAAGTTTTTATGATTCTAATTAGATGGAAAATAAAGTTCTTTCTAAATCAAATCAGAATTATTTACCTACTGATTTTTGACTGCGCTAGCAATCTTCCGGTATCTTTACTCTTTGAAAATTGAATATTTAATACAAGTCGACTAATTGTAATGGATTAATATTCACCGGATAGGTTGTGCCAGATTATTTTTACTGAAACTTATCTATGGGAAAAGGCAGGTAATATGTCGGAGAGGACGAGTTCCAGCTATGAAATGCTACTAAATATGCACCATGAATTTCATATGCGATTATTATGCTGATCTAGCGTAAAATAGGAAACGCTACGTCTATAAAAGTTGGTATATTAAACTAAACTGGTATCTTATTGACTACACAATAAAACAAAGAAATGTTAAATAAAATAATATAATTGATAAATAATATTAATTTAACCTACAATCTAGTCTAGTGCTTAAAAAATAAAATGGGAAAACTATTTTTGTTTAGAAATATGGAGCTATAATAGACATGATTAAATTACTCTATGAAAAGATACCTCTGGTCTTGACAGGTGTTAAAGAAAACGCTTAAAATAATTAATGTAAGTTAATCTTTATGCGAATATTTTAGAACCTTTTCCTAAGAAATCTGGAGCTCTTTTTTGGCTTGGTCATGGTCTAAGTATAGGAAATTATGTGATCCTTACCAAAACAGAAATACAATTATTTAATTCTTCTTCTTCGTCTTCTTCTGGTGCTGTGTCTTAGACGTGAGCGATCATTCTGGTCCAAATTACTTTATTTATAGCCGATCTAAACAATTCTACACTACTTTTCCCTGTTCATTTTCTAAGGTTGTGCAGCCAAGAGATTTGACGTCATCCAGGAGGTCTTTTCCCCTTAACCTTTCCCTGCAGAATCAGTTGGAGGAGATGATACTTGTCGTTCCTCATAACATGGCCAAAGATGACAGTTTACGTTTCTTAACTGTATGTATGATCTCCATTGCTTTGTTCATTCGTTGTAATATGGTATCGTTGGTAACGTGATGTATCCAAGAAACTCGCAGCATACGTCGATAACACCACATTTCAAACGCTTGGAGCTTCTTCGTTGTTGCTTCGGATAATGTCCACGCTTCAACACCGTACAGCAGAACAGAGAATACATAGCACCTTAAAATCCGCATTTTGATCTTTATGTAGTAATGCATACTACTTAAGCGGAAAAAAGCTGATCTTGCTTCCTCTATACCTCTTTTGCATGGTCCCATTCCTCATTAAGATGACAGCCCAAGTGCGTATACTATCATAACCCTGGTCTTAGATACATTCAAACTCATACCATACTCTTCACATTGATCTTTTATTCGAGTTATCAGCCTTTGAAGTCCATCTGCAGCGTCGGTCAATACAATGGTGTCGTCTGCATATCTCAAGTTGTTATTGATATGCCCATTACCAACCACACCATCCTCGCAACCACTCAAGGCTTCAGTGAAAAGCTGTTCGGAGTACACGTTAAAGGACAACGGTGACAGAACGCACCCTTGTCTAATCCCTTTCTGTATACTGATCTCTTCAGATCGCTTGGCTTCAACTCTGATATCAGCTGTCTGTTGCTAGTACAAATGATACGAATATCCTCTCGTCTCATGCCTATGGACAGCAAGACTTCCTCAACTTCTCATGCTTTACCTTATCGAAAGCTTTCTCGAAGTTGAGGAAACATAGGAAGACATCGCAGTTTATATCGCGTGCCCTTTGAGCAAGAACCTGATTGTTGAAGAGCGCTTCTCTGGTTCTTAAGCCACTTCTGAAATCGAACTGTTTCTCACTGATAGAGTTCTCAAGTAATGGATATATGCGTTCATGGTTGACATACAAGAATACTTTTAAAACATGACTCATAAGACTAATTGTGCGATGTTTTTCACATTTCTTCGCATTGACCTTCTTGGGTATAGGTATAAAGGTATAAGCCAATTGTGAGGAATTTGGCCAGATTTATAGATGGCGTTAAATAGATCAACTATGGTATCAATATGCTGTTCTTGTAATAGTTTCAGAAGCTCTCCTCGTACTTAATCCACTCCTGGTGCTTTGCCATCTTTTAGTCTTAGGATGGCTTTTATTATCTCATCTCTACTGATGCTAAACTCTATATGAACGTCACTCATTTTTTGTTTCCTCTCTGTTTTCCTGTTGGAATAGTTCTTTTATGTATTCTGTCCACCTAATTAACCTTTGGTCTTCATCCCAAATAGTCTTGCCTTTCTTGTCTACAATCACTGTAACGAATTTTGTTTTAAGTGTACCCGCTGCTAGTTTAATTTTCTCATGGAGATTGAACATATCATGCTTCTGTTCTAGACATTCTGTTTCGCTGCATTGTTGTATCAACCAATGTTCATTCGCATCTTTGATCTTCTTCTTTATTATGTTATGTATGCATTGATACTCTGCGTAGTTTTTGTTCTTATGTGTTCTTCTTTCAGTCATTAAATCTAAAATTTCTTGCGTCATCCATTTATTTTTGGTCTTTGTTCTAGTTGTTCTTAAATATTCTGTCTGTGTATCGGTAATTGTATTTGTGCTATACAGGTACATCAGACAGTTCTTCGAACTTCCTATTAATTACTGTTCTGATCTTCTCCCGTGTGTATTTGTCTTTTAGTTTTTTTACGTCTACGTTTGGTGTGACAGGTGTTGCTTTAATTCTCTTTAGACGTAGTCTTCCAGTAGTTACCAGCAGGTTATGATCTGATGCCACATCAGCCCCAGGATATGTTTTGGTGAGTTTTACAGTATTTCTGTATTGCTTATATACTAGGATATATTTGATTCCTAGTAATATGCTCATCTGAGTTGGCCGGTGATCGCCATGTATATAATCTTCGATCTGGTAAAACAAATAAGGTATTTGTAATGATTAGCTCATAAGCCCCTCAAAAAAGATCTCCGATGATATAAGTGATTGCGTTGTTTTTCACACTTTTCATAGCATCCTCCAGTTCAACATAAAATTGATCAATCTCTCTCTCTTGTGTACTGTCTGATGTTGGAGCGTACACCTGAACGATATTTATATTGACTGGTCGGGTATATATTCTCAGAATTGCAAGTCTATCACTCACAGGATAGAAGCCTATAACTGACTCATCGATCTTCTTGGGAACTATAATTGCCACACCATCTAGATGGTGGTTTTTGTCATTACCTGAGTAGTAAATTTGGAACCCCGATACTTTACACCCTAGTATATCTATATCAAGATGTTTCATCTCCTGCGTCACATTGGCAGCTTTGTCTGCTTGAAACATACATCGTACATTCCAAGTTCCTATGCGTAACGTTTCCTTAATCTTTAGGACAGTTTTTGTGATATCCGATCTTATTATCTCTTTTCTTGAACGGGGGTTTCGCTGGATAACGGCCTGAGAGGCCACGCTCCCTGATTGTAGTACTTCTCCCCTGCCGGATCTAGTGTTCCGAGCACCATGATCAGTAGTGTTTAATCTTTCTGACTCCGTTTACCATAATGATTGTACTAGGGATGCTCATTTTGAGCCTTTAATGCAGTGGTTTCCCGTTGCCTTCCACATCCTTACATCGTTGACTATTTTATTTTTACAAAATAGTTCTTCCGCCTTTAGAGCCACTCTGGATCAGACGCTGCTCGAAGTTTGGTAGTTTTAATCCGCCCCGGGTATTTTATTTCCCCGGTACCACCCATATCTGGGAGGCATTCCTCTATCCGCCACCTGGAGTGGCGCCCGATGGAGGACTAGCAACCCCGCACGGAATTATTTAATTAGAGAAAATTAACAAAATTTTCTCATAATTTACAAAGTTATTAGATAAATAGAAAATTACTGAAACGTCGAGAATTTGTTGGTCTTTTTGCATTTGCAAAATTCTCGACGTTTCTGTTGTAGTGACCAATCAAGTAACAAACCATATTCCGAAATTTTATTTCGGAATATCGAGAAAATTACTGGCCTTATCCACGCCTATCGGCGTTTGTGGAACAACCCTTCCGAACTCAAGCCTCTTTTACACTAGACTATTTTCCCAAGTATAATGAGCTAGAGCGTAAACCGATGGAGTGAAGTTTGGTAAAACAGTAACAGCAAATCAGAACAAAATCTGTAAACCAAAACTTGTACTAAAGTACAAAGAATCTAGTAGATGGCAATATGACTCTCAGGAAAAAACTGAGGAGGAGATCTTGTCAAGAAAGGAAAAAAACAAGAAAACCGAAAAAAAGCGGAAAAAGAAGAGATGTTGGAGTACAAGTTCAATGGATTTTGACATACAATATGGATTTTGCGATAGGAAAAAACGTAGCTACTGCATGAAATCAACTTTGCTTGGCAACCAGAATCATGAAGTAGTTGAATATTACGCCAGTTTACTACTTATTTTGAACTTTAAATTTTTAGACATGTCCGTCTAATAATTTGTAACTGTAATGTCTAATATTTAAATACGTAATTTACAAAATATTTTTTGAAAGATTTTGTAAGACATATATTTTATTTCATTTTTTTTGAAACTATTGTATAGCATAGTTATTATACGTTACTGGTTTTATAAGTATCCCCTCATATATTGTAAATGAAAGGTATTGTGTTTCAAGTTGGTGACAGAGTTTAGAACCAGTGCAATAGCTTTTAACTTTTTACCGCAGCTATTCGAAGACTGCGCAAGACAGATAATTTACTTTGTTATCTCGTACCTAAAGATATTGATTAATTTTTTAGAGTTATCATGGTACGAATCAGTCAGCACATAAGGGGATTGTATTTTAGACTAACTTCTAGTAGAGCAGAGCTAATATGAGATACGAATATTTATCATGTTGTATATAACATAGAGCTGCACCTACTTTTCTCTTTGGTTTAAAAAATAAGTTTTATAACCTATTATTGTCAAATTTATGTACACACACAAGTCATTTTGCACTTTTATGCCCATACACATAGATTTGATTTGAATTATTCTTAGTTCATTTTATTTCTTCCACTTCCAGTCACACCAGTTAGTATGTTATTTGAGAAATACTTCTTTTTTTGGTTTTTGTTATGTCTGGTAATTTTTGATTTTAAAGAATTTAGAAAATCAAGTTACAGCCGGGTATGGTTTAGCGTTGGTTCTAGCCTCTGACGCCCTCTGTAATTTTAATAAGAACCCACTCCATTCATACGGGGTAACTCAAATATAGTATTGCCTCTTCTTTGAGAACACACGCTGAAGTTAATATTAATGAAAAATTAAGTTTTATTTTTCATGTAGTTGATGAGCCTAAGAACATTAACGAGGAGTTCTAATTCTTTAGCTTATCGAAACTTAAAGATGAAACGTCAGAGCATAATTCTATTAGGATAAGGCTTGATCCAAACAAATTTGATTTTTTCTATCGAAAAATAAGTTGAAATACTTAATATCTAGTTCTAAAACCTGGCGGAAAATACCTTTTATAAAAATTAACCTTTACAATAAAACTCTCTTCTCCTGTCCATCCGTTTGTCCTGAACATAACTCATAAATTCCGTAACCAATTTATCTAACATTATTAATTTATTAATTAATTAATTATATATATACATATATATATATATATATATATATATATATATATATATATATATATATATATATATATACATATATATATATATATATATATATATATATATATATATATATATATATATATATATATATATATATATATATATATATATATATATATATACATACATATATATATATATATATATATATATATATATATATATATATATATATATATATATATATATATATATTATTTGTTATATAAATTCACAATTTTAGAAAAATTGGTTAAAGAATTTTTGAGTTATGTTCAGGACAAACGGATGGACGTGTATAGACAAGAGCCTTTTTGTAAAGGTACACTGCATTAAAGATCGTTTCCGTCAGATTCTAGACTAGAACTTTAAGTACCTTATCTTATTCTTCGATCGGACAAACCAAATTTGTTTGGATGAGACCTTGTCCAAACAAAATTATTTTCTGATGTTTCATCTACGACAGCTTTAGGAACTTTTTATTGATTTTTGGGTTTCAAAATTAAAATCATAAGCTAAAGACTATGTGACATATATAGAAGAAAGAAAAATGTATATTTACATAAACGGATCAAAAAACCTTGCTCTTCCGTCTCGCGTCAAAAGTAAGGGAATCCAAAAATATGGATTGCCCTTACTTTGTGCATCTATAAGTTACCAAATTAGGACATGCGTGTTTCACTCCATATCAGAGCTTCTTACCTTTTCTAGGTAAAGTGCAAATCGCAAACATCCAGTATCAGGATCATTTATTTGGCTATTAGGTAGCTCTAGGCTATAATTGTTATACACGATTGATTAAAAATGTGTTTACGTATTAGGTCTTAAGATATATACATATCAGGGACCTAATTAACTTAGCCTTGATAAGGAATTTATATAAGTCTATTGAGAGAACTTAAGATACTTGACCCTAAGATATTTCATGGACAACACACAACACAAACTTAAGGTTAAAGTTAAAATTAATTAAGGCTAACTTAAGCTAATCCTGGGGAAGGGGTACTATGTGGCTTTGTCCAGGAATTTGAGCTGGGTGTTAAACATGAATTCCCGGATTGGTGGTATCTGTAGGTTTCTGTGAAGCTGGATGTGGATCTATGTGTACGTGATATTTGGCACCATGCTGGGCCTGAGTAGATCAGTCCGTCTCTAGCGAGTTGACAATTTACTGGTCTGGTTGTGGAGTGGATACAACTACCCAGGAGTTGGTTGGTTTTTTTGGCGGAGGTGGCGACTTGGTCCTTTCATACTAGCCGTTTGTCGTAGTAGAGACCCAGGTACTTGATGATGTCTGACCAACAGAGTTTAGTGCCTTGGAGGGCATAGTGCTGGGTTGATCTGGATTCTCCAGTTGTTCGAACCAGGGGACTAGCTTGTTGAGGGAGCGTTGAAGGCGGCTGATGATGATCCTAGTCGAGTTGGTGGTAGCGGTGATGACGGCGTCATCGGCGTACATGAGGAGGAAGGTTCGGTCCGACTTAGGAATGTCGGCGGTGGAGATGTTGAGTAAATGGGTGGAGAGGATGGAGCCTTGAACGAGTCCGGCTCGAATGGGCTTGACGTCGGAGATGGTCTGATCGATTTTAACTTGGAATGTGTGGTCCGAAAAGAAGGAGGCGATAATCGCGTGGTATTTGTGTGATAACCGTGACGAATGAACTTACGGATAAGACCTTAGTGCCAAATTCGGTCGAAGGCTTTGGAAACATCAAGGTAGACAACTCCAATCTGGTGCTTACGTATTGTTGATGATGTGCTGAAAGAGAGCTGTCGTGTGATGCATGGTGCCATGGGAGGGTCGGAACCCAAACTGGTCGTTTGGGATGACTCTGAGCTCTGAAGTTTTGGCTCGGAATATTTCGAGGATAACTTTCTCAGCCCCTGAGAAAGGGGCTGAGAAAGTTATCTGCCGACAAGGAAGTAGGCTAGTTGGCCGATAATTGTTAGCCTCGTGAGAGGGAGTGCCTGGTTTCCTTGTTTAAGATGATCTCAGCTTTCTTCCAGAAAGGTGTCAAGTAGCTGAGTCTCAGGATACCGTTTACAATGTTAGTAGCTTCTGTGATCTGCTTGTTTGGGAGTTTTTTCAGGGCTATGACACTAATTTTTTTGTGCTTTGGGGCCTTTCGGATTGAACATAAATTGATGATAGTTTGGATGTCCGAGAGGGTAGTGAAATAAGTGTTGGAGGGAGGCTGGACCTGTTTGAAGACCTGAACAGTGGATGCCACCCTCTAAAGCAAACATTCAGTAGCAGCAAGAGAGATTTAAGAAACATATATAAATAAATGCCAGTAATCAAATAAACTCAGCGCCATTCGGTGCGAAAACAAAACGTACAGGAAAAATAAGAGTACCTTTTTAAGCAAATAGGATACTGCTACCTCCATGAAATGAATACTTGAACACACATTAAATTTAGAGTACTAACATCACTAGGATGTTAAGCGGTAACCCTAAAAAAGATCAATTTAAACGGTGACACGGCTGACTCCGGTATACCGATCTGTTTCACCTCCCATCATTTCAGTGTTTTTTAATTGGTAAGATCGAATATATATATATATATATATATATATATATATATATATATATATATATATATATATATAACCCTCCTTCTGTACGCAATGCTGTAAAACTAAATTTAATGAAAATTTGATATACTATCAGTATAAAACTAAAACGAATTAGACTTTACCTGGAAGTAATGCCAGCCCAAAAGCACAACCAATAATCTGTATCTTGAAAAACTGCCAAATTCTGCTAATTGCTTTTAAGTAATTTTTACAATCGCAATTATAAATTGATAACCAACTTGTAAAGGTACGAGTACTAAATTTATCAAATAACTTAAAAATAGTTTTGCTCTTTAAAATTAGTATAGCTTGTTTGACTAAAGAGGAAAAAACAGCCGTGGTTATATTCAAACTTTCTGATATTGTTAAAAAACTTTTACGGCTATAGATAACGTTGATGAACATGCAAATACAAAGTATGCTAGTTACTCCTATGGTGCCAATTGTTTTTAATCTGTACAAAAAATATGGCTTTCTCACAGGCCATATTCCTGTTACAGCAAGTACACTTCTTGTTTCTCAAGTAGATCGCCTAAAAACATTCTGACTTACTGACTCGGCGACAGCAAATAATAAGATGTCATTTTAAACCTGCTATTTTAAATTTATTCTAAGAGTGCTTTAAATTATTCAATTAATTACACGTTTTGGTTGGAAAGACAAAACTACTCTAATTAAAAATTAATCTCTTGAATTAGTATATTTTTTTATGAAAATTCATTTTTAATTGATGATTAACACTTCCATTTTATTATAATTACTTGCATACCATGACGGCCGTTTCGACAATACGTGATCTTTTTCTTGTGAATTATCACTACAGTAGATTTTGAATTTAAATTCACTATTGATATTAAGAAGTTTAGGTCAAAATCTGAAGAAGACACAGTGTTGTCAAAACGATCAGTATAACACATAAATAATCACAATGAGGTGGCAAACAAAAAATAATTTTTTTTTATCAATTTAAAATTGATAGATAATCCAACAGTATTTTTCTCTTACCTTTGGATACTATCAATTAGTAAAATGATTAAGATTAATAAACAGTTGTATAATAAAATGGATCAACCGAAATAGACCCAGCATACTGTAGATTATTCGCCTTTTTATACATAACTTTTTGTCAGCAATTCATAGTTTTAAATTTTTCAAACCAATGATGGTAAAGCTCTAGTGGTCTGGCTATAAAAAATAGTGTTATATTGTATACTATTGAAATTTGAGTTAAATATTTTTTAATAAATTTAAATATTGAGTTTGTAACAGCTCTAGTTTCAGTTCCGGCTTATACTGCCAGTGGAATGGAAGAAAAATGACAGGGGAAGAAAGAGAAAAAAAGAAGAAACTTCTGAACGAAGAAGAAATATCGACCAGAATACATTTTATGGAGCTACACCCCATGTTAGTAATATACTGCAAAAGACAGGTGTACTTGTGAGCTTAAAAATTTTAATTTAAATGTGATAACAAAATTTGTTAATTTTAACAATAAATAATCTTAAAAATAAAGGGAATACAGCGTTATTGAGCTTATATTTTTAAGTAAAATTGATGGGCCGGACATATATGAGATACAGTCATCGGGGGCTTCAAGAATGACCGATATTTACCTTAAACCTCACTAAAAAATTTTCCAACATAACTAAATACCTAACTGTAAGTCATAATATAAACATAAAAGTTTAAAATTAATCTGTGTACTGGTGGGAGAAGCTTGTTCACTCAAGTTCCACAGTTGGTACTGAAATAACATATAATTAAAATAGATTTAAAATAAGTTTCTTTGAATCCCTTTTTCATATAATTTTCAATCTGAATGTATTTTCATAAGAATATTAATAATATTCGAACAATTTAAACGATTGACAAAAATTTATAATGTAGTTGATAGTTGTAATGCAAAAATAAACTAAATATAAGTACAAGTGTGTTACAAAAGTAGATACGTCGGAGACCATTTTAAATCTTAAGCTTATTGTAACTAGCATTAAATACTTTTGATTTAGAATAGCCCCCCCTTTTATATAAAATTATATAAAAACAACACTATGTTTTAATTTCCAATATATTTAAGGTAACTTGACAATTGTTTCACCATACAATGGCTTCTTCAGAAGTAAATGAGAAAGAAAAATATTTGGTTATATAGTGCTTAAAACTATCCTTAATTACCTAAGATTATGCTAATCATTTTATTATATTATTTACAGTCAGAATTATTTTAAGAATGCAAATCTGTGGTACTATTTCAGACAACTAATAAAGATTAAGTAAGGGTGAATGGCAGCTTTTAACTCTTTCATACATAGATTGTTACATATTCCTATTACTAAAACTAATTTTAACAAAGAATTCAACATAATCAAACAAATAGCAATTAATAATGGATATGACCCCAACATTATACATATTATCTTGAATAAAAAATCCTTTAAACAAGCAATCTCTCTAATTTATCCCACAATTAATGACAAAAAAGGAAAATTTAGTACACTCACATACACAGGGAAAATAACTAGAACAATTTCCAAACATTTAATAAAAAAGAACAATAAAATAGCATTCAAAACCAGTAATACCTTAGGGGATATAATTTTGAATAACAAAACCAAATCTAAGAAATCCTCAAAATCAGGAGTTTATTTATTAAATTGTGGATCTTGTACTAAAACCTATGTAGGACAAACTGGTAGATCTTTTGGAACTCGCATTAAACACAATGAACATAGTTATTTAAAAAATAAGAACAATTCACATTACGTAACCCATATAATAAATGAATCCCATAATTTTGATGATACGTTAAAAATCCTACATGTAGAAAATAAATCTAAAAAATTAAATTTGCTTGAATGTCTTGAAATTAACAAACGGAAAAACTCCAATCTATTACGTAGACTTAAACCATTCACCCTTACTTAATCTTTATTAGTTCTCTGAAATAGTACCACAGATTTGCATTCTTAAAATAATTCTGTCTGTAAATAATATAATAAAATGATTAGCATAATCTTAGATAATTAAGGATAGTTTTAAGCACTATATAACCAGAATTACTACCAAATATTTTTCTTTCTTCAGTACAAGACAAAGATTATGGAAGGGAATGAAAGAAATAGGCATTGACAAAGAACTAATATACGCAGTAAAAGCTCTCTACGAAAACAACACAGTGAACATAAAAATATGATATAAAATAGGGAAGAGACTCCAAACATCAAAAGGCCTGTTACAAGGATGCTCTATATCTTCCACACTATTCAAAATACACCTCGAATAAACATTAAAAAAATGGAAGCAAAAATGTAGTGGAATGGGAGTCCCAGTACGAGAAGATTACTTATATACTCTAAGTTTCGCAGACGACCAAGTAATCATAGCGCAAGATGAGGAAGACCTCAGTTATATGGTAAGAAAACTGAAAGAAGAATACACTAAAGCAGGATTAGCAATAAACTTTGATAAAACGGAATATCTAACAACAAAGGAGGGAAACGTGGAGAAGCTAGAAGTCGATAACGAAACAATAATCAAAGGAACCGATAGATTTAAATACTTAGGAATCATCATTTCAAAAAACGCAACATCAGAAGAAGAGATTAAAGCTAGATTAGGACAAGCGCGGACATGCATAAGACAATTAAATTCGATCCTGTGGGACAAGCACATTACAAAGAGAAACAAAACACGCATATACAAATCAATGCCCGTGGGGGGGCGGGATAGAATATCTCCCCCGGTATGTTCTGCCTGTCGTAGGAGGCGACTTAAAGAACAATCTAGATGGTAGATGCCCAGATCCCACCAGCATCGCCCGGTGTGATACCATCGCATCGGCGTAAGCTGCGTGAAGTTGCTTGACGTTTCGTGGCTGTGCCGATGTCCCGGACTGTGGGACCAAATAGCATGATGAGGCACCTGGATACAAAAAATTCCGGAGGTAAAATAGCCCCCCGTTCGGATCTCCGGGTGGGGGCTGGTTCAGGGGCGTCGACATGCAGAGAACAGAATTTCAAAATGGGGATTTTTGCAACATACGAGGTTTAAATTCGAACATAAATTCAGTGCACCAACACCTGCAATCAAATAAACCTCATGTACTCGCTCTCTGTGAAACTAAGGTCAGTTCATCGACCAGCACAGTAAACTATCTTTATCCTGGGTACGATTTCTATTCCCGATTTAGGCGTAACTTTGGAATCTGTCTTTATGTCAGAAGCGACCTCTCTTGCCAACGAGAAGAGGCTCTGGAGCCCCCAAACTTTGATGTTATGTGGTTAAAAATAACGACCCAACCAACCACAAGGTTCGTCTGTATCCTCTATCGACCACCAAGTGATACAAACTTTAGAACACTTTTCGCTTCTCTTGCAGACACCATAGATCATTTACAAATTAACTATCCAAATGCCGAAATTGCCATCCTGGGCGACTTTAATGTCCACAACATCAACTGGCTTAAATATTCAAATACTACCGACGAACAAGGTCGTGAAGCCGAATCATTTTCAATCAGTTGTGGCTTGACTCAGCTTATTGATGAACCAACACGGATCCCTGATCGAGACGGAGAGTTCGCCAGTCTTCTTGATCTGTTTTTAACCACCAATCCGGAGATTTACACGGTCAGCGTAAATCCACCGTTAGGTTCTTCCGACCATAAACTGCTTTCGACATCGAGTATTCTACCAATCAGTGACAGAGAGGCGCCCAAACCGCGCAAGATTTGGCACTACAAATCTGCTAAATGGGAAGATCTCATGGAATATTTTCGAACTTTCCCTTGGTTGGACGTTTGTTTTCGATCCGACGACCCATCTGACTGCGCCAGGGAGGTTTCCGATGTTATTTTGGCCGGTATGGATGCTTACATCCCTTTTTCGAAGAAATGCCCTTCCAACGGCAAGCCTTGGTTTGACCTAAAATGCAAAGAAGCTGTTGCTTCTAAACATCTTGCATACCGACAGTGGCGTGAAGATCCTAACACCATAAATCGTAACATCTTTGTTCGTACCAGGAACAGATGCAAAGAAATTATCGACGAAACCAAGGAGGTATACAATCAACGGATTAGAAACAAACTTCTCGCTTGTCCCGGCAATTCCAGGTCTTTTTGGTCGGTCGCTAAGGCAGTTAGTCAAAATTTCACCAAATCCACCATACCGCCACTCACACGGCCAGATAATTCTATTGCAACGACACCTGTTGAGAAAGCGAACTTGTTGGCTGAACTCTTTGCTTCACATTCTACTGTCGATTTCCAAGGAAAAACACCACCTACTATTCCCATAGTGCAGTCAAGGATGCCCGATATTGTCTTCAGACAGCGTATCATAAAACGTATTTTGATGAAGCTAGACACCAAAAAGGCTTCAGGCGCTGACGGAATACCTGCCATAGTTCTCAAGAACTGTGCGAGGGAACTAACACCAGTTTTCTGTAGACTTTTCAACCTATCCTACAGAAAGGGAATATTTCCTTCCTGCTGGAAATGTGCCACAGTTCAGCCGATACCTAAAAAAGGCAAGAAGACCTTGCCAAATAACTACCGACCAATCGCACTACTCTCAATAATATCGAAAGTCATGGAAAAGGCTATCAATCAGCATCTTCTAAAATATCTTGAAGGATTCAACATTATTAGTGATCACCAATATGGCTTTCGTAAAAATAGATCAACAGGAGATCTTCTGACTTATGTAACACATGTTTGGAACAACGCAATTGAACACTTTGGAGAATCTCGAGCGGTTGCTCTTGACATATCCAAGGCATTTGACCGTGTTTGGCACGATGGGCTGTTGGCTAAGCTACGTTCTTATGGTATGTCTGAAAAGTTCTGTTTGTGGCTCTCATGTTTCCTCAGAGAGCGTTCTTTACGAGTGGCGATTGACGGATTTCTTTCTAACACCTTCACTATCAACGCCGGTGTGCCCCAAGGTTCCATACTGTCTCCTACTCTCTTCCTCATTTATATTAACGATCTGCTGGAAAAGACCGAGAATCCAATCTACAGCTTTGCAGATGACAGTACACTTATCTCTTCATTCACTTTGAACGCTCGGACATCGACTACTCAGACGAATATCCGCAGACAGCAGGAAGTCATTCAACTTAACAAAGACCTGGAAGAAATTCTATCTTGGGGTGACAGTAACCAAGTGGAATTTAACGCTACAAAAACCCAGGCGGCAGTTTTTTTTCTAAAAAAGTTAACGTTGCAGAACCCGACATAGTTATGTCGGGGCACTCCATCCCTCTAACATCGTCACTCAATCTGTTAGGCGTTAATTTGGGAGCAAATATGTCCTGGCATGAACATGTTGCAGGCATAGCAAGAAGAGCTTCTCAAAAGTTGGGAATATTGTTTCGAACCAGAAAGCTCTACACTCCACAACAACTGTTAATTCTTTACAAAGCTCAAATTCGACCAACTATGGAATACTGCTCCCATGTTTGGAGCTCCGCTCCCAAACATACACTGCATTTGTTGGATTCTATCCAGAGAAGAGCTGTTCGTCTGATTGGACACCCGGAACTGACCGACGGCCTTGATTCGCTGGAACATCGAAGAACGGTTGGCGACTTGAGCCTATTCTACAAGTACTTTCATGGAAAGTGTTCGAAAGATGTGGCCCGTTTAATTCCTCCCAGAGCGGTGCATATTAGAAGTACACGTCGCGCTAATGCTTCACATCCGTATGAGGTTCAGCTTGTTACTCCTCGTACAACGCTTTTCAAGCAGTCTTTTATATGGAGAACATCATGCCTTTGGAATGGTTTACCCAGGACTGTGTTTCCCATCGAGTACAATCTACAGCGATTCAAGAACAACGTGAATCGCTTTCTCCGCACACGTGTCGCTCCTGTAGCGCTTTAGGGACTTCCCTGTAGCACGTGTGCTAGACCCATAAAAAAAAAAAAAAAAAAAAAAAAAATAATACAAAGCATAAAGACATACGGGTCAGAAACATGGACGATCAACAAAAGAAATAAATCTAAAATTAACGCGGTAGAGATGGAGTATTGGAGAAGATGTAGAGTGACACGTATGGAGAGAATAACAAACGAAGAAATAAGAAGCAGAATGAACATCAAAGAGAACGCAATAAACACCATTGAAGAAAAACGATTAAAATGGTATGAACACATAAGACGGAGCGAAGCCCTATAGGGAGAAGAAAAAGAGGAAGACCCAGACGATCGTGGAGAGACGATGTGGACGAGGCTATGGAGGACAGGGGTCTAACAGATGGAGACTGGGAAGATAGAAACGGATGGAATCAAAGGCTGAGGAAGGAATCCTTGATATATATATTTACTTCTGAAGAAGTTATTGTATGGTGAAACAATTGTCAATTAAATATATTGGAAATTAAAACATAGTGTTGTTTTTATATAATTTTATTATGAATTTCCAACGAGTATCGGCTAACACAATCAAAGATAGTTTATATATTTAAAAAAAAATTTGTTCCTCAAAACTTCTAGCTAATTAAGACCTGATTTGAACCACACGTTAAAAACACAAATCCTGATTTCATCATAATTTTTCAGTAAAATGTAACAGAATTGTCAAATGATACATTGATTTTATTTTGCCTGGTAACAGAAAGTATTGAATTTTACATTGGTTCGTTCAATAAACTGATACATATTTTAAATATGGGACTTCGCCAGAACATTAATAATTATTTAAAAAATTTAAGGTAAAAATTAAATTAAAAATTAATAAGAAAAAAAGAACCCAAGATAAAGAAATGCAAACCGGTGAACTGTAGCTATGGATTAATATATATTCAAAAGTTACACCGTAAAGTTTGGAGTTTTATCAAATAATTTTGATGTCGCAGTATTTTGGAAAATATTGGTTATAAAATATGCCAGACTTTATTGTCTATATGCTAAGGCGATTATTTTAATGATTTACAAGTTAAATTACAGTTAGTTACAATTTTTACTTGTCGCGTAATTTAATTAATTGTTCCTCTTATATTTTCTATGAATTATATTAAATAATTTTTTGATATATTAATTCTGAAGTACCTCTCACCATTTTCAAGTGATTTTACTTTTCACGACATTCTTTTAAATATGAAAAAAGACCTTATTGGTAGAAAAAAAAAACGGAATAAAGCAGTTATTTTATTTTACTCTTATATTCAATTACCAATATATGTTTTAACGTCAGACCTAAAATACCTTTACAGTTTATTTTACAATCAACTACACGGCTTTTGAATGTTTAAAATTTATGTTGATTTTTTCTTCATGTTTATTATCAAGTATCCACTTCGTGTATGTGAAGAATTTACATTAAAACTTTAAATTTGAGCAATATCAGGATGTTATGAAATTCACTGCATATATTGAAACTCGTGGGATCATGTAGAAGCATATTCAATAGTTTAAAAAAGGGCACAACTGGATTTTATTAGCCGAACCTACTTTCTTCTGAAAGATCGTTATTGTATGAACTAGCTCCAGCGCTAAACATACGATTTTCTTCAACAATTATAGATTTTCAAATTTCAGGTGAAATTATTCTTTTATGTTAACAGCTGTTTTAGTTTGGGCAAATTAAAAATAGAATTTCAAACAAGTTTTTCTCTTAACTTTTCCAAGACTAATACCGAAATAGTAAACGATTTTCTTATAAGAAATGTAAAATTTTTTTAGTGCTAAAATAAGAAAGTAAAGTAGGTCTAAAAACGTATTTGTTTATTATTTTCATGTCCCTGAAATGTGCAACTGATCTCCATATAAAGTATTCTACGTTGGGCGTGACATATTTATAACTAAACGAACTGTACCAAAAGGCACGAACTATCATACTTGCTGCTATATGCTACACTTTCTACAATTTTTTTAACTAACACCCCTATATTTTTCTCTTTAAAGAACCTGCAATAAAATTGACCTTTACTTCACTTTACCCACGACATATTGCTAAACTGAACAAGAATTTGACGTTTTGGTAGAGGGTGTTGTCACTTGCCCATCGTCAAGCAAAGGAAAGCAGAGCAAATCGAACCTCAGCACGAGAAAATTGTAGATAAAAATACTTTAACGTCTATAAAAATATTTAAGTTCGATGAAACTGGATTTTCCACCGTACAGAAAAAGAAAACGCAAAATCTCTTAGAATTAAGAGTGTCACCATTTCAGACACTGGCTATCTAACTCAATGTCATTTGTAGAATGGATGAAATATTTTAAATTCAACCCCTGAAAACAAAGTATTACTTCTGTTGATAGAAATACAACGCATTTGAAGAACCTGAAAGCTTTGAACATAGCAAAGGCTGGACGGTTTTCTTAAAACCTATGAGCTGTTACTTTATTCAAGTAACAGAAAAACGGTTTAGGACAACTCCAGGTCGTCATGTGACGCAATATTAAGTTGCAAGCTTATTTGTAGAAGCTTACCAAAGAGCTGCTATCATTGGCACCATTGTAAATGGACTTAAAGCGGCTGGAGTTTGGCCCTTGGACAAAAACGTCGTTCTCGAATATTTGTTTAAAAAGCTGAAAATGTACATTTTCTCTCTCTCAAGCAAATTTAAGTAATGAAGGCACATCGATTTTACAAGACGCCTCTATTATTATCGATATTGTTCAGCAATAAGATCAAATAAAGAAGATAAATACAACCAAAACAGGAAAAGACATCAATAAACAACAGAAGAAATAAAAAAAAAGAAAGATGCCAATCACAAAAATAATACACATCGTCCCGATATACCCAACTCTGTCCCAAAGCTTCCGACAAAGTCGGCCGACTAAAGGTAACGTTCCTTAACAAATCCTTTTTTGCTGTTACCGGTTTTATAATAGAGTGAAGCACAAAAAGGTCAACGGTATTGTAAACTACCTCAACAATCCTTTGTTATCACCGCTGTTTTTATAATGAACCAAAAAAACGAAAAAAAAAACCTTTAAGGCTCGCATCTGACGGCGTAACAAAGGAATAATATCTTTTCGGCTTTCGATAAAAGATAAAGGATCTTTTGTAGCCTTTATAAGAAAGCCGAAGAAGGTACATGATTTTAAAGACCGA
Organism: Pachyrhynchus sulphureomaculatus; assembly: GCA_019049505.1. Taxonomy (NCBI): domain Eukaryota; kingdom Metazoa; phylum Arthropoda; class Insecta; order Coleoptera; family Curculionidae; genus Pachyrhynchus; species Pachyrhynchus sulphureomaculatus. Next base: position 155,656,302 of record CM032446.1, read on the forward strand.
CCTCAATAATTTATTTATTATGCTGGCTTCTTTAGAACGAATGAAATAAAATTTTAGCAGATCACATGTATTAAAATTATTACTTATTATAATAAAATATTGAAATATAAAACTTATATAATTAATTTTTTGGTATCAGCAAGTAATTATTTTAAAAGGTAACAATTTTCGTATATTTTTTTTATTAAACTTGTAGGGAAAACCGTTGTCGAATCTCGCAACATTGTAGTCTTGATATTTTGGTTAACGATCGGCTTTATTGTGTAGGTGTATTGTGTAGCTGTATGGTTTACCAGTGGCCGCTATATGTTTTTTTTTCTTCAGGGCCGATTTTTTCTTTATTATTGATATCCTCTATTTAAAGTGCATTTTCTGCAATCGGTCTAGCTACAAAGATGCGCCAGTTCCAGTATATGCATTGAATTCCATAGCACTCTATACATATGTATATATATAAATATATATATATATATATATATATATATATATATATATATATATATATATATATATATAAATATAATATATATAAAATGCAACGTTTCTCTGTCTGTCTGTGTGTCCGTTAGTGCGCTTTTCACTGGAGAACCACTTACCCGATTTACGTACTTTTTTTTTACAAACATACATATGTTCTCTGGCCAGTTTATAAGCTATATTTTATTACGATAGGTAGCACAAGGAATGAGCAGTGACGATAATAGTAAATGAAGTCTAGCGCGTTCCCTTGCAATACACAGCCTAAACCATTAAATATGGAACAATATTATGTAGCAGAGAATATGCATAATCTATAATATATATAAAATGCAATGTCTCTCTGTCTGTCCACTAGTGCGTTTATCACGCGAGAACCACTTTTCCGATTTATGTGTCTTTTTTTAAATTCATACATATATTCTTTGCTCAGGTTATAATAATAATAATCTATATCTATAATATATATAAATGCAATGTCTCTCTGTCTGTCTGTCTGTCCGTTAGTGCGCTTATCCCTCGAGAACCACTTATCCGATTTACGTGCTTTTTTATTAAAAAAAACATACATATATTCTCTGGCCAGGTTATAGGATATATTTTATTATGTTAGGTAACATAGGGAATAAGCAGTGACGATAATAGTGAATTAAGTCGGAAAAAAGTTTGCCGCTAGTACGTTCTCTTGCAATACACTGCCTAAACCATTAAATATGGTACAATATCATGTAGCAAAGAATATAATATATAATATGCCACGTCTCTCAGTCTGTCTGTCTGTCCGTTAGTGCGCTTATGAATTGAGAACCACTTATCCGATTTACATGTTTTTTTTTTAATTCATACGTTTGTTTTCTGGGCAGGTTATAATATATAAAATATAACATCTGTCTGTTTGTCTGTCTGTTTGTATATCTGTCTGTCTGTATGTCTGTCCGTTATTGCGCCTATCACTCGAGAACCACTTATCCGATTTACATGCTTTTTTTTTAAACATACATATGTTTTCCGGGCAGGTTATCTCTAATATACACAAAATAAAATAAGTATAATAATAATAATCTATAATATATATAAAATGCAACGTCTCTCGGTCTGTCTGTCTGTCTGTCCGTTAGTGCGCTTATCACTCGAGAACAACTTATCCGATTTACGTTTTTTTTTTTTTAGATTCATACATATGTTCTCTGGACAGGTTATGCGATATATTTTATTATGTTAGGTAATATAAGAAATAAGCAGTGACGATAATAGCGAATCAAGTTGGAAAAAAGTTTGCCGCTAGCGCACTCTCTTGCAATACGCTGCCTAAACCGCTAAATATGGAAGAATATCAAGTAACAGAGAATACAATATATATAAAATGCAGTCTATCTGTTTGGCTGTTAGTGCGCTTATCACTCGAGAACCACTTATCCGATTTACGTGTTTTTTTTTAATTCATACATATGCTTTCTGGCCAGGTTATATAATATTAATAACAAGCTATATAATAGTATGTATAAAACGCAAGGTATCTCTGTCTGTCCGTTAGTGTGCTTATCATTCGAGAACCACTTATCCGATTTACGTGTTTTTTTTCAATTCTTAACTTAATATTTATCAAAAAAAATCTATAATGTATATAAAACGTAACGTCTGTCTATATGTCTGTCTGTCCGTTGGTACGTGTAGCACTCAAGAACCACTTATCCGATTTACGTGTTTTTTATAAAATACATATGTTCTCTGGCTAAGTTATAGGATATATTTTATTACGTAAGGTAACATAAGAAATATGCAGTGACGATAATAGTGAATCAAGACAACGCGAGCGAAGCCGTGGGCACGGCTAGTATATATATATATATATATATATATATATATATATATATATATATATTATATATATATATATATATATATATATGTATGTATGTATGTATAAAACCAGGGAAGGCATATGCGCCTTTATGAATGTAGAAAGTATGTTCCTTAGAAATGATTTCTACTTATTGTTTTTTTTTCAACTCCGCCCCTGGTCGCCGATTTTTTAATAGAATGTAGGTTTTTAGAGTTTCATGGTAGGTAGAAATTCTTTCTGGTCAAAAATCTCTCCCCCTGTTGCTCATTGATCTATAAATGGAATGTAGGGCTCCACTCTAGGTAGGGGTTCTATTCTGTGGAAAACCTTCCCTCTCCCTAGGTCGATTTTTGAAGGTAGTAAAGTTTTGGACAGTTGTACCGCAGGAAACGGTTCATTTGGTGAAAAATCTCTGCTTCCCCGGTCATCGATTTATTTATGTTGGGCGGAGTGTAGGCTCTCAGAGTGCCAAAGGGATTTTTCATCAAAGGGTTTTACCCCTAGTTGTCTTTTGATGCCTCTTTTTTCTAAAAAAAATGCTTTTTATATCCATGTATATATATATATATATATATATATATATATATATATATATATATATATATATATATATATATATATATATATATATATATATATATATATATATATATATATATATAAATATTTTGATTTTCACCATTAATCGGTAAATAACTTTAGATACCCTAGTAAAAGCCCAATAATTATAATATGTGTACTGCCTCCACTTTGGATTTCAGAATAACACATTATTAGTTAACTAATTAATAAATGTTATCTCTAGCCATTAATTAGTGATAAACTGTTTTCAAAGAAAAAGTGGTTATTAGGTGTTTGTTTAATTGTTGTATAACTAGTAGTTAGAGTCTATTATAGACTATTATTTTAGGAACTGCATGCAAATAAGGAATAAAGAAAAAACTAATTTATTCTAAAGCTACATTTACTTAATTTTTTTCTGTTCGATATTTAATGAAAGGTTTTTAGAAATGTGGGTCAACAACCTCTTACATTATGGAAAAACTTTTAGCTACTGCATAAGAGTCACGTGCAATATCAATTAAAACTACTTCGTGGCCGCTTGGAAACATTGCTCCGTTCAATATTCTTTAATAAGCAATTGCTTAGAGACGATTTAGACTTAGTTGTCAAGATAATTTGCTTTATTAGTCACGGAGGCCTTAATGCGCTCAGTTTTGTCTGTGTGTGTTTATTAGAAGTTTGAAAAATATATGTTTTTATAAAACCTAAAAGATCTTAATTATAAGTTAGCTAAGAATATTGATTTAGAACTTTATTATTTTTATAATAAATTCATAAATTTATTTGTCCAGTACTTTCCTTGACCCCTCTGTAATGATGTCTGAGTTCCCTCTTCATAACGTTTCTATTAGAATTGAAAATAATAAAAAATAAGTTTATCTTAAAATTACTAGAATAAAAAAATCATATAAAATACATATGCGAGGGGTCTCGGAAAGTGAGCGCTGGATATTTACCCTTTTTCTAGAGACCCCATGTGCTGTGAGTATGACTCTGAAACATACGGTATATAAGAAGTTAAATTAACTATTAAATTTGTAGTTTGGAAGTAGCTGCCCATAAAGCAACACAATCTAGCGTAAAACTGAAAATTTATAAAAATGATGGTCCCGTCTCTTCTAACAAGGACAAAAGTCAACGGACGGAAGACAACATTACAAAAAAAATAACCTGCCAAATGCAAGTCGGACTTGCGCAATTAGTGTTCTGTACTGTGTTGATTGCTTTTGAAATAAAAATTTTTGTTACGTAGGTATAAAATGATCAATGATTTTACAAAACACACCCTAAATGAGTTTTCAACAATTTTTTTCCGATCTTTACTAAAAACTGATGATCTTGAAATTTCTGTTTTTTTATATACTATATAAAATATTAAAGGTAATGCACTCATTCAATCTACACCCTGTGTTTTTGCTCAGTACTTCTCAAGTTAAGGGGGGACCACGATTTTTTTGAAATTTTTTAAAAATATTACAAAGAAAAGTGTGCGCGAGTATTTCATTTTATATATATATATATATATATATATATATATATATATATATATATATATATATATATATATATATATATATATATATATATATATATATGTAGATATATATATATATATATATATATATATATATATATATATATATATATATATATATATATATATGTATTTTTCTACTCTTGTCGTTACAAGCTTTCATTTGACACCTCATTCGATAACCAGGCAAAAAATTTTTTTATTTTTCACTTCTGATTTTACTCCCTAAACTAACCCCTAAGTCAAAAAATCGGGTGTGACAGACGGACAGACATACACCGAAGTGATCTAAATATTCCGTATGGAACACTAATAAAACAGTTAGTGACTTAAGAGCGTAAAATTCGTATAAGGAATAATCGAAATATAATTTGTGAGCGTATTATTACTTCTGATGAGATCATGATTTACTAGTATCCGAATCACAGAACAATAATCAACGAAGTAGCCAGAGAAGTTAGATAAGCCACTGCTCCAATTCAAGAACAGCGAAGCTCTTGGCCACTATTTTCTAGAATATAAGACAAATAATTCTTATTGACATTCCACAGAACTTTGCATTTATTAAGCTGAATTAATTGCCAGGATTTATGAAGGTGTAAAAGAGAAATTGCATGGAACATTAGCAGCAATGTTTTGGTTATCTACGACAACGTCCTTGTCCAGTTTTTTTAATTGAATAGAGATTTTATTGTACTCTATTAAACTATAAATTTGCTTACGATGAGAAATTTAATAAAAATTTATATTCACTCTAATTACATGTAAACTTGTAGTTAGCCTTTTTATGTAGTGTATCAAAAACAGGCAGAGGAAAGTAAAAGCCAAACTGCATCATTATAACGCTACAGCTCATCATGGTTAGCTATTTAGATGCGACAGTCTCCATAAAATGATGTAGGTACAGGACATGCTATCCACCAGGTAAGTTTTAAATCTCTCGAAGAATCAAAAATACAATAAAATGAGGATTCATTCTTATTTTAAAAAAATCATCTACGATGTTCTAACTTCTTTTTTTGTCACCCAGTAGGTGAAAGTCGAAATGAACACATGAACAAGAATGGAAATCTGGTCGAACGTGGTATATTACTTTATAATTCGATAGAAAATTAAATTTGTAATCGTAGCCGAAATGTAGGAAAGTCCCTCCAATTTGACACGATCCAATCTGAAATTCAATTATTCTAAACTCTAAATTGACAAATTAGACCAGCTTTTAAGTTAGATTTTTAGTGAATTAATTAGTCGCTTTTTAATTAACCAAAAAGGTCTGACTTTAAAACGGATCTGAATGATATTTAGGGTTTTAAATTGACAAGAACATCAATAAGCCAAATAAAGTTAAGATAATGATCAGTATAAGCTCAGAAAATTCGTTGTTATTTATGATTAAATCGATATAAATGAAATAATATTTTAAAATTCTAAATATTACTACCTTGTCTACCTATTCTTTTCTTCTCGACTTAAATTTGCCAATAAAACTGTTTTACCGCTATTTATCTTATACCATAAAATAGGCCATGTTCTGCAAAAAAGTTGTGGACCTGGCTGTATATTCTTTATTTATGGTATGATATTACCAGCCCAGGACTTTAGATTTAAAATTAAATATTAATTTTATAATGAGAAAAGTATTTACCCTTAAGGTTAGCGGAACTAGACTAGTTAGTATAATGAAAACCATTCGCGAGCTGGCGCTAATGAATCCACAATCTCATTAGTTTGCAAATCTTTTATTTTTGAAACAAAAGCATAAATTAAGAACATACTTTGGAAATTATCAAAAGTTTAGTTATCAAGAAAATCTCCTATTTTATGTGTATATGTGTGTGTAAACGTAACAAGCAACTTTGGTATATATTAATAGTTAACATTATACAGCTGCATATGTGAAATAAAGCAGGATTATATTTATATTATATATTCTTCGATACAATGTCGTCATGTTTGTTTCTACTGTCAAATTTACAGACTTTCCAGCATGCTATTTCTTAACAAAGTGAAGTAAGAATATGACCATTTTAAAATCTGAAAAAAAATCTACGTATTAAAATAGTAAATAACTTTTATAATAATAAAATATAGATTGCATTCGTATTTTACTACTTTTCATTCCCACAATGTAAATATACGTTGATTTTACTCAATCGAAATCTTTGTATTATCGTTTTTTCAGCTATACTAAACTACGCTTGCCAAAACAAGATACCCATCCACAGAGGCATCAACACACATCCGACTAGAGACATAACAACATGACTTATAAAGAACACCTAAAATAGCTGAAGTCGACGGTGTTCAAACGATCACTGAGAATACCCAGAAAGGACAGAATTCGAAATATACAATAAATAGGAGTGGATGATGCTTTAATGGCGAATATTCAAACGATATAACTAAGTAAAATAGTAAATTCATCTACAGAGAATGGAAGATACTAGATTACCTAAATAGTTTTTAAGCAAATACCATTATAAGAAAGAAGAACTGATAAAAATAAGCAATGAACACAAGAAAACTCTAGTAAGAGCCAATGGAATGACTGAAAGATATAGAAATTATGCATCTAGCAATGAACGACGTTGTGAGCACTATATTATATCAAAAACAAGCTTTTGCTCGCTAGCAGTTAGACGTAGTAGTTAGATATAGCACTTTAAAATCTGAGTAACCCACTCCAAACGAAAAGTGTAAATTAATACTTTAATACTATTGGATACACTTGATGATATAAATATTTTAACCATAATTTACGTACCGTTATTAACGTAGGAAATGAAAATGTGAAAAACCAAAGATCTTTTATTTCTAAAGGTTTTTTTGTACGTTCCATTAACATAAACAAAGTTCTTCTAACTGCTGGTCCATGTTTATACCAATCTGACATGTAGCATGAATTACACACTTCTAAGCTCTAAAAACACCAAAGATTATTGAAATTTCTAAGAAAAAGGATGGTGAAATAGTTTATTGCTTTGGATGGTAGCATTCAATAATTTCTTTAAGGTGCATACGTTGACATACTTCAATACTTCACCTGTATCCGTACCCGGGAACCCGTAATAGAATAGAATATAATAGAATATAGGCTATTTGCAGTATTGGCGCGTTTATCTATTTGGCTGGTTACTTCGAGGATGGTAGTCATATTTTATTCAAGGAAATAATATTATTTAACCTTTTGGCGGCCTAGGCAAACAATACGAGGACGAGGACGACCGCCAACGAGATGGGTAGATGACGTGCGCAGAATTGGTGAAAAATACTGATGTCGGGCGGCTCAGACTAGGGACGAATGAAGGAGCTTGAGACAAGCCTATGTCTAGGAGTAGATGAGAAGTGGCTGATGATGAATATTATGTATCACTTGACATGCTGTTACTCGGTGAATTTAGATCAGAGGAAATAATGAAAGAATCGTAAGTTTACAGATTGCTTTTTTTATAAGCATATATGCACAGTGTCGTAGCTAGGGCCACGCAACAGGGGCGGCTGCTAGAGGTATAGAGCTCAAAGGGGAGCACTAACAAGGCACTTACATATATACGATAGCGCCTAATAGAATCTGAAACAACATATTGTTTATATATTATTATCATCTGCACAAATAAACTTTTCATATAAATTTGTTAGGTGCTATCGACATTAATTTATCAATCACAGTCGTTGTGCAGGCGGGTCAATGCACGCTCATCGCGTTATTATGTGTGGCGCATCACGACACATGCGCTATACGCCGAGTCGAGCGGGGATTCCCCGTGTTATGCGACAACGCCATTTTGATAAAAAACTTACGTGTAAATAGTGAAACATTGCATTTACGGTTAAAATAATTGTTTATTTCACTTGTTATTCGAAAAGTAAGTATTAAATTGGTATTTTACTGTGTACCGACGGTGTGATGTATACTGCTCGCGGTATTGGTTAATAGCCGTAAACTCAAATTTTACGTTTTTGTCATCCACATTGAATTGCGGTACAGGTAAGTTAAGATTTAATTAACAATATAATTGTATAGGGTGACATCATAAAACTAAAAGAAATATTTGTTAAAAAAAATACAAAATAATTGTCTTCATATAAATATCAGAGCCACAAGGTATTATATTTTGTTTTATTTTTTTGATAAAATTTTTTTTTTGGAAAAAATATTCAGTTCCATGAGAACCTGTGGTTTGAAAAATAATTTGATTTCCCTCTATATCAGTTAATTTAATGTTCCGCAACAGAATATGAACAAAATAACAGGGGACGTACTCGTATTTTTCCATATACAACCAAACGAAAATTTATACGTTACTCATACTTTGGAAAAGCAACGATTTTTATTTTTATTTTTTGAAGGAGTTCCCTTTCGTATTAAGTTTTAATATAAGTAATTTCTTTTCTTATCTATAATACCACCTCCGAAAAAACCATCTGGTGCCGAATTTCGTAAGATCAGAAAGGCACGCAAAGAAAAGAAAAAGATTTAGTTAGTACAATGAATAAATGGATATTATCGAATTCTCAAGATAGAGCGACCAGTACGTCACAATCTCAGACCAACACAGCTCCTCTTATTGAAGATATTACTGGCATTGACGACGAAGCAGCTAGTACTTCAACTGTAAAAGAAAATTATGGTACGCATAAAACAGAAATTTGTCTATTCTATTTAGGTATGTATCTTCTGACGTACATCGGTGATATACAATATATTGTTGTGTAAAATCACCTTCATTAATACTAATATTATAAATTCGAAAGTGTGTTATCTGTGTGTCTGTCTGTCTCTCTATCTGTTTGCTAATCTTTTAGGTCAAAACTAATGAATCGATTTCAATAAAATTAATACCTAGTAGTTTAATGATCGCTGTTTCTTTCAGACGGTGCACCTATATTGAATTCTGAAGATGCTAATTTAGATACACCTAAATGCATAAACTATTGTATTGTCTCATTAGACCAAAGGAAGGAAAATATTGCGATTTTAGGTTGTCAAGGTCTGAAGATGGCAGACCTTTTTCGGCTGATTGGTTTCAAAAAACTTTATCAAATAATGAGAAACTCGAGAAGTACATATAATGAAAATACTAAATCTATTTTTTGTTTTCCTTGCTTATAGAAACAATTTTTTTTTAATTTTTCGTGATTCAATGATCGGTGGACACGAGAACTCATCAGAATATCGTAAATATTATGTAATATGGAAAGAAATGAAAATTCGACAGACGGACAAAACCATAGACGATGAGTTGCAACGTAGAATAGTTACAGAGAAAGAAAAGTGGAGATACATTCTAAAAGTGATACTGTTTTGGGCCAAAAGCAACTTGGCACTGAGAGCACTATAGAGAGAGTATAATCTACAAATGGAAGCACACGTGTCTTCTATTACAAAAGGAAGTTCTTCTTACTTTTCACCAGTTATATAAAACGAAGTAATTTCTACTCTAGGATTAGCTGTCAAAAATAAAATTATTTAAAAAAAAAGTGAAATATTCCAGTATTTAATTTGATTATACTCAAGATCTCAGTCATCATAAACAAATGTCAGAAATTGTGCGCTATGTAGATACGAATGATGGAAAGTGTACGGTTGAAGAAGGTTTTATAGATTTTATAAAGACTGAAGAAAAAACCGGCAGTGGACGAAATTTTAAATAAATTAAACAAAGATGGCCTTATACTATCAGGTTGTAGGGGATAGTCGTATGATGACGACGCGAACATGGAGGGTAAATATCAAGGTGTTCAAGCGCGAATCTTACAACTGAATAAACATGCCAGATTTTTACCATGTAGTGTTCACTTATTAAATTAAATTGGAGTTTACGCGTCTTGTGCAGAACCAGAAATGACTAAATTTTTCGGCATCGTACAAAATATTTTTAATTATTTTGCTGCTGCTGAACGTTGGTAAGCTTGGCCACATTTAAAATTAAGTTTAAATGGTCATATTGATACGAGATGGTAGTCAAAATATAATTCAATTCATGCTTTATATACTCAACTACAAGTCACAAAAGCACTACAATTTATTGCAGAAGTGACTGATAAAAGAAAATATACAGTTGACTCTGTGTCTTAAGCTAAAATAATTTTGAAAATGATTAATTTTAAATTTATTTGTTTATTGGTTGTCTGGGATCATAATCTTAGAAGCATTGAAAACGTTAATCGAATTTTACAGCAAAAACTCCTGTCCATTGACATTTCATAAAAACATTTACAGGATCTCGTGGATTTTTTGAATGATTTTAGGCATAATCAAATATAACGATACATAGATTTAGCAAGAAATCTGGCAAACGAGATGTCCATAGAACCAAAATTTTCTGAAAAACGCAAAATAAAGGTTAAAGCAATGTTCGACGAAAAGGCCAAGTATGACGACAATAACTCTACTTCAACAGTTTAAAATTCAACTTTGCTGTGTCCTGGACACACTCATTCAGCAAATAGATCGGAGATTTCAAAATCTAGTTGCTGTTTTTGGTTTCCTAACCGGATTTTCGTTACGGACAACCTCCACTAAAGAACTAAAAAAATCCGCAGGTGCTCTCGCATTAAAATGCAAAGAAAATTTAGCTGCCAATGAGTTATGTTTGAAAATTAAAAGTTACAAACATCAAACAAAATCATTATTGCCCGATTTAAAAAACGCGACTACATTGCTCTTTTGAATTGTCATGAAGAATATGGTTTAGTGACCAGTTATCCCAATATAGGCATAGTTCTTCGACTAGCATTGACTCTACCTGCAAGATCTGCTAGTTGTGAAATCTTACATCATTAATAAAAAAATATTTGCGATCGCAGATGGGCCAAGAATATCTGAACAATCTCGCTATAATTTCAATTGAATATAAAATTGCGAAAAAAACTAATCTAGATCATGTCATTGACAAAATTTCATCAGAAAATGTGAGAAAAGTACATTTTTAACCAAATTCCATTATTTCTGTGATTTTTGTTCTCTTCTGTTCTATAAAATACCTACTTTTTATGTTTGTAAAATTCGAATCTTGTCCTGGGCGCTCAAGACCCTAGCTATGACACTGGGCACACTGGACTTTTCTACTTCTCTTGCTAACGAATATATTACATTTTTTGAGCAGATCACAGAAATCCTCCCGTTTTTGAGCAAAATTCCTCTAGGGCTCCACGGTGAAAGAGGAGAAGCTGCTATATTTTGTGAAATAATAAGAGATATATAATCTTTTAAAATTATGTAAATTTTAGTCGCTGTTTTGATAAAACTTCAATGTAAAAATTACCATAAAATTCTCGGCCCTATTACGCCTTTGACTTTTCCATTCCTTCTTTTTATAAAAGAAAGTGTCTTAAAGCGTTTCTTATTAACGTACATATCATAGGTGATGAAAGATCTGGGAGGAATGGCAGCAAATGTATCACCTTGTATGTAATTTTCACAGTATTTGGGCTCAATTTTGAATGATTGTGAACATTTATTAAAGTAATATAAAAATGTATGTAACTAATACTAAGGTGAAAATGGTTGGCTTTAATAAGGTGTTTTGTGGGTTTTCCAAGCATTATAGTCTTAAAAGTATACGGAAATGGGATATTTTAAAATTTAAAATAGTGATTTAACAGACATGGAAATTTTTGCAAATTTAGGAAACGTAAATTTTTACATTGAGTAAATTATTTCGAAATCTTCTTCTTTTTTATCTAACATATATTTACAGATAAAGTTCTTCTCTTTGCTTTTAATTTACTCAATTTTCAGTATTTAACTAAATTTTCTTTGTAGCTATACATTTTTAATTACTCTAATTCCATTCATGTATACTTTAAGAAAACTGTTTTTTTTTTTTCTATTATATTATGGCCTGAACATTCAATAACCTCTGAGTTTGTAGTAGTCCTAGCTTTGCTGTAAATTTCTGGCTTACCAAGGTCCCCGGTTCGATTTCCGCCAGGTCAGTATATTTACTTAGTGTATCAAATTCTCAAATCGATATTATTGTAGCAATATATTATTCGAGGGAGCCCCGCTCGGACCAGAAAAGCTTGGCAATGTAGACACTGGTGAGTTTGTAGTTAAACTCACCATATACACGGGTGTCCCATTATTCCGTGGACATAGAACTACCACGTATTTTTGGAATGAAAATAAGTCGATTGGACATAATTTACCTCTATACAAAAGTGCTTGGTTTGTCCGTTAGAGGGCATCAAAGTAAAAAAAAATAATAAACACATTTTTTAACATATTTTAAGAACCGATATTCCGATTTGAATGAAATTTAGGGTGCCCATATTTTGCTAGGCGCTCTAATATTTGACTTTCACAAAAAACCCGGGTTCGAGAAGGGTAAGAACTAGCCTCACCCCTACATAAATTCTAGTAGAAATGTTTTGCAACTTTAACGACGACTCTGAATTTTTTTTTTCATAAAAAGGTCCTTCTATTTACTTCATTTTTTGTCTCTTGTACAAAATTATTCTGGCTAATGATTTACGCAAAAATAAAAATACTAACAAGCATTTTACTTATAATTAAAATTAGTTGGTGAAATTAAACAAGTATGATATTAATTATTATTACGAGTTTTATTTAACACAGGTAATAGTATTTTTTACAAAAGTTGTTCAATATGACTCAAACTGAAACTAACTCTCTCTAAAATATTATTATTATTTAATGTATTCGCAGCATTTTGAATCCTATCCCATAGTTGATCGGCGTTGTTTATCTGGACCTCGTATACCTTTGTTTTCAACGCTCCCCATATGAAAAAATCGCAAGGATTAAGGTCTTGACCTCTACCAATCCATCTACCACAAAAATTCTCGTTCAGATCATTTCTTACAGCACGCGCAAAGTGGAGTGGAGCTCCATCGTGCATAAAAAACATGTCTCCTCTTACATTCAGAGGCATTTCTTCTAATAATTCAGGTAAAGAATACTGTAGAAAATGTAGATAGCTATCTCCGTTTAGGTTATCAGGCAACCTATATGGGCTAACTAAAAAGTTACCAACAATCCCCATCCAAACGTTAATTTTAAATTCTCGTTGAAAATGTATTTCTGTAACTGCATGCGGATTTTCTTCGGCGTAAACATGTGTATTATGCAAATTTATCATACCACGACGGGTAAAACATGACTCATCCGTAAACAAATTTTTTTTGTGAAATAGCCTATTAATTGCTCTGCATTCTAAAACATTTTGTACAAATCTCAGACGTGAGTGATGATCAATGGGCGACAATTCTTGGACGGGCTGAACGTGAAATGAACGAATGAGTTGTTCATTTAAAATCCGGTTAACAGTGCTTTTTTTAACTCTTTGTTCAAGTTCTAACCTGCGAGTGCTGATATCTGGACTTGCTTCGACTACTTCAAGAACAGCTTCTTCGACTAGAGGTGTTCAGGCTTGCCGCGGTTTTCCGGCATTTACTCTCAAAGGTTGGAATCGTCCAATTTCTCGAAGTCGACGTTCTATGCTGGCAAAAGTCTGGCGATTTGGAATTTGTCGATTCGGATATCTCTCTTGATACACTTGAACACTTTTCCTACAATCACCTTCGCAAAAACCAAGTACTAGCAACATATCAGTCTGTTCATCAAAAGAATATTCCATATTCACAGGGAAAACAAGCAACAAAAACAACAAATTATCAATCAAAAATAAACCCAAACGTTAATTAATTTAAAATTTATGAAGCTTATTGTCAAAAAACATTAGTGACACGGACATAATATTCCACATTTTCGCCAAATAGATTATTATCGCCTACTAGATCTTAACGGTTGATGTGACAAGAAAATTGTTTTGTAGGTCAGAATCGGAAAAACATTTTTTTTTTTCTCAAGAACTATGCGAGGTGGCGTTTTTTTACATGAGACAAAAAATGAAGTAAATAAAAGGACCTTTTTATGAAAAAAAATTCAAAGTCGTCGTTAAAGTTGCAAAACATTTCTACTAGAATTTATGCAGGGGTGAGGGCAGTTTTCACCCTTCTCGAACCCTTTCGGTTTTTTTGTAAAAGTCAAATATTAGAGCGCCTAGCAAAACATGGGCACCCTATATCTCATTCAAATCGGAATATCGGTTCTTAAAATATCTTAAAAAAATGTGTTTATTTTTTTTTACTTTGATGCCCTTTAACAGACAAACGAAGCACTTTTGTATAGAGGTAAATTGTGTCCAATCGACTTATTTTCATTCCAAAAATACGTGGTAGTTCTATGTCCACGGAATAATGGGACACCCGGTATACCAAAAAGTGTTGGGAGAGTTTTTACAACCACGATTAGCTATACTTTGAGTATGAATTAAAGCACATGGCTTAAACACTGCAATGCGAGGTTATATTAACTGAAAGAAAACAAATAGCTGTGACATTTATCGGAACTGCCAACCTAATATCATTTGATTTTACTGCCAACCTTATAAAATTCTGATTTTATTACCAACCTAATAACATTCGAATGATAAAAAAAAACTTTTCACATTTTGAATATTAAAATGTGAAAAATTGGTGGATGATACGACTTTTTTATTATTATTTTCGGACTCCAAAAAACATAGGAATCGGGTAAAATTATTAAAAAAGTTTTTTCATCGTTGGCCATGTGCTTAACTGTATATTTTAAATCATAGACGCCAGGTTTTCTAAATTCTGGCTCCTGTATATGAAAGAGAAATACTTAGGCTTAGAGTCAAGTATACTTTGCATATTTTGTAAAAAAAGTATACTTTGCATACTTTCTAAAAAAAGTATACTTTGCATATTTTGGTGTAGAAATCGGTAATCAAGAAAAATGTTGAGCTCCTCAGAAAGTATGTTATGTTTGTGTCGAGGATCTTAGGAAATGGTATAAGAAAGAAAAAAAAGCTTTTAGATTTGCAGTACCCATGGTATGGAGAGAGCAAGAAAATCATTCAAATGATTATTTTTGCAGCGTTGATGTTTCTGGATATAACTCCAGAAATAAGAAAGTAATTGTCTATCCTAACTTTACTTCAGCTAATCGGCCGGTAGGACATGGACCGGGACTTCCTGTCCCTGAGCCACCTCAGTCTATTCATGATATTTTACAGTCCAGTCCCGAATTTAATGAAAGTCGACTGAATGATGATGAGTTTCAATGTTCTCTAGAAAATTCAAAACTACAGTTGTTTACACAAGTTGAGTTAAATGATTTAGTGAGAGATTTGGGTTTGACTAAGGAAAAAAAACAGAATTGCTTGGTTCTAGGCCGAAAGAAAAACATTTATTGGAATCTATTTACCATTATAGAACAAGACATCAACAGCCTGCTCAGTTTTTCAAGCAGGAAGAGGATTTGGTTTACTGCTATGATATTGGTAGTCTAATGAACGAATTTGGCACTGAGTACAAGAAGGAAGATTGGAGGCTTTTTATAGACTCATCAAAAACTAGTTTAAAAGGTGTTCTGTTACACAATAGATATACTTATGCTTCACTGCCTGTTGCTCATTCAATCCATATGAAGGAAACTTACAAAAATCTTAACATGATTTTACAGAAAATTAACTATCCAGCTCACGATTGGTTGCAATGTGGAGATATAAAAGTTGTCTTCATGATCCTTGGTCAATAAAACGGATTTACAACGTTTCCATGTTTTATATGTGAGTCAGGCAGCAGAACAAGGGATCAACATTGGTCCAAAAAACAATGGCCCCTAAGAAAAACTTTAACACCTGGTGAGAAGAATATTTTGCATAAAACTTTAGTAGACCCAAAAAAGATTCTTCTACCACCACTACACATCAAGTTAGGCTTAATGAAACAATTTGTAAAAGTCTTGTCTAAAGATGGTGAATGTTTTAAATATTTATGTAAAAGATTTCCTCATTTATCAGAAGCCAAACTGAAAGAAGAAGTTTTCCTTGGTCCTGATATTCGTAAAATGATGTTCGTTTCCAACTTTGAAGCAAGGATGATTACAAAGGAAAAGTAGGCTTGGATATCATTTAAAGAAGTTGTGACTAAATTTTTGGGCAATGTGAAAGACCCTAACTATGAACTTATTAGCTAATATGATAGACAAGTTCAAAAATCTGGGTTGTCTAATGAGCCTTAAAGTCCACTTCTTGCACAACCATCTTGACTTTTTTCTTAAAAACTTAGGCGATGCGAGTGAAGAGCAGGGGGAACGGTTCCATCAGGACATAAAGGAGATGGAGTAACGATACCAGGGATGGTGGAATATCAACATGATGGGTGATTACTGTTGGTCACTTCATAGAGAACAAAAAGCATCACTTCGGAGAAAAAGCTATACAAGAAACTTCACAGAGAAAAGGGAAAGGAAATACAAAAAAATAAGCACCTAAAATATTCGCATTGAAGTGAAATATAGTATGTTATTGTGAGTAAAAATTGTAGCCTAATCAAATAAAAGTACGGTTTAAGTTTTTATTTTTTATGTATCAAATTTTCTCAATTTTGAAATTTAATCGATGTCATGTTGTGAGATAACTGTGGGTGATACAAAAAAACTGATAGCAGATATAATATGGTTTCAGCACCCAAAAATACATAACACTTAGATGTATTGGTTTAAAAAGTTTTTACAAATATTTTTTTTGTTGGCCTGTGTAATTTACCTGCAAACAAATATCATTTCCAAACCAGCAGTACAATACTAGTTGAGCAACCATTGTCCAAAAGTATAAATAAAGCGATAATGCTTCTAAAGATACTGGATCAGCCTAAAATTAATTTGTTTAAGATGTATTTGAGACATTTTTGGCAAAGACCTCTGTTTGTGCTTAACGTGAGAGTTAGTTTTAGCTCAGAGATGATATAAGTGAAGGAAAGTTTAAATAAATAGAGTTTAAGTTATCTTACCAGTAAAATCATCATTCCTGAATTACATATAACTACGCAACTTCCGACTATCTGAACAAAGAAACTCGCAGAAAATACTTCATCGATTCTTTTAATAAACCTAAAATATTTCGATAAATTTATAACAGCTGGCAGTATGTTATTTACATTTGACTTGTTGAGATATTTAAACTTAAAAAAAATATTCATGTAATAATTTATCACAAATATAAAAATAATTTAATTTCTACCTAATATATAATATGTGTATACACTAATTTTCAAAACCATAATTAGATCCAGCGGAAATCCAACTCGAAACATCATAAATACAAACTGCTCTCACAGATGTATAAACTTTTATCCAAATCATAGCAAACATAATAAAATTATATAAAAAACAACACTATGTTGTAATTTCCAGTATATTTAAAGTCACTTGACAATTGTTTCACCATACAATGGCTTCTTCAGAAGTAAATAAAAAAGAAAAATATTTGATAGTAATCCTGGTTATATAGTGCTTAAAACTATCCTTAATTCTCTAAGATTATGCTAATCATTTTATTATATTATTTACAGAGTTATTTTAAGAATGCGAATCTGTGGTATTATTTCCGAGAACTAATAAAGATTAAGTAAGGGTGAATGGTTTAAGTCTAGCTGTTCGTTTAATAATTGATTGGAGTTTTTCCGTTTGTTAATTTCAAGACATTCAAGCAAATTTAATTTTTTAGATTTATTTTCTACATGTAGGATTTTTTAACGTATCATCAAAATTATGGGATTCGTTTACTCTATGGGTTGCGTAATGTGAATTGTTCTTATTTTTTAAATAACTATGTTTATGTTCTTTAATGCGAGTTTCAAAAGATCTACCAGTTTGTCCAACATAGGTTTTAGTACAAGATCCACAATTTAATAGATAGACTTCTGATTTTAAGGATTTCTTAGATTTGGTTTTGTTATTTAAAATTATACTCCCTAAGGAATTACTGGTTTTGAAAGTTATTTTATTGTTCTTTTGTATTAAATGTTTGGAAATTGTTCTAGTTATTTTCCCTGTGTATCTAAGTGTACTAAATTTTCCTTTTTTGTCATTAATTGTGGGATGAATTAGAGAGATTGCTTGTTTAAAGGATTTTTTATTAAAGATATTATCTATAATGTTGGGGTCATATCCATTATTAATTGCTATTTGCTCTTATTAACAAAGAATTCAACATAATCAAACAAATAGCAATTAATAATGGATATGATCCCAACATTATAGATAATATCTTGAATAAAAAAATCCTTTAAACAAGCAATCTCTCTAATTTATCCCACAATTAATGACCGCAATCCATATAATAAACGAATCCCATAATTTTCATGATACGATAAAAATCCTACATGTAGAAAATAAATCTAAAAAATTAAATTTGCTTGAATGTCTTGAAATTAACAAACTGAAAAACTCCAATCAATTATTAAACGAACAGCTAGACTTAAACCATTCACCCTTACTTAATCTTTATTAGTTCTCGGAAATAATACCACAGATTTGCATGCTTAAAATAATTCTGTCTGTAAATAATATAATAAAATGATTAGCATAATCTTAGTTAATTAAGGATAGTTTTAAGCACTATATAACCAGGATTACTACCAAATAGTTTTCTTTCTTATTTACTTCTGAATAAGCCATTGTAAGGTGAAACAATTGTCAAGTGACTTTAAATATATTGGAAATTATATATATATAATTTTATTATGAATTTCCAACAAGTATCGGCTAACACAATCAAAGACAAACATAATAACAAAAAAGTTGAAGATTAATACGAACCTGTGAAGCAGTCTGCATTTACGAAAAGTTTTATCACTTGTGATCATCTCTTGACATTGCCAATACTAATAGGAAAGTCAGTTGAATACAATTTGAATCTCTGCTTTGCTTTTGTTGATTTTGATAACGCGTTCGATACCATCCAACATTCGGTAATTATGAATAGTCTAAAAAACGCACGAATCGACCACAGAAAAAATAAAAAATATATATGAAAAGGTAACATTAACTATTAAATTACATAAAGATACAGATAAATTTAAGATTTGCAGAGGAATCAGACATGTAGACATTATTTCACCAAAATTATTCACCTCAGCCATAGAAGAAATATTTAAGTTTCTAAAATGGCAAGACAAGGTATTGTAATAAACTGCAACAGACTGAACAACTTGAGAGTTGCCGATGATGTTATCATCATAGCAGAAAATTCAGAAGACTTACAACATATGTTGCGGGAATTGGGAAACGAATTAAATAAAGTAGGTTTGAAAATGAATTTAAGAAGTCATATGTAAGGAAGACCCATACATAATTATTAACAACTGCCACATCGAGAACGTCCAAAAATACACCTGGGCCACCAAATACAACTAGGGAGAGAAAACAAAATAAGTGAAATATACAGGAGGAGAAGGCTTGTATGGTCTGCGTTCGCAAGACTACCATATATATTTAAAAATAAGAACATTGCCTTGAAACTTAGATCAAGAGCGTTTGACCAATGTATCCTTCCAGTGCTTACGTATGAAGGTCAAACTTGAACTTGGACAAAACAAACACTAAAAAAAAATAGCTGTCACACAAAGGGTTATGGAAAGATAAATGTCTGGTATACCATATCTCTGAAGGACAGGAAGGCCAATGAATGGATTAGACGAACAATGGGGATGAAAGACGCAGTCGAAACAATCACCACCCTAAAGTGGTATTATGCGGGACATATAGCAAGATATAGTGATTCTAGATGGAACGTCATCCTCTGCTGGAGACCTTATACTAGGAAAAGAAAAAGGGGACGCCCACCAACACGTTGGACAAATGACCTGAAAATCACTGCGGGGAATACACGATATAGATAGATGGGGTGCAATGAGGGAGACCTATGTTCAAAAATGCACAGTTGATATGGGCCATTGAGATTGACACTCCAAATATCAGGAATGAAATAGGGTACAAAATAGGAGAAGGCTGACGTGCAAAATAGATAGTATAAATATCCTACATAGAAAGATAGAATTGAACAATAAATATAGATAAAATAATAAAAGATATATAGATAAATAAATAAAAGGAGGAAATAGTAGTAGTATTGGGTAGGATGCTCAGTGCCTAGCAAACGTACTCTTTTTGCCCAACTCGAAGAAACGTCTCCACAACCATAGCAATAATATTATTCAATCATGCAATACGGCGAAACAGCTAATAATTGAAACGAAATATTTCACTTTCAAAGACCCAAAAATAAGAGATATACTTCAAACAACAGAAATAAAAATTGAGGGAAAGATTCTAATAGATAGAGACAGAAGTTGCGACATTAGATAAAATAGACAGTATAAACCAATTAAACAGAAAGACAGAATGGAACAAAAACATAGATATAATATTAAAATGTATAGGTAAATAAATAAAATGTGGAAGTAGTAAGAGTTATAGAAAAATTCAGCGCCTAGCAAATGCATCCTTTTTATCAAACCAAAAGAAAATTTTCCCCAACCGTCTTAATTACCACGATCATTCAAAATGTGGCAGTCGACTTCCTGACAATAGCGTATATATATATATATATATATATATATATATATATATATATATATATATATATATATATATATATATATACATATATATATATATATACATATATATATATATATATATATATATATATATATATATATATACATATATATATATATATATATATATATATATATATATATATATATATATATATACATATATATATATATATATATATATATATATATATATATATATATATATATATATATATATATATATATATATGTATATATATATGTATGTATATATATATATATATATATATATATATATATATATATATATATATATATATATATATAGATATAGAACGAAGAGGGACAGTAACAGGGCACTGGTAACAAAAAAATCGGAAGTTTAACTACTGGGGAACGCTCTTATGAGGAGAAGAGATGAGCAATCAGGTTCTAGTATCTGCTTTTTATTTTTTCTTATCAAGCTTTCGCTGCCTAATTGGTAGCTTCTTCTAGATACTAAAATGCAAACAAGGTACAGAAAAACAAAGTTAAGACCCTCATTATGACATGTGATTTATAAATTTATAAAGTTGTATAATAATTTACTTACAAAATTCAGCAGTTAATTTCTCTCTGTTGATATAGAATAAAATTTGCATTTCGTTGGCCACGTAATAAGCACAATCACAAAAAACATGACAAAAGGACACTTAGAGAATTACACAACTATCAGAAAATAAAATGTTGTAAAAAACACTTTTTTTAGGCAGAAACAACTGTGAGAAAGACCATGATGTTGAAATGGTACTCTATTTTAAATTTTTTGATATCATATTTAGTAACTTTTAGTAATATTTGAATCCGACACCGAGTATTCTTGGTACTCTATGTCGTCAGCAGGTTGACAAAAAAACCTAAAAACATTAAAGCTACAGACTTAGTAAGTTTTGGTGAATGCTATTATTGGAAAAGTTGTTTATTATTTATCATATTTATTTTTTAATTTTATATATAAAAAGACTTCATTAGAAATATTTAAAGTGAATACTATTATTAGAAAAGTTATTTATTATTTAACATATTTAATTTTTAATTTTTATACCAATAAACATACACATACATACATACACATAAAGTAATTTAAAATGTTTAAAAAACAGGAGTAACAGAAAAGGAAACGTCAACCTTACTGGAAACTAATTTTTTCATAAAAATTGTTATTTTTGATTGGTTTGGTGGCAATTGAGTCGTAAGGTCTTGTAATAGCCCATACAAGGTCACTAAACTAGAGAATAAAACCGATACTTTACAAAGATCTAATGTAATTTATGGCATTCCCTGTCAATGTGGTTTGGTCTATATCGGACAAACGTCACAAAAGCTCTGTAGATTAGCTTTACAAAAAAGTGATAGCAAACATAAACCTAACGCAACTAGAATTTATACTTATCTCCCATTATCTCACGTTATCTCCCATTATCTAGGCTTATATCGAAATTATATAGAACATATGTATAAATTTATAAAAACACGTAAATCGGATAAGTGGTTCTCAAGTGATAAGCGCACTAACGGATAGACAGACAGACAGAGAGACGTTGCATTTTATATATATTATATTCTTTGCAACATGATATTGTTCCATAGTTAATGGTTTAGGCAGTGTATTGCAAGAGAACGCGCTTACGGTAACCTTTTTTCCGACTTGATTCACTATTATCGTCACTGCTTATTCTTTATGTTACCTAACGTAATAAAATATATTCTATAACCTGACCAGAGAACGTATGTATGTTTTAAAAAAAGCACGTAAATCGGATAAGTGGTTCTCCAGTGATAAGCGCACTAACGGAAAGACAGACAGACAGAGAGACGTTGCATTTTATATATACTATATTCTTTGCTAAGCAGTGTATTGCAAGAAAACGCGCTAGCGGCAAACTTTTCTCCGACTCGATTCACTATTATCATCACTGCTTATTCCTTGTGTCACCTAACGTAATAAAATATATCCTGGACAGAGTACATATGTATGTTTAAAAAAAAGCACGTAACATAAATCGGGATAAGTGATTCTCCAGTGATAAGCGCACTATCGGACTTACAGACAGACAGAGAGACGTTGCATTTTATATATATTATAGATATTCTTTGCTACATGATATTGTTCCATATTTAATGGTTTAGCATGTTAAAAAAAAGTACGCAAATCGGATAAGTGGTTTCCCAGTGATAAGCGCACAAACGGACAAACAGACAGAGAGATGTTGCATTTTGTATATATTATAGATATCCTTTGCTACATGATATTGTCCCATATTTAGTGGTTTAGGCATTGTATTGCAAGAGAACGCGCTAGCGGCAAACTTTTTTCCGATTTGATTCACTATTATCGTCACTGCTTATTCCTCACGTTACCTAACGCAATAAAATATAGTCTATAACCTGGCCAGAGAACATATGTATGTTTTTTAAAAAATAGCACGTAAATCGGATAAGTGGTTCTCCAGTCATAAGGGCACTAACGGACAGACAGACAGACAGACAGAGAGGTTGCATTTTATATATATTATAGATTATAGATATAGATTATTATTATTATATAACCTGGCCAAAGAATATATGTATGAATTTCAAAAAAGACACGTAAATCGGATAAGTGGTTCTCGCGTGATAAGCGCACTAATAGACAGACAGCCAGAGAGACATTGCATTATATATATATATATATATATATATATATATATATATATATATATATATATATATATATATATTATAGATTATAGATATTCTCTGCTACATAATATTGTTCCATATTTAATGGTTTAGGCTGTGTATTGCAAGAGAACGCGCTAGCGGCAAACTTTTTTCCGACTTCATTCACTATTATCGTCACTGCTCATTCCTTATGCTACCTATCGTAATAAAATATAGCCTATAACTTGGCCAGAGAACATATGTATGTTTTGAAAAAAGTACATAAATCGGATAAGTTGTTCTCTAGTGATAAGGGC
Organism: Pachyrhynchus sulphureomaculatus; assembly: GCA_019049505.1. Classification (NCBI taxonomy): domain Eukaryota; kingdom Metazoa; phylum Arthropoda; class Insecta; order Coleoptera; family Curculionidae; genus Pachyrhynchus; species Pachyrhynchus sulphureomaculatus. Next base: position 155,680,162 of record CM032446.1, read on the forward strand.
ACTAACGGCCGTACAGACAGACAGAGAGACATTGCATTTTATATATATTATAGATAGAGATGTATGTGGTCAGAGAACATATGTATGAATTTAAAAAATGACATAAATCGGATAAGTGGTTCTGGAGGGATAAGCGCATTGACGGACAGACAGACAGAGAGACGTTGCATTTTATATATATTATAGATATAGATTATTATTATTATTATATAACCTGGCCAAAGAATATATGTATGAATTAAAAAAAAGACACGTAAATCGGATAAGTGGTTTTCGCGTGACAAAAGCATTAATGGACAGACAGACAGACAGAGAGACATTGCATTTTATATATATTATAGATTATAGATATTTCCTGCTACATAATATTGTTCCATATTTAATGGTTTAGGCTGTGTATTGCAAGGGAACGCGCTAGCGGCAAACTTTTTTCCGACTTCACTCCTTATTATCGTCACTGCTCATGCCCTATGTTACCTATCGTAGTAAAATAGAGCCTATAATCTGGCCAGAGAACATATGTATGTTTTTTAAAAAAAAGTATA
>CM032446.1:155680806-155712208 GCA_019049505.1 Pachyrhynchus sulphureomaculatus
AAAAACAAAAATTTCAAGGTCATCAGTTTTCACTAAAAATCGTAAAAACTTTGTTGAAAACTCATTTGGGATTGTTTTGTATGTATGTTTAGGTGTAGCGCATCGATAGCTAAGATCATTTAGCGCCAGATTATGTTGATATTATAATTTAGAGTAAACATCCGATTCCTTTAAAAAATCTATTAGACATTTTATGTTATTTGTATTTGGTGCAACTATTTGATGTAGGGGTCTCAGTAAATTATGTTTTGTTCTTTGGGGGAGATAATCATGCGAAAGGATATGTTTTATCGAGAGGGCTGTATTACATTGTTGGCATAATGGAGGGGGTTCCCCTTTTAGTAGATAAAAATGGGTTAGATTCGTATGACCTATGGATATTCTTCTCATAAGATATTCTCTTTTCGTGTCAAACTTGAAAGGTGAAAAAGGTGGATATACCGAAGGCTTTACTTCCCATAATTTGTTTTCCTCTTGCAAGTCCCAAGATAGTTGAAATAAAATTTTTGATGATATCCTTGAAATGATTTATCAAGTCTTTTGGTGATAAGATTGGATTTAAGATTTTTCCAGAAGTGATTGCCAATTTGGCATTATTATCCGCCAGATCATGTCCCCTTATGTTAATATGGCTAGGAGTCCACAATAATACTATGTTGTTCTTCCGGATATCACTTATATGTAAAAGGTCTATTATGTCTAACACTAATGGGATGAATGTTTTTGAAGAATTTATGGATTTCAGAGAGCTAAGAGAATCTGTTATGATGAGAATACTACTATTTATATTTGATCTTAAAGCTGTTTTAATAGCTTCTCTAATAGCTAATAATTCGGCTGTATACACTGATGAAATGTTGTTTAGTTTATATTTATGAATAATATTTGGTGTAACCACTGCTGCACCGACTCCCAAATCTGATTTAGATCCGTCTGTGTAATATTGAATGTGATATTGATATTTATCATGAATCAGTTGGAGGAACGATGATTTTATTCGAGGAGAGGAAGTTGATTCCTTATTATATTTAGTCAAGCTAATATCTATCTTGGGAGTAGGAGCTGTCCAAGAGGGAAGTATTGGGAATTTAGATAAGTCCGGAGAGGTGAAATTTAATTCATGGGTAGATAAAAGGCTCTTTATTCTGGATTGTATGGAATTTGGGTTGAAAGTTTTTAGATGTAACTGATGAAGTTTGAGAGCTTGTTTAATGTGGGGTCTGAATAAAGGGTGGAATAAAATCTCATTAAGGATGTTTGTCTTTGTAAGAAGAGGGGAGGCATAGGAGCTGTGCATTGTAAACTTGGAATTGGGGAGGTTCTATAAGCTCCTGTCGATAGGCGTAAGGCCTGATTCTGGATAGTTTCTAGAGATCTTTTTATTGTAGGACTAGCTGCGTCATAAATAAAGTCCCCATAGCTTAGTTTAGATAAAATGATCGATCCGTATAACTTGATTAGAGAGGGTGTGTTTTGTAAAGCCCTTTCACTTTGGCTGTTTGGAACCGGCAATAAACTGTAGGTCCCCTTTTTCTGTGGAACACTAAAAAAAAGGCATAAACCACAGGTGTAAAGACGAGAGGGACGCCTACGTCCGTATCGGCTAAAAACGGCACTTCGAGAAGAAGAGTAAAATATTTAAGGAGTTATTGAGATTGGCGAGTATACATCGTCTCCTACACTCTTTTTAGGATTTTTGAGTCTAGGAATCTAAAAATTGTTTTTTTTTTTGATTTTCAAATATTGGTTGTCAAACATATAAGAGGTAGAAGGCGTGGAGGAGGGTTATAGAGAGGTTGCTTCAAATATATCGAGTTATTCTCCCTTCTTAAGGTTTTTGGAGTCTTGAAATTCGAAAATCGCTGTCCCTCCACCCCTATCTCGAAAAGTGTTGATCAAAGGATTTTGAAAAAATTCTGGAATATTCTCTACAGGGTGTAGATTGAACGAAAATTATCGAGAGTGCATTACCTTTAATAATTTATCTGGTATATATAAAAAAAAAAAAAATTTCAAGGTCATCAGTTTTCAGATCGGAAAAAAACTTTGTTGAAAACTCATTTGGGATGTGTTTTGTGAAGTCACTGATGGTTTTATACTTCCGTAACGAAATTTTTTTATTTTAAAAGCAATTAACGTACGGAACACTAATTGTGCAAGTTCAACTTACACTTGACCGGTTATTTTTGCGAGAAGATGCTTGATATTCTCTACCAAACTATATTCCATTTAGTCTTTTCACCGCTCTCCGTCCTTGTCTTATACGTTCTTTTATTTCTATCGAGTTTTTCCCTTCCTTGTGTATTATTGCACCTAAATACTTGTCACATATTTTAATATTTTCTCCGTTCTCTAACTCTAAATCTGTGGCATTTCCTCCTACGCATAGATATTTTGTCTTTGTTACGTTCATTGATAATCTCCATTTCTCATATTCCTCTTTGATCTTACGTGTCATGTATTTTAGATCTTGTTGGTCTTGGGCAATCAGAACTTGGCCGTCCGCGAGTTGTAATGTATGAATAGTGCTGTTGTTAATCTCAAGTTCCATGCACCTGCACTTTTTTTTCATTCTTTTAATGCTTGTTTCATGTATATCTTAAACAGTGTTGGCGATATACAACATCCTTGTTTTAGTCCTTTTGAAGCATGGAAGCCTAGTGATATCAGTTATCCTATTTAAACTTTAATTGTAGATCCTTTGTATAAGTTTTTTAGTGCTTTTCTTATGGTGTGGTTTATATTTGTTTGTTCTAGTGCTTCCCATAACTTTTCTATTGGTATATTATCATATGCTTTACTGAGATCTATGAAAAGGACGTGTAGTTCTCTTTCTATTGTTATTTTTTTTTCTATGATTTGTTTCAGGCAAAATATGTTATCCATATAGGATCTTCCTCCACGGAATCCACTTGGTCCTTCTGCTTCTTTTTCTTTGTATTCCTCTTCTATAATGTCTCTTAAAGTTCTCCGATTAAGTGTTGATGTTAGTGTGATACCTCGATAGTTTTCACATTTTAGGCGTGGTCTCCTTTTTTGTGTATGGATGACATAAATCCCATTTTCCACTCTTCTGAAACCGGTTCGTCTAGCAAATATCTATCAATTAATGGTCCGGTTGCTTTTCGACTTTTCAGTTTCTTAATTGTTTGTTTCACCGTTGCAGGTATCGCCTTTATTACTTTTTCCTGTATATCTATGTTAGTTGGAACTTTGTTAAACTCTGTTCTCTTTTCAGTTAAAAGATTCTTGTAATATTCTTCCCATTTTTTTGTTGGTATAAGCTGTATTGTTGTTTTATTTCTTTCTGATCTAACGCTGTCAATAAATTTCCATGCCTCCGTACATCTTGGTCCGCCGATATAGATTTCCACTTCTGCGCATCTTTCGTCCCATCGTGTCCTTTTTTGTTTTGTCACTAGTCTTCTTAATGATCTAATTTCGACATATTTCTGTCCTGTCCTCATCTTTTTTTGTAGTCATTCATTTCAGGTATGCTTCTTTTTTTCTTTTGTTTCTCTTTCAATGTCGCCATTCTTTTATCCATTATACCGAGTGCTTCTTTGGCTACTTGATGCATAGCGTATTTTATATGTTCGCGCAATTCTTCTGTCGTGTCTTATTTCGTGGTCTTTTATTTCCAATTGCCGTTTTTGATACAGAATTTTTATGCTCTCTTCTTTCAGTCCTTCTATGTTGTATTTTGGAACTTTTATCGTTTCCATTTTTGGATCATTCTGGTTTTGTTTAGAGTTGTCTCGTTTTTATATGTAAAAATCATTTTCGCTCCCAATGGGTGGTGGTCGGATCCGCGTTCCTCTCCACGTTGTACTCGGACGGTCTGGTTGTTGTCTTATTATAATATAATCTATAATAGATTTTAGTTGTCTTGTAGGTATATCTATGTATTTCTTTGTGTTGGAAGTACCCGTGCGCAATCTTTAGTTCATTGTTTCTGCAGAAATCAGTTAACCTTTGTCCATTGTCATTAATTTGCGCTTCTCCAAAGTTTCTCGCGATCATGTCCTTTCTTCGGAATACTGTTCGTCCGTTGAAGTCCCCTAACTTTATCACTTCTCTGTTTTCCCCGACTTCGTCTATTATTTGTTGCATTTTATCGTAAAAAGGGTCTTCCGTTCCCACTGTTGTGTCATTGTTCGGGGCATAGAACCGTGAGATAACGATGGTAATAGACCAAGCGGGCGACCCGAAATTTTGACCCGGCGACTAACCGTCTGTTTAGTTGTTCATTCTATCGGGCGACTCGAATAAAAGCCTTTAACGTTGATTTTGCGGCCCCCATGCCCTGGAATGCCTAGATAAGGCCCAAAATGCTATATTCAAAAATGAACTGTTAACAACTTGAATCAAGTACCATAATATTTGTTGACACAGGTCAAAATTTCGGGTCGCCCTCTTGGTCTATAAGCTTATTTTAATACTATAGAACTGAGAAAATTACCAGGAAACAAGGCAAATCCAATAAGTGTACCAGCTACCTGGAACTTGTAAAATACGATGATTATCCTAAAAGATTTTAGACACTCCTCCAAAATATCCAAGCCATAGTGTCTGAGGTTACTGGTAAAACTAGTATTATTAAAAGAGTCAACCAGTTTTAAGAAGGTATCTTTGTTGTAAAGAAGTAGTACTAACTTAATCAGTGATGCCACAACAGTAATATTCATATATAGACTTTCTGATAATTTGATTAAATTATCGTAGTAATACACAGTGTTAAACGTCATACAAGTAACTAAAATCGTAGCGATTGTTAAACTTATTTTATTTTTTGCTCTATAGTATGAACTTGGACTTTCCTGGGGATACATGGCTGTTGCCAAAAGAAACCCTTTTGGGTCATCAATTAACGAATCAAAGGACATCTTCTTAAAGCAATAGTTACTTTTAAACTGCTGCAACTTTATGCAATTAAAAGGCATTCCTGGTGACATTGCTTTAAATATTTCATACTTAGTTAGCAGTACGAGGGTATTGTGTTTTGTATTACATATACAGAGTGTTATGTAGATCGTTTATTACATTTATACCTGTACAACCTTGAAACAAAATGAAAAGGAGTAATGGCGGAACTGAATAATATAGAGAAACCTTAAATTTTTTAAATCTTTAGCAAATTTTTATCATGTACGCCAATAGCTGAGTGTTTCCATGTTTAAAACGATAACCTTGGAATTTTGATAATCATCTCTAACTGATATATTACCATGAAGATAATCACACACAATTTTACGCTAACAACTCTTTATTTCACTTTTATCCAACTCTATTAGCAATACAGCTAAGCTAACGTGAATCGCTTTTTCCGCACACGTGTCGCTCCTGTAGCGCTTTAGAGACTTCCCTGCAGCACTTGTGCTAGACCCATAAAAAAAAACACAACAATAAACGAATTCCAAATACAGAATTTTTTTTTATTGTTCCGTAATGTCACACCCGATTTTCTTCGAAACTATTTGACACAGAAAGTGGAAATTGGCATTGATATAGGAATTAATGGTCTCATCAGAGCTGTGTAGTTTTGAAAGCTAAATTTTAACTTAATAGGTTAGTTTTGAGGGGTGAAATCGGAAGTAAAAAAAAAAAAATTACCAGGTGATCGAGTGGGGTGTCAAGTGAAATCTTGTAAAAACACGAGTTCAAAATATATATACCACGTGTACAAGTATGAAATGCGGATTTCAGACAACAGATGGGCACCAATGCAGTTTGTGCTATAAGATTTGATACTGCGCCATTTTGTTGTGTTATCAACAAGTGTCAGACGCGCACTAGTGATAAATTGGAAAAGTGTGTGCATAGTGTTGTGTTGTTGTGTTCAATATGTCGAAATTTATACCGAACAAAGAGCATTCGCCGACATCATTAATTTTTGTTTTCATTTGAACGAAAACTGCTGTTGAATATACCAGTTACTTCGAGAAGCTTTTGGTGAACATGCTCCATCGCAAGATACGTATGAACGATGGTTTCGGCGTTTCAGAAGTGGTGATTTCGATGTTACAGACAAGGAACGTGGAAAACCGCCAAAAAAATACGAAGATGTGGAATTGCAAGCATTGTTGGACGAAGATGATTCGCAAACACAAAAACAACTCACCGAGCAATTGGGCGTTAGCCAACAAGCTGTTTCCAATCGGCTACGAGAGATGGGAAAGATTCAGAAGACCGGTAGATGGGTACCACATGAGTTGAACGACAGGCAGTTGGAAAAGCGGAAAAACACGTGTGACATCTTGCTCGCTCGGTACAAAAGGAAGTCGTTTTTGCATCGTATAGTTACAGGGGATGAAAAGTCGATTTATTTTGAGAATCCCAAGCGTAAAAAATCATGGGTAGACCCAGGCGCACCATCCACATCGACCGCAAGACCGAATCGCTTTGGCAGAAAAACGATGTTCTGTGTTTGGTGGGACCGGAGAGGCGTGGTCTATTATGAGCTGTTAAAACCTGGGGAAACGGTTAATACTAAACGTTACCAACAACAATTGACCGATTTGAATCGTTTGCTGCTTGAAAAAAGACCAGAATACCGAAAGAGGCAACACAAAGTCAGTTTTCTTCATGACAATGCTCCATCACATACGGCAAAACAAGTTCGCGACACGTTGGAAGCACTCAGCTGGAAAATTCTACCCCATGCAGCTTACTCACCAGACCTGGCTCCTTCCGATTACCACTTGTTTGCATCGATGGGTCACACACTTGCTGTGCAGCGCTTTGGTTCGTACGAAGATGTGAAAAAATGGCTCGATGAATGGTTCGCAGCAAAAGGGGAAGATTTTTACTGGCGTGGTATTCACAAATTGCTCGAAAGATGGGAAAAATGTATAACAAGAGAAGAGATGTATGATACTTTGAATAAAGCACTTTTTATCATTCTCCCCAATTTAACATGTTTTTTTTTAGAAAAAAAATCCGTATTTCATACTTGTACACCTGGTAATATAATACTTGCTCACAATTTTCTTTGTCTTATTTTTTAAAAATTGAGAAAAATCGCTGTCCCCTTTAGCTCAAAAAGTACTAATCATAAAATTTTGAAAAAGTTCTGGAATATTCTCCATAGGGTGTAGATTGAATGAAAATTATCACGAATACATTACCTTTAATAATTTTTCTGATATATAAAAAAAAAACAAAAATTTCTAGGTTATCAGTTTTCAGTAAAGATCGGACAAAACTTTACTGAAAACTCATCTGGGGTGTGTTTTGTAAAGTCATTGATCATTTTATACGTCCGTAACAAAAATTTTTATTTTAAAAGCAATCAACGTACGGAACACTGATTGCGCAAGTCCGACTTGCTCTTGACCGGTTATTTATCTTTAGAAACTTAAACCAATGCTTACTACTGAAAAGACAGTGTTAAACAAATGTAAAATATTCGATACTGTACAAAAATACATTGTTGTAACCAAAGGGCATTGATTGTAACCTTGTCTTTTTAAGTTAAAAAGTTCGAATCTTGTGTGAATCAAGCAGCTGTATATTGCAGAAATTACTGTCATGAACGTTTTTGTGTACCTAGGATTTGGCCAGACGAACATTAGGATATTATGGTTTTTTATATTGGCAGCCTTAGAACGCATCTATTAACAAAATAATCGTAAAGCGAAAGCGTGTGATTTGACGAGTCGACAAAAAGTCAGTGATGGATGAGATTCATGGTTCTTGAGACTACTCTATATCAGATGGAGTGGCTTTCCGACGATCGTCAGGGATCTTTACTTTTTGAAAGGCGCTGTTCCTCGAACCACAATTCAGTGTAATAATCGTTTTCGATGCTGGATTCAGACCATATTCTGAATCTCTATTAACATTGTTAGGTTGTTAGTAAGTTTCGATTAATTCTGTTAGCTTTCGTTTTTATAAATTGAAGTTTAAAATACGAACTTTAGTTTCTCTTAAATTAATGGTATCCTGTAGAGAGTTGATGTTCAGTAACAGCTAATTGTACAACTTGTTTCTTTTTGATACATCTTTAATATTCTCTAATTCTAATTGTTATTAACTTTCCAGATTCCCCTATCTACATTGTACCACATGAACAAAAAATTTTATAGACTTCTTTATTTTGTAAAAAAATTGTAGTTTTTTTGATGATCGCATTGTCTAATTTTTTTACAAGCGTGGAAGATTGTGCGAATGTTGGATATTTTATATAATTTGGCTATTTTGTCTATAATACTGTGTATGTATATATCTACTGGTGAATTTTTGGCAGTACCTCAACAAACATGCTCCTATCAAAGTTACTAAGGATTTGATGTGATTATGCCGAAATATATCTTACATTATGGAAACTAAATCGGTAATTGGAAGAATTTTATATTTGATAATTCATATATATATATATATATATATATATATATATATATATATATATATATATATATATATATATATATATATATATATATATATATATATATATATATATATATATATATATATATATATATATATATATATATATATATATATATATATATATATATATATATATATATATATATATATATATATATATATATATATACATATATATATATATATATATATATATATATATATATATATATATATATATATATATATATATATATATATATGTATATATATATATATATATATATATATATATATATATATATATATATATATATATATATATATATATATATATATATATATATATATATATATATATATATATATATATATATATATATATATATATATATATATATATATATATATATATATATATATATGTATGTAGTAGTGGTTTTTCGGGTATCCCGTGTTAGCTTAAAGTCCCTTGATGGACTGTTTTGCTCATGTTTGTCATGTCATGACATTCCACGCCAAGACACCGTCCAGTGATCAACGCATTGAAAAAGATGGATGAGATTCCATCGAAACGTCAGCGAAACCGTCCATCAAGGGACTTTAAGCTAACAGGGGATACCCGAAAAAAAACCACTGCTACATTTCACACCCGTGGGAACATTCGTCTATATACATTATATATATATATATATATATATATATATATATATATATATATATATATATATATATATATATATATATATATATATATATATATATATATATATATATATATATATATATATATATATATATATATATATATATATATATATATATATATATATATATATATATATATATATATATATATATATATATATATATATATATATATATATATATATATATATATATATATATATATATATATATATATATATATATATATATATATATATATATATATATATATATATATATATATATCTCCAGCGTTCAACATTAAAGGTTTCAACCAAACGAGTTTCTCCTGGGAAAGAATTTAAAGGATTTCCAAAATATTTACCTAATTCGTGTGTTCGATCATCTATTGCACTGCTGATTCAGGAAAGCAGTACATACATTGGCTTTATGAACTTTTGGTAAAATGTAGACTCGAGGTAACTTTGAGCTGCCCCGCTTAAGGGATTTTTTTCACCAGAAGTTAAATTTGAGCCCTTGATTAAGTTTGTAATTCGTCTCTCGATTTTACTGATTGAACCGATTTAAGCAATCCTATAGGTGTTGCCATATAGTTGCTTTTTTAGTAAAGTTTCAAACTTATTTTGTTGGTTTAGAGTCAAATCTCCTCCGCTTGAACTTTGATGATCTTATTAAAGATTTCGAGAGTATCGCGTTCTAGAATGAAAAACAATTTTTGATGCAGCTCTAATAGCTTACGGGCATTGATATCCAAATCTGGACGTGTATATTTTATTACTTTTCGCGTTAAAACCTAGCTTGCGAGTTTGTAGATAAGGTTGACTTCTCTTCATGTAATATGGTTTCTTAGTTATTCTGGTACAACGTCTTCACCTCTACATGTTAAGAGATAAGCTAGTTGGCAGAGCATCTTCTTCTTAGTGTTGCGCAGAATGGCAAAAATTTTAGCATTCTCTGTGCTGACGCAGCTTTGGTTTCCTGAGAAATGTAATGGAATTTTTCTTGAGTAAATTTTTTTCTTTTTTTGAAGATATAAACCAAACATCCTTAAGTTGTTGCTAACATTATTAATACGCCCTGGTACATATAAAAACTGTATTAAAATAATTGTTATAGTATCAATCATTATAAATTTTGAAAAATGTTTCTTTACTACACCATACCTGGTAATTAGAGGTTTATAATATCGAAATTAAGAGCTTTTAATTACATACTATAATATCCTGTATATTGATTGAAATTTAGCACCAGCAGCAGTGGCTTTTTAATTTTTCAAATGAAGGTATTTAAAATGCAAATTCGATATTACTAAAATTTTTACTACAAATAGAGAAGTTTAGCTTAGGCAGTAATAATAAATACTATAATTACCAATTTTTTTTTAGATTTTAACCGAATTTTAAAAATTGACAGAACTTTCAGCCTTTTACATTATTGAAATTCAGCTGAACGTTACCAAATTAAATTTGGTTACTATTTATTAAATGCAGATGGTAAAACTCTCCATTTAATTTAAATTTTACTTCTGATTTCAATTTGAACATTACACAGTTTATTAATTATGAACATAACCATATGATACCTTACTAACTTCTAACGATGTGTTTTATGTGAGCATCTTCCCTCTGGCCAACGTGGAAAATGCGAGCGGCGTGGGTGGCGAAGGGCGTTGAGGGCGGCGTGGGTGACGCAGACTGTGCGGAAGACATGAAAAGTGCAAACGACTTGAAAGTTGGGCCATGTAGACCAAGAGCTACGGGAAAAAAAGTGGCGTGGGCAGTAGCAACTTGCCACTTTGACAGGCACAGAAACTGTTCGCCTTACAGATATTTTGGGCAGTCGCTACTGGCCGATTATGCAATAAAGCCCAATTCGAGTATGCCATTTTTGGCGTGAACGGTAGCACCGTAGGCGTGGTACAGTATCATTAGCTAGTTCAGTAAGACTTGCGCACAATTATTGGCAGAAATCGATGTTGGTCTAGGGGCCCGAGGAGCCCTTTTTTCTTGAGTCAAGGGGCAAGTTGCTACTGCTCACGCCACTTTTTTTCCGTAATTCTTGGTCTAATGGGTGTCCTGCATGGTTGCAAAACTTACAGACTTAAACATTTCTTGTTAAAAATAGTCAAATTAAAGAGTTTATTTTTAACGTGAAACAGTTTTATTAACATTTATTATGTGGGGAAAATTTACCTTAAGTGAAAGGTCAAAGATAGCGCTAATATAGAAGAATTTTTTTTTTAAATTTTAGTTCAAAGTTATGAAAATGAGTAGTAATTTTGATCTCGTTTGTTATAACGTATCGAAGTATAGCTTGAAAATTTATATTCACGTAAAAATTGTTTTAATAATAATAGTCGTTTGGCAAACCTTGTTTTGAGATAGTTCCGGAATCTATCCATTTTATTTCTTCAAATAAGGCACTTTCAGCTACGAATAACGAACAGTAAAAAAGTGTGAAAAAAAAAATTAATGAAGTTACTTTTAATCAGATTATTTTTTTAAACAAACCCAAAGAAAATTGATATTTATAATATACTATGCTATACTTATTTTAATATCAATCAATAAATTCTAAAATATATATTTTTTTTGATTGGTAAACTCTGATAATTTATTAATTTTAACACAATTTTTAAGAATATGTTATATATATATATATATATATATATATATATATATATATATATATATATATATATATATATATATACATATACATATACATATACATATATACATATATATATATATATATATATATATATATATATATATATATATATATATATATATATATATATATATATATATATACGTATATATACGTATATATATACATATACATATACATATACATATACATATACATATACATATATATATATATATATATATATATATATATATATATATATATATATATATATATATATATATATATATATTTAAGGGTCTGTTACAGCTAACGCTGTCTCCCTTCTCTCAACCTCGCGTTCCATTCTCTTCGATCTTCCCAGTTTCCTTCCTGTAACCCTCTGTTTTCCATTGCCTCATCGACATCATCCCGCCATGAGCGCCTAGGTCTTCCCCTCTTTCTTCTTCCAATTGGACTCCATTCTGTGATTTTCTTAATCCACCTTCTGTCGTCGCTTCTTCTTACGTGACCATACCATTTCAATCGTATTTTTTTTTTTTTTTTCTATGGCATGTACTGCGTCTTTTGTTATTTCCATTCGCGCTCTTATTCCCTCGTTCCTAATCCTATCAGTCCGGGTCACCCTAAAACACCTTCTCCAACATTCCATCTCTACCGCGTTTATTTTTGATTTATGTTGTCGGTGGTCCATGTTTTTGACCCGTATGTCATGATACTTTCAATGATTGTTCTGTATATTCTGACTTTGTTTGCTTTCGTTATGTGCTTATCCCATAATATTGAGTTTAACTGTCTGATGCAAGTTCTCGTTTGTCCTATTCCCGATTCCATTTCTTTTTCGGATGTTGCTTCTCTTGTTATTATGGTACCCAGGTATTTAAATTTTCCAGTTCCTTTAATTATTACGTTCTATTCAATTTCTAGATCTTCTATTTCTCCTGTGTTAGTTGTTAGGTATTCCGTCTTATTAAAGTTTATGTCTAGCCCAGCTTTGTCATACTCTTCCTTCAGTTTCCTCACCATACAGCTGAGATCTTCTTCGTCTTGTGCCATGACGACTTGGTCATCTGCGAAACTCACGCTGTATAAGTAGTCGTCTCTTACTGGGACTCCCATACCTTGACATTTATTCTTCCAGTTTTTTTAAAGTCTGTTTCAGGTAAATTTTAAACAGTGTCGGAGAGGTTGTACACCCTTGTTCTAATTTTGGCCCCTAACTTATTACCAATTTTTACTCTGTTAATATTATTTCTAAATATCGCTTTTACTGCTTTTATTAATACTTTGTCGATTCCCATGTTTGACATTGCTTTCCAGAGGTGACTTCTAGCGACTGAATCGTAAGCGTTTCTTATATCGATGAAAGCTAGGTGGATTTCTCTCTCTTTGGCTAGTTTCTTTTCCATCAGTTGCTTGACTGTATATATGTGATCAATACAGGACTCCCCAGCCGTAAATCCTGCTTGGTCTTCCCCTATTTTGCCTTTTATATTGTCTTCTATCTTATTCTTAATTGCTTTCCCATACAGTCGTCCGATGCTTGAAATGATGCTGATGCCTCTATAGTTTTCACATTTCCTTTGGTCACCTTTTTTAAAAATTGAGACTGTCCATTCCATCATTAGGTATTCTTTCTCCATTTATAGCCCTGTGGAACATGCTTTTTATTATTAGGTGCAGTTTCTCTGATCCGTATTTGATTAATTCGTTGACCATTCGTCCCGGTCTAGCTGCTTTCCGGCTTTTCAATGATTTTACGGCCTTCTTTACGTCCTCATATTTTATCTCTACCTCCTCATGTTCGTTTAGTTGTTGTTCGTCATCTTCGTCTCTATTCAAGAACCCTGTCTTCTGTTAGTAGTTTTTTATAATAGTTATTCCTTTGGCTTCCTTGAATGTATTGTATATGGGATTTTTCTTTGGAGTTTATTTTCATAGCTCTAATCGTTCTCCATGCCTCCGTACTTCATGTTCCACCTATATAGTGTTCGATGTTTTCACATCCTTTTGCCCATTTCTCATTCTTCTCATCATTTATTAGCTTTTCGTTTCTATATTTTTCTCTCTATACCTTCTTAAGTCCTCCTCTGACTTGGCGCTCATCCACTTCTCATAGAGTTTCTTCTTTTCCCCGATGACATTTTTCGTTGTTTCATTAATAGTGTCAATTCGTTGTTTGTTTTCCCTGTCGTCTTCTCTTAAGGCTTCGTAGGCGGTTTCCTTAATACTTTCTTTGACGTGGTCGGATGTTTCTTCTAAACTGTCATACTCAGAATCTGTTAGTTTTTCATCTAGTCTGAGCTTGTAGAGATCTCTTATTATCTCATCCTGCAACAGTTGTATTTTGAATTTCTTTTCTTTCTTAATTACTTCCGTATACTCTAACTCTAGATCGTCATCCTTTACTTCGTTATTTCCTTTTGACGCTTTATACCATGGAAACTGCAGTTTTGCTAACAATAACCTGTGTTCGGTTCCCCATTCTGCACCTCTATGGACCTTTATATCTATAATTTTAATTGTGGTGTCGTTCTTAATTATTATATAGTCTATTATGGATTGTAGCTTCTGAGTTGGCTGTATCCACGTATATTTATGAATCTCCTTATGTTTATAGAACCCATTAGTAATTCTCAAGTTATTCAGTTCACTTACTTCGATCAATCTTTCTCCGTTCTCGTTCGTGGCCTCTTCTCCATGCCTTCCCACAGTGTTGTCATTTATCTTTCTGCCAGTCCTACCATTGAGATTCCCGGCTATTATCACTTCTTGTGTTTTCCTTACTTTTCTTAATTGCTTCTTGTAGTCTTTCTAAAAATATATTACAACAACAATAAAAAAATAGATATATTTTTAAGGTTTGTTTAATACTGAGGCTGGAAGAATCCAAGTTATTTGGTTCAGTTCTTGATCTTTCCCTATGGATTTGCCTTCAAGCTGTATTTGGACGAATAAAATGGGTAGAACCATGAACTCTTTCAAACCAGATTGAGCCAAAATAATTTATATTTTGTAGACTCCAATGGATTAATAGTTTCGGGAATATCGACCTCTAGAAATAAAATTTCTACAATATCTATACGATGTATCTTTTAGCATTTTTTTCTTGAAGCAAGGCTATATTTTTTTATTCAGATAATTAAGTGTGTGAATATAAATTGACGAGAGCACCGTGACAGCCAAAGCGGTGTTTCTAAAAATCCTAATCTTTGATATAGGTAGCATGTATGACCATAGAAGTATTGCCACATTTTTTTTTATGGGTCTAGTACACGTGCTGCAGGGAAGTCCCTAAAGCGATTCACGTTGTTCTTGAATGGCTGTAAATTGTACTCGGTGGGAAACACAGTCCTGAGCAAATTATTCCAAAGGGATGATGTTCTCCATATAAAAGACTGCTCGAAAAGCGTTGTACGAGGCGTAACAAGCTGAATCTCATACGTATGTGAAGTATTAGCGCGACGTGTACTTCTAACATGCACCGCTCTGGGAGGAATTAAGCGGGCCATATCCTTTGAACACTTTCCATGGAAATATTTGTAGAATAGGCTCAAATCGCCAACCGTTCTTCGACGTTCCAGCGAATCAAGGTCGCCGGTCAGTTCCGAGTCTCCAATCAGACGAACAACTCTTCTCTGAATAGAATCCAACAAATGCAGTGTATGTTTGGGAGCGGAGCCCCAAATATGGTGGCAGTATTCCATAGTTTGTCGAATTTGAGCTTTGTAAAGAATTAACATTTGTATATTTAGCTTGTAACTAAATGTTAATGTGTCTAAATGCACATGTTATTGCAGTTAGAAGCACTCTACGTTGAGCATCACTGTTGAATCTGAAATGTGCCAGTTTTATAGCGTTTTCTTAACATATTCGGACTTTATTCAAAACACTGGATCTTTGCTGACTGTCTGGATTATTTCTGTGGATATAGCTGAAATACGGCGTTGTATGAATTCGAAATTACGTAAAAATGTTTTTGCCAATGTTTAGGGTAGAGAAATAATACAACCAACTTTTTTAAACAACACTACTATTTATTAATAAAAAGAAAAGAAGGTTTACCAAGTTAGGAACAAAAGAACGAAATGACCTAATATGTACAATTCTAAGAATTAAAACTAATGGCCAAATTATAAATCGTAATTAAGCTTAGCTTTAAATTTTAATAGTGAGAAACTCTTTAGCATTCCCCTGATCCCAAATGAAATTTAAATTCAAAAATATTAAAAATGAAAAGAAAATTATTTAAATTATCAAAATCCTTTGAAAACACTAACCTGAACTGAAACAGATCCAAAACGAGACTTAATTCTTAAGATTTTTCCATGTCTAAAGTCTCCTTCGGTACTAACCAAATTTCGCTTTCTATAATCTAGAATCGTTTACTGATTAATTAGGTAGGGTCTAACCCTATAACTACTAATATATGAAACGGTTTAAACATGAATATAAGTTTGTGTGTTAAAATTTTTACGTGTCAGAAATAATTAAGCATGATGGTAGGTGGCTTTGTCCAGGAATTTGAGCTGAGAGTTACTCATAAATTCCCGGATTTGGAGGTCTCTGTGGATTTAGATGTTGCGAATGAACCATGGGGCTTTGGCGATGATACGGAGGGCCTTGTTTTGAATGGTCTGGAGCGTGGATATGTGAAATTTGACGCCATGCTGGACTGGAGTATGTGAAGCTGGTTCTGATAATCATTTTGGAAATTATAAACTTATTGTGTGTTGACAATTTACTAGACTTGTTTAGAAGAGAGTATAGCTTCAGAGGAGCTGGTTCGATTTAGTGGTGACCTTATCCTACCAGACTAGCCACTTGTCGTAGTGGAGGCACAGTTACTTGATGCCGTTGGTCCATTGCAGACTGGTGCCTTGGATGGTGAGGCTTGCCGGCATCATGCTGAAAGGTTTGGTGAACATGATGGTTTGGGTCTTTGTATTCTCCAATGTTCAAAACAGAGGACCAACATGTTGAGGCGGCGTTGAAAGCGGCTGATGATGATCCTGGTGGATTTGGTGGTGGCGGTGTCATCGGGATACATGAGTAGGGCGGTCTGGTCCGGCTTGGGAAGTTCGGTGGTGAAAATATTGAATCAAGGATGGGAGAGGACGAAGCCTTGAGACACTTCGGCTCATATGGGCTTGACGTCGGAGGTGGTCAGGTCGACTCGAACTTAGAATGTACGGTCCGAGAGAAAGAAAATGACCAATCGCGTGATGTTTATGGGAAAGCTGTGACAGATGAACTTCAGGATAAGACCTTCGTGTCAAACTTTGTTGAAGGCCTTGGAAATGTCAAAAAAAATAGCTCCAACCTGGTGTTTGCCATTGAAGCTGTTTATGGTGTGTTGGAAGAGGGCTGATACCGCCCATTTTTTCCTTTCTGGTTTGGTTGTTTGCTCGTACTTCATAAAGTTTCTTCTTTAGAAAGTAAGTATCGCTATAAGTACTAAGTTAGAAATATTTTTATTTTAGAGAAATATTGGCCGTTGTTACTAAATTTATTTTAGAATTTATATAATGTTTGATGAAAATCGTATATTAAAACACTATACTAAGAGAATCTGAAGAGTGTTTACAAACAACATTATCTTCTTTGTTCAGTTCTTTTCTCAATCTTTCAGTCAGAAAAAGGGAAAAAATACCTTTGAGCTTTTCTTTATAACCATGGCAAAGTAACGGATATATCACTGCGACATATGGACAATTTTATTCTTCTCCTCTAATTTTTCTCGAAAACTTTGAAGTTTATTTTTAAGTATTGTATATTTTTTCCAAGTTTAAAAATATTACTAAGGAAGACAAATAAAATATTCATTGCTACGTTTTTAGCACCATGTGTCTTCTATACGCTATTACTCCTTTTTATTTTTTAACAAAGACTCCAATTATTATATAGAGTGATACATTATTAAGAATATATTTCTTTAAATAAATTAAATATACGCTTACACCTCCAACAACTAAAGTAACGGGGCAGTATGATACTAGTAAATGCAAGTTTGCGCGTTCAGAACTGAATCATCGAAGTTTCTGGGGTTGCTGAATCTATTTTCGTGGTCATTTTGATCATAAACACCCTTTTAAAGAGGTTAAAATGGGGGTTGGAGGGGAAGAAATTACGATATTCACCTGAATTAGAGTTTCGCGTTCAAAACTGGTTCCTCGGGGGTTTCTGGGGTCGCTGAATCTATTTTCGTGGAGTTCGCCAGTGTTCTTGATCTGTTTTTAACCACCAATCCGGAGATTTACAATGTCACCGTAAATCCGCCGTTGGGTTCTTCCGACCATAAACTACTTTCGACATCGAGTGTCCTACCAGTCAGTGACAGAGAGGCGCTTAAACCGCGCAACATTTGGCATTCGAAATCTGCTAAATGGGAAGATCTCACGGAATATTTTCGAACTTTCCTTTGGTTAGACGTTTGTTTTCGATCCGACGACCCATCTGATTGTGCCAGGGAGGTTTCTTAGCTGGTATGGAAGCTTACATTCCATTTTCGAAGAAATGTCCTTCTAACGGCAAACCTTGGTTTGACCGAAAATGCAAAGAAGCTGTTGCTTCTAAACATCTTGCATACCGACAATGGCGTGAAAATCCTAACACCATAAATCCTAACACGTTGTTCGTGCCCGGAACAGATTCAAAGAAATTATCGACGAAACCAAGGAGGCACACAATCAGCGAATTAGAAATAAACTTCTCGCTTGTCCCAACAATTCCAGGTCCTTTTGGTCAGTCGCTAAGGCAGTTGGTCAAAATTTCACCAAATCCACCATACCACCACTCACATGGCTAGATATTTCTATTGCAACAACACCTGTTGAGAAAGCAAACTTGTTGGCCAAACTGTTTGCTTCATATTCCACTGCCGATTTCCAAGGAAAAACACCACCTACTATTCCCATAGTGCAGTCAAGGATCCCCGATGTTGTCTTCAGACAGCATATCATAAAACGTATTTTAATGAAGCTAGACACCAAAAAAGGTTCTGGCGCTGACGGAATACCTGCCATAGTTCTCAAAAACTGTGCAAGAGGACTAACACCAGTTTTCTGTAGACTTTTCAACCTATCTTACAGAAAGGGAATATTTCCTTCCTGCTGGAAATATGCCACAGTTCAGCCGATACCTAAAAAAGGCAAGAAGACCTTGCCAAACAACTACCGACCAGTCGCATTGCTTTCAATAATATCGAAAATCATGGAAAAGGCTGTCAATCAGCATCTTCTAAAACACCTTGAAGAATTCAACATTATTAGCGATCATCAATATGGCTTTCGTAAACACAGATCAACAGATCTTCTGACTTATGTAACACATGTTTGGAACAACGCAATTGAACACTTCGGAGAATCTCGAGCGGTTGCTCTTGACATATTCAAGGCATTCGACCGTGTTTGGCACGACGGACTGTTGGCTAAGCTACGCTCCTATGGTATGTTCTGTTTGTGGCTCTCATGTTTCCTCAAAGAGCGTTCTTTACGAGTGGCAGTCGACGGATTTCTTTCTAACACCTTTACTGTTAACGCCGGTGTGCCCCAAGGCTCCATACTGTCTCCTACTCTCTTTCTTATTTACATTCACGATCTGCTGGAAAAGACCGGGAATCCAATCTACAGCTTTGCAGATGACAGTACGCTTATCTCTTTATTCACTTTGGACGGTTGGACATCGGCTGCTCAGGCGAATATCCGTAGACAACAGGAAGTCATTCAACTTAACAAAGACCTTTAATAAATTCTATCTTGGGGTGACAGTAACCAAGTGGAATTTAATGCTACAAAACCCAGGCGGCAGTTTTTTCTAAAAAAGTTACCGTTGCTGAACCCGACATAGTTATGTCGGGGCACTCCAATCCCCTAGCATCGTCACTCAATTTGTTGGGCGTTAATTTGGGAGCAAATATTTCGTGGCATGAACATGTTGCAGGCATAGCAAGGACAGCTTCTCAAAGGTTGGGAATATTATTTCGAACCAGAAAGCTTTACATTCCACAACAACTATTAATTCTTTACAAAGCTCAAATTCGACCAACTATGGAATATTGCTCCCATGTTTGGGGCTCCGCTCCCATACATATACTGCATTTGTTGGATTCTGTTCAGAGAAGGGCTGTTCTTCTGATTGGAGACCCAGAACTGACCGGCGGTCTTGATTCGCTGGAACATCGAAGAACGGTTGGGGACTTGAGTCTATTCTATAGGTACTTTCATGAAGAGTGTTCGAAGGATGTAGCCCGCTTAATTCCTCCCAGAGCGGTGTATGTTAGAAGTATACGTCGCGCTGATACTTCACATCCGTATGAGGTTCAGCTTGTTACTCCTCGTACAACGCTTTTCAAGCAGTCTTTTATATGGAGAACATCATCCTTTGGAATAATTTGCCTAGGACTGTGTTTCCCACCAAGTACAATTTACAGCGATTCAAGAGCAACGTGAATCGCTTTCTCCGCACAGGTGTCGCTCCTGCAGCACGTATGCTAGACCCATAAAAAAACCAACACAAAATACCTTTACCACATACAATGTTATTAACCTATGACACTGCAATAAATAGTGCTAAGCTTATTAATATCTGCCTTGTAATTAATACTGTTTTTATGTTTTTTAATGTGAACCATTTCCAGAAAAAAGTCTTCTTTTGTAGTTATTATCGTATGTTAAAATCTTTATATCATTGAATCTAAAAACATGTCCCGTCTTTCTTGAGTGCTCAGCCAATGCACAACTATTTTTATTCAGTTTACAGTCACTTTTGTGCTGTATTAATCGTTGACGTAACCATTGCGATGTTTGACCAATGTAACCCGCATCACAGTCCAAACACGGCACCCTATAGATCAAATTGCTTGTCAATAAAATTGGAGATTTGTCTTTAAGTTTGGTAACCAAGTGTCGGTTAACCAACATATTGTATTTGGCAATTCTTATATGGGTGTAAGGCTTGAAAAGTGTCACGTCTCCACTTGATTTATTAATTGTTGGTTGTAGGGTAATGGAATGGCTTACCCAGGACTGTGTCGCTTTTACCGCACGCATGTCGCTCCTGTAGCGCTTTAGGGACTTCCCTGCAGCTCGTGTGCTAGACCCATAAAAAAAAATTCATTGCCATTTTAACCATATGCACCCTTTCGAGTGGTGAAAATAGGGGTTATGGGGGGAGGAATTACGGTATTCTCCTGAATTAGAGTTTCGCGTTCAAAACTGGTTCCTCAGAGGTTTCTGGGGTCGCTGAATCTATTTCCAGGGTCATTTTAATCACATGCACCCTTTTGAGTGGTGACAATGGAGGTTGGAGGGGAAGAAAATACGGTATTCTCGTGAACTAGAGTTTCGCGTTCAAAACTGGTTCCTCGGGGTTTGTGAAGTCGCTGAATCTATGTTCCAACCCTCATTTTCATCCCTCGAGGTGGTGTATATGATCAAAATGACCCCGAAAATATATTCAGAAACCACCTCCAGGTTCCGTGCTACTTTTTGTAATTTTAAATAATTTTGAGGTTATATTTTGCAAATCGGCTTGCTTACGTTTGTCCGGAATTCACTTACGAGTATTCTAAAGTAAAAATTGTCCCATTTCGTTAATAATTGAGGGCTCTGGACAATTTTGAACCTGGCCTACAGTGTGACGTAAGAGTGACATTTTTTTCTCCAAGTTACATCCTTTTTTACTTTTTGGAACTTTTTTCTAGTTGAATTGATATGACTTAAATTCCGCTAGATTTTCAAAAATTATGTGCATAGACATGTTTTTTTACCAAAAACTGATACCCAATTCATCTCAAATATCCATATGTACAACATTTAAATAGCCATAAATATATGTTTCAACGTCATTCTTCAAAATCGTACCTTTATCGCGGAATCACTGCATCCTGACTGACTCCTTAAGTCGAAGTTACTGAGTCTGGAATAGTGAAAATAGGCATCTACAATTTCAGCCTTCAGATGGAATGGATTTATCGTCATCTTCCTTCTAAGGAGGAAGATGACGTTACCTTATTTTTAGAGATGTGAAGTTCAGTATGTAACAAAACTCTCTATTAAATCTGAAACTCTAAGAAGAATTAAAGAAGGGTTCTTTTACTTTTGCCGATATTAAACAAGCTTGTTGTTTTTAAAGATATCAAAAATATCACCATTAAGGGGTGACAGGAGGTCCTAATATCTTGGCAGAAGTATTATCACTCAGCACAACCCTTGGCCATAGACATAGAAAAAATCGCTACAGAAACACAAACACGTGGAACAAACGTATCTGCCAAACGAAGGCTACCATTGGCAAAACCTTTTTACAAAGTGTGAGTATGTTTTGCAATTTAGTCATGAAGATGAGAACGGGAAAAATAGCTTATTAAAAATAAATGGACCTATGATCGAACTTTATTAAAATCCAACTTTGGGGATTTATCATTATGTTTTAACTGACCGAACAGCATCAAGAACTGGATATAGGATAATTGACACGTAAAACTATTACATACTGGATATAATTTACTAAAGTCGTTTTATTTTTGCACAAAAAAAACCATTATCGCGAAAGTCTTTATGGTTTATAGATGTTGGCTCAGCATTTTCGAAAACTGTACCCTAAAAATGTTTTTTTAGGTTGTCCATATCCAGGAAGGTTCCCATAACATTATAATACATACAAGTAGCTTACCTACCGTATTACAATCACTTGACCGCAATATATGTATATATATATATATATATATATATATATATATATATATATATATATATATAATTCACAGGACAAAGTGTTTTTTACCGCCAAAAACCGGCACGTGAGCCCCACTTGCTTTCCTATGGGAATTTGCTGGGTTCTCTAAGAAAATTATATAATATCGTTAACTAGACTGGTGCCTATCTATACTGATCTGGATTAATGCTTTTAATTAGATGTTTTTTAATTGTCCTATGAATTGGCTTGTCCTGTAATATCGATTTACATGTTTTTTCCAATAATTAGTCTTGAGTTTAACATACAAACGAATATGTCAGTTTCGAAAGTTTGAAAAATAAACAAATTGACTTTTAATTGGCCTCTTATGACTGCACCCCAACAATTTGGCTCCTTGTATATATATATATATATATATATATATATATATATATATATATATATATATTTATATATTTATATATTTATATATTTATATATATATATATATATATATATATATATATATATATGTATATATATATATATATATATATATATATATATATAATGTGCCCACATTTTATGTATATTCTGTTATTCTATTTGTAGAAAATTATGGACACTATATGTATTTTCACTGAATATTAAATAGTTTACTATTTTAATTTTTAAAAAAAATCAATTTTTTCAGATATAAGCTTTTAGTTCCAAATGATTAAGGTGTTGAAAAAATAATGATGAAGGTTTGAAAACACACTTTGAGTTATAAAATATAATAAATCATTATACGCTATACAATGTGTACCAAATATTGTAACAAATTAGAAATTTAATTTGTTTAAATATCCAAATTGTCTCTTAAAATAACATCGAACGAAATATATGCTCTCTGCTAAGAAAATACATAGGTATGTTAAAGAATAAAATTCAGATGTAAACGATGCAGATAAAGAACTTGTCAGGTATGCCGAAAAAAACATCTAGATGTGTAAATAAAAATAAACCTTTTGCCCGATGTATGAGTGGATTATTATTTTTGCGATATTTAATATTATTTATTACGAAGGTAAAAGTTAAATAAATATATTTTTCGTGATCTAAAATCCCTAACACCTGAAGAAGCGAAAATTCTTCTATATACTATATACTGATAAATTCGAGATAATCAAAAGATAAGAACACAAGATTGAAGTATATTACGACATATACGCAATCACTCTTTTAGCTTCCTACCTCATCCGTTTCACTACGTATTTTATTATAGAAAAATTATTTTATATTTTTCTCAGGTTTACAATTAAAATACTGAAAAAAAAAATATATTTTGATTCTTTGACTGAAAGAACCCAGTAAAGGCCTATAACAAAAGAACAAATAAATCACTCTTATACATCCCTTGTATATCCCTTTGGCACCTTATATGTTTTATTATAAATCATTAGGCTTATAATTTGCCTATTACCATTCAAAAATCCTGCAAAAATTTTCATAATACATGAAATTATACAAAATTCTCCCATTTCCTTTACCCGCTTCCTCTATAAAAATTGATAGTAATGAAAAAATAACGTCATTTTTAAATTTCTATGGTTCAAGAACCATAAAAAGGACATAAGCACGATATATATGAAGTGACCCATATAACTCTCTACCTGCCCCATTAAACCCCTTTATATATTGTACTATAAATAATATGTATAATCTGTCAATTACATCAACCAAAAAATCTGTAAAAACTCCCGGATTACTATTGAAACTATACAATATTTACCGACCATCACTCATTTTCACCAGAAACCCCATAATATTACTTTAAATTTGTTAATTATCAGAATAAAAAGCCAAAAAGTTTTTGATAATATTATTAAAATTACACCAACTTTATCAGTCTCCAAGCCTTTCATCTTCTCAAAAACTCAAAAATTAGAAAGTTCTATTCATACGTCAAGTATTATATGTGTATCAAAGATGTGTATCAGTATGTCATTATGTTTGAGAGTTGCCAACAGACAGGCATACACACAGACTAACAGAAATTCGAGACCATGTATCTTGCGATCTGGGAACCCTGAGACTTGAAGAAACGAAAAATCTTAGAATATGATTTTGTCACGAATGCAATACTTTTCCTAGCAAGAAACAAACAACAAAATTCTGATTTGAACTAACAGGAGTGACCCGATCATTAAAAAAAAAAAATTATCGACGTTTGACATTTTAATTAATCATTAAAAGAGAAACGTAACAAATAATAACACTAATACAAAAGCCTTAAAAAAATACATAATAACAACTATAATAAGTTGAGTTGAACAATTATATTTTTATATAAATAACGAATTTGTTATTCTCTTGCGTTTATTTACTCATATTAATAAAATACCACAGGTACAGCTCGGTGAGTTCTTAAAAGTTAAAATATATAAAATAACATGTTTACTAGAATAATTAGAGTTGTGTAGTACCTTATTTCACAGTTCAATTAAATATAATTTTAATTCTACGTGCGTGACTAATTATATTAATAACCGCAACTAATTAATTAATATTATATTTCTTTTATGTTTAGGTGAATTTTCGTAGTAAAGTAAAATAGGACCATGACCATTTCATAATCTGGAATGAAAAAAATAAGATATCAATAAATAAAATAAAATTGTTACATAAGTGTTTATTTAGTCTGTATATTGGATATTTGTTCAAAAAAGTGACTATTATTATTTAAAATATATGGAGGTCAAAATATCTTTTTGTAGACAGTTTTCCTGTTTGTCTACCTGCTTCAATATTCCAATCGCGCCTAAAACTGGCCTATATATAATTTGGTGATTCATCTACAGGATACAATACTGAGCAATCACCTTGTTGTCATGAAATTACTAAATAGGTACAAAAACAGATTTACTAGCGGGCAGTTTATCTCTAAAAGAGGATGAAAATTATTTTGTATGTAGATTTTTAAAAAATGCGTTTCTCCTATTAATGAAAGTAACATATATTATCTTTTATTAAATTCGAATAATTTATTTGTTCGATCAAAAGCAATAATTACAAAAAACGTAAATATTCTATAAAACATAAAAATCAGTTAAAAAATCTTTGTCAATTATACTTGAAATTAATTTTAAAATTATTTACATTTTTCGAGATTGTTATAATCTCACAACATTTTACAATCAACCTTCGACCAGCAAGTACGGATAACGTTAAATGAGGCTTTGGCAAAACGTCTGTGACTAACAAGTCAAAACAACAGTAATCAACGGATGTAATTCTGGATCTACAAAGACATACATCTTCTTCTTCTTATAGTGCCATCTCCATTACTGAAGTTGGGTTGTAACCATGGGAAATTCTTCTCTATCCAGGGCAACTCTTAATAAAGGTTGAGTATCCAGGCCTGTCCAGTTTCGTACATTCTTCAGCCCTCCCTTCAATTTTGCCGTCCATCCACAATTGGAGAAGTGAGTATCTTGGACCGCTATAGATATGTCCCAATTAGCGAGTTTTCTGTCTTTTAACAAATGACAACGATTCTTTATCTCTACACATTCGCGTACATCTTCATTCCTGAGATGTTCTGTTCAGAAGATCTTCAATACTCTGCGTAAGACCCACACTTCGAAAGATTCTAAACGATTTATTGAGCAAAGCACTGGATATATATATAAACTTTTTTTTTTCCCTCATTTGTCATTGAAACTGTTCAAGTATCAACAACCATCAATTTGCCTCTCAAAATTCTTACAAACTAGAACTTAACCTACTGCTGTCCATCCACTGATGACGAGAAGTTTTCATTGCACTTCCATATAGGATCTTGCACTACACTATGCTCTGCCTTTTGTTTCACTACACTATGCTCTGCTCCTTGTTTCTCTGCACCATGCTCTGCTTTTTGTTTCACTTCATATCACTCACTACATCAAGTCGAGCGGTTTAGTCCTTCAGTCGGCGATGCAGATTGGCGTTGTCGAGTAGATGTAAGACCTCGGCGTAGTCGAGTTTCATGCTTCCTAGCAAAATGTTGGATCACTTCTTTAACGGAGGGGATCTTTAGATCTCTGTGAAGGTCTGAATTTCTCACGTACCAAGGAGCATCAACGATAGTCCTCAGCACCTTACTTTGCCATGTTTGAATGATCTTGGCATTGCTGTCGCTTGTACATCCCCATATTTGGATACCGTAAGTCCAAGTTGGTTTAAGGATCTGGTTGTAGAGTAGTAATTTATTTTATATGCGGCCTCATATCTCACTCTAAAGATCCTACCAGATAAATAGGACTGCAGAAGTTGAACGTATTTTCCTGGCAACGTATTTTGTAGCTTGTGAAGCAAACCTTCCGCCACCTTCCAGCTATCAGGAATATGTCGAAGTCTAATTGCAGCATTGCACAAATATGTGAACATCACTATACCCTTGCGCGGAAGCTGTTTCAACATCTCACCCGTAATTAGGTCGTAATCTGGCGCCTACTTAGGGTTTAGATTGGTGCGGATCTCGCTGGTTAATTCATTTGGCGTAATCAGTTCGTCCAGGTTGCTAATCATAAGCAATTGATTGTCTGGTCCATTATGTGGTTGAAATATCCTTTCAAAATGTTCCGCAAAGACCTCAGCCTTCTGTTTATCTTCTCTAGCCCAAACTCCGTCATGGTTTCTGATAGCAGGATTTTGAATAATTGGCCTGGTCTTTCTAGTGGCTCTCCAGAGCGAGTAGTTTTTTTCTTTATCTGCTGTTAATTTGCTGAGATAATTTTTAATGGATTCTTCTTTCAGTTTCTGAATTTTCCGCTTCAACTGTTGGGACTTATTGTTTAAGATGGTTTTGTCAGCTGGTTCACGCGATTGTTGCCACCTTCGTCTCAAACATTTCTTTTCTTTATCGAGATTACGTATTTTTACTGGATAATTAATCCCAGTGGTTTTATGAGTCACTATATGAGTGTTGTTCCATGCTGCATTCTGTATTATCGTTGTAAATCGCTCCACTTCTAAGTCAAGTTGGTCACCATTTTTTAGGGGCATACGTAGGTTGATTACTCGGTCTAGTTCAGTTCTAAAGCTAGCCCAGTCTGTGTTCTTATTAAATAGCACTGGTTTCGCTTTTTTACGGATTATGGTTTCACTGAGCGTCAGTATCACTGCGGTATGGTCTGAGTTTACGTCTAACACTTCACTAATGTCTATAAAGTTTGTCCCGATCTTTTTATAGATAAAAAAGTCTAACAAGTTGGGAGTTTTTCTCGGGTCGGTAGGCCAATATGTCGTTTTGCCCGTGGAGTATACGTTGCAGCCTGTTTGCAATATCGCTGCCTTTAATTCACGTCCTTTAGTCGTTGTCAACCTGGATATAAACTTTTACAAAACGATACTGAGTATCGAAAGAAAGAGTGGAGTCTGTGAGAAGGTGTTTTATTTTGAGAAAAGCAGCTCTGGCCATTTCAATGTGAACTCGTATGTCAACTTTAGGATTCAGATCATTGGTCATCCAGCATCTTAGGTACTTAAATTGGGTTACGGTTACCTGCTATATTAGTTAATCGTAAACGCGAATATTTGTTTGCAATCCAGGAGTTCTTGAGATGATCATTACCATTACTTCTAGACCTACAAGGATATATATATATATATATATATATATATATATATATATATATATACATATATATATATATATATATATATATATATATATATATATATATATATATATATCTGTTGGGGTATCTGTATATTAAGGTATTAGTTCAAAAGAAATAATCCAACGTTCACGCATTTTCTTTCACCCGCACCTATATCATCTCACCAGATTTTCCTTTTCAACTTATATTTTCAAGGTCGCGTTTCTAGATTTTTTGCTTTCGTCATATTTACGTCAAATATTTATATTTGAAAACAAAGTTCGAGGGGTAAAATTTAAACAATTGAATATAAATTTGCTTAGCAGTGATTTTATACTGTAACAGTATAGACGGGTGTAGAGCCAGTGCGCCTCCTCGTGGTGCACACAGGATAGCGTTAAATACGTAATCTAAACGACATGTTGGCGACCAGAGAGTGCTTAGAATCTTCTGGTTACTGAAATATTGCAATTACTGATCAAGATACTAATGCGAATTGACCTCAGGACCAACTGAGTAGAAGACTTGAACTTTATGTATTATTATTGTAAAATTTTCTGCCATATGCGAAATAAAATAAATACCAGTATAGAAATGTTTTACCTGAACCGACATTTGCAGCAGCGTATTGCAAGAAACTAAGTAGAAGAGACAGAGACAAAAACTGTACGAATACTCTTTATATCTAATGCGAACCCCGCTATCGAATCCATAGGGGTGAACGAGTGAAGTAGTGTTAATAGCAATACATAAAGAATACCAAGGCTGAATAGAAAAATGCAAATATATCTTGCAACGCATATTAATTAATGTGTAAAATATATATACGCTCCCAATAACAACAAACCATGACAAGATCGAGAAACCAAGATGTTATCGCGTCACTGTCACAAAGTGAACCACCAATAGTAGGTGAATTTAATGCCTGTATAGGTAACGAAATGATTCTCGAAGTAATACAAAGATTAAATGGGACACAACTAAATGATTATCTTGAATTTAGGGGCGATCGTTCTACACTTAATAAACTAAGAATAAACAACACATTCTTTGATCTTAAACCTCAACTTAAATACATCTGTAGTAATATTCGGGGACAAAGATAAATAATCGACAACATTGAAAATGACAGATGAATATACCAATAAAAGACGTCAGAAACGCAACGATCACAGCTAGTGTTAATAGCAATATATAAAGAATGACAGATGAATATACCAATAAAAGATGTCAGAACGGCAACGATCATAGCTTCACTCTATCAAAAAAAATTAAAGTGAAAATAATATAAAAATAATACAGTAGGAACTGTATAACTCGAAACTTGTAATCTCGAAATCCTCTCTAAGACACAGAAATTAGCCATTTCCTTCTGCTGGCCTACAAAAAACTATTTAGCTCGATTATTTAGACGCCGTAACTCGAACTAAATATGATTTCCCTGCGTTGTACTATTAATACATATCACGCTCTGGAACTCGAAATACTAATCTAGCGGACTCTATATTTCGAAGAAGCAATATGTAAACTTTACGGCAAATCAAATTTCTCTATCCGTTAGACCCGTTAATTCGAAGTAATAAAGTTTGAATCGTTAAAAGTGGCTTATGCCGTCAATGTATAATTCAAAAAAATGATTAAGGTTACAATAATAGGTCTCTGTTTATGTTTCCTGTGCGTGTTTAACACTTGATAATTATTCTCTATAAGTCGAATTTTTATTTTGTTATGACTCTACAACTTTAAAAAATCATAAAATATTTCGAAATTCTCTATAAATCAAAAACCCCTTAACTCGAAATTATTAACCTTTCCTTTGAAATTCGAGTTATAGAGTTTTTACTGTATTATGTTTAGATTCCTGGACTTCTAAAAAAAAAAACAGAAAAAGACAAAGAGTACGATAACTTACTCCTATAATCCACTTCGCCTCATATATGTTTAAATACAAATAATTATGTTAAGACTTTGTTGATTATCCTAGCCATTTACGAGAAAATGTTTTTTATAGTTAGTGAATTTATGCAATATTTAACGACTCCCACTTTTTTTTCTCTGAATCGATAGAGTTGAAAACTGTAGGTGTTACGAGTATTCCTACTTCCACTTTTACGAGTATATTGACACACAATTTTAAATGGATATCTCATTTCGTTCGACAGATCGATAAAGGAATAGATAGACTGACGATAGGCAGAATAGAGGGTCTGACAAATGTTTCTCATCATCATAAACATAAAAACATTCAAAAATTTCGGATGATGATTTTCCTAGGAATACAATAATTTCCGTTAGCAAAGGAACTAATACATGCAGTGATTTGATAAAAGTAGTGACCAATATTTAGTTTAAACTAATAATAATTTAATGTATTGTTTTATATACATACATCTATATATATATATATATATATATATATATATATATATATATATATATATATATATATATATATATATATATATATATGCCAACACGAAAATTTTAAAAATATTAGTAGGTTTTTGGCGTGTGTATCACTTTAAATCGGCTGCATAAGTTTCTATGAAATTTGGCACGAAGCTGTAGTAGATGCGAGATAGATAAATATACGTAGAAATATATATATATATATATATATATATATATATATATATATATATATATATATATATATGTATATATATATATTTATATATATATTTATATATATATTATATATATATATATATATATATATATATATATATATATATATATATATGTATATACCATGAGTTCTCATCGTTGGTCTTAGACCAAAATGTATTGAAACCAACGATGAGAACTTATGGTATATATACATATATATATATATATATATATATATATATATATATATATAAGAATTTCCCAGGAATACAATAATTTCCGTTAGCAAAGGAACTAATACATGCAGTGATTTGATAAAAGTAGTGACCAATATTTAGTTTAAAACTAATAATAATTTAATGTATTGTTTTATTATATATATATATATATATATATATATATATATATATATATATATATATATATATATATATGTATATATATATGTATACATATATATATATATATATATATATATATATATATATATATATATATATATATATATACATAATATATATATATATATATATATATATATATATATATATATATATATATATATATATGTATATATGTATATATGTATATATGTATATATGTATATATATATATATATATATATATATATATATATATGTATATATATATATATATATATATATATATATATATATATATATATATATATAAATATATATATATGTATATATATATATATATATATATATATATATATACGCATATATATATATATAATATATATATAT
>CM032446.1:155712308-155774808 GCA_019049505.1 Pachyrhynchus sulphureomaculatus
GCGAATGTTGCGACAGTCCACGTCTTTAGTTACGGGTAGATCATACGTGTATCGCAAGTATAAGAAAGGTCCTAAGACGCTACCCTGTGGGACACCTGCATTGATCTCTCTGAAGTCTGAATATGCGGCCTCATATCTCATTCTAAAGGTCCTACCAGATAAATGGGACTGCAGAAGTTGAACGTATTTTCCTGGCAACGTATTTTGTAGCTTATGAAGCAAACCTTGGTGCCAGACCCTATCAAAGGCCTGGGCTACGTCGAGAAAGATCGCTGAACAATATTGTTTATCTTCTAAAGCTTTCTTAATCAGGTTCGTTATTCGATGGATCTGATCTATTGTAGAATGCTGGCTGCGGAACCCAAA
The DNA here is from genome assembly GCA_019049505.1 of Pachyrhynchus sulphureomaculatus. NCBI lineage: Eukaryota > Metazoa > Arthropoda > Insecta > Coleoptera > Curculionidae > Pachyrhynchus > Pachyrhynchus sulphureomaculatus. Next base: position 155,712,675 of record CM032446.1, read on the forward strand.
TTTTTTTTCTGCGAGAATTGATATTAGCCTCTTTAGAAGGAGTTTCTAAAAGACCTTTGACATGATAGGGAGCAACGATATCGGTCTATAAGACTTAATATCATTAGGTGACTTTCCAGGTTTTAGAAGCATTTATAACTTCCGCCACCTTCCAGCTATCAAGAATATGTCGAAGTCTAATTGCACCATTGCACAAATATGTGAACATCACTATACCCTTGCGTGAAGCTGTTTCAACACCTCACCCGTAATTAGATCGTAACCTGGCGCCTTTTTAGGGTTTAGATTGGTGCGGATCTCGCTGGTTAATTTATTTGGCATAATCAGTTCGCCCAGGTTGCTAATCATGGGCAACTGATTGTCTGGTCCATTATGTGGTTGAAACACCCTTTCAAGATGTTCTGCAAAGACCTCAGCCTTCTGTTTATCTTCTCTAGCCCAAATTCCGTCATGGTTTCTGAGAGGAGGATTTTGAATAATTGGCCTCTTGGTCTTTCTAGTGGCTCTCCAGAGCGAGTAGTTTATTTCTTTATCTGCTGTTAATTTGCTGAGATAATTGTTAATCGATTCTTCTTTCAGTTTCTGAATTTTCCGCTTTAGCTGTTGGGACTTATTGTTTAAGATGGTTTTTGTCAGCTGGGTCACGCGATTGTTGCCATCTTCGTCTCAAACATTTCTTTTCTTTAACGAGATTACGTATTTCTATTGGATAATTAATCCCAGTGGTTTTATAAGTCACTATATGAGTGTTGTTCCATGCTGCATTCTGTATTATCGTTGTAAATCGCTCCACTTCTAAGTCAAGTTCGTCACCATTTTTTTAGGGGCACACGTAGGTTGATTACTCGGTCTAGTTCAGTCCTAAAGCTATCCCACTCTGTGTTCTTATTAAATAGCACTGGTCTCGCTTTTTTACGGATTATGGTTTCACTGAGCGTCAGTATCACTGCGGTATGGTCTGAATTTACGTCTAACACTTCACTAATGTCTATAAAGTTTGTCCCGATCTTTTTAGAGATAAAAAAAGTCTAACAAGTTGGGAGTTTTCCTCGGGTCGGTAGGCCAATATGTCGGTTTGCCCGTGGAGTATACGTTGCAGCCTGTTTGCAATATCGCTGCCTTTAACTCACGTCCTTTAGTCGTTGTCAACCTGGATATAAACTTTTACAAAACGATACCGAGTATCGAAAGAAAGAGTGGAGTTTGTGAGGAGGTGTTTTATTTTGAGAAAAGCAGCTCTGGCCATTTCAATGCGAACTCGTATGTCAAATTTAGTATTCAGATCATTGGTCATCCAGCATCCTAGGTACTTAAATTGGGTTACGGTTACTTGCTATATTAGTTGATCGTAAACGCGAATATTTGTTTGCAATCCACATATATGGTATGTATATATATATATATATATATATATATATATATATATATATATATATATATATATATATATATATATATATATGTATATATATATATATATATATATATATATATATATATATATATATATATATATAGTCACCCACTGGCATGATACCTCACCAAGCAGTACACTTGCATCTCTAATCATTTGACTATGACGAATAGCCGGCGGCCGAATATCCGGCTATCTTCCTAAGGTCCTGACCACATATTCGATATCCAGTATTCGACCAAATCACTATATATATATATATATATATATATATATATATATATATATATATATATATATATATATATATACATACATATATATATATATATATATATATATATATATATATATTTATATATATATATATATATATATATATATATATATATATATATATATACACGAAAATTTTAAAAATATTAGTATGTTTTTGGCGTGTAAAATGATACACTTTAAATCGGCTGCATAAGTTTCAATGAAATTTGGCACGAAGCTGTAGTAGATGCGAGATAGATAAATATACGTATATATATATATATATATATATATATATATATATATATATATATATATATATATATATATATATATGTATATATACCATGAGTTCTCATCGTCTTAGACCGAAATATATTGGACTGGTTTACTTATTTTCGATGTATGGATAATGTAAAATATGTTGATTAAAATAAAAACTCTATGAATGGAATGAATGGAAATGATTGTTTCAACATTCGTTGGAAGTAAACGATTACACTTATTTTCATATACAATTCCGGCCTCAGAAAAAGCCTTTTGATGTAAACACTGCTGGAAGGCAATGGGAGATAAATTTTTAGCGAATTTAGTTAAAATAGGATTCTGTTTGACATTAACTGATCACCATGCATAAGGATCTCCATTCCGATCAATTCGAACAGTTTTCAAAATTATATTCTAACTCGCTTGCAGTGGCACTTTTTTCTGGAGCTTCACTTTCATCGTTTTCATTCTCAATTTCATTAAAATATTCCCAAAAAGTATCGCCACCATTAAGACGGTGACATCAAGGCCCTGAAAATTTTTCTTCTAACTTGGTGCAGCTAATCCCCTCCAGTATAAGAAGCATGATCACAGCTTATTTTCAGAGCATCCAAAAGAATTTTCTGCAGGGCTTTCTCTGCCTGTACTATACGCAAGAATTTAATCTTAAATCTAGGATCTAGAAGAGTTGCAATCAAATAATTATAATTCTCATGAAAATCGAATCGATTTTCTATCTCATGTCTAAGCGAGGTTCTCGTGTTGGATAATTTAGAAGTCTCTTCTTTTACCACATATTTAAGTAAAGTAGCAACATTTGGTATAACTACCAAGGAAGACCTGAACTGGTTATATTAGATATTTCTTAAAACGGCTTCAAAAGTTTGATACTCTGTTCCAACAGATTGCACTGTATCGATATTGAATTACTCAAAGTGTCCTGGTCGGTAATATACACAGATATAGCCTATTTCTGTTCTAACAATCGTTCCAGCAAATAATAAGTAAAATTCTAGAGTGTACTAACATCTTAAACTAACTGATGCCCCTATAAATTTAGTTCTTTTTGAATGCATCTTGAGCTAAAGCACTGGCTGGCTGCAGATGTCACCGTAAAAATTTGTTGATAACTCGCTGAAGCGAATCATATACTGCGACTCTTACACGTTTTGCCATATTGGCGCCACTGTCAAGTATAAAGAGATGTATTTTGTCTTGTGGAATAGTCCAGCGAGCTGCTATTGCATTTACTTCTGTAGATATGTTTTCTCCTGTGTGTGATCTTCTAAATGGTTTAATTGCCAAAACAGCCTGTTCGAGTTTAAATTCAGATGACAACTGTGAAACTATGTAAGCAAGTCCATATATCCGAAGTAACTGAAATAGCTTTAACAATATTTGTTTCAATATTAGTATGAATTCGGTCATAAATGTCAGGTATAATTTTCTCAGCCATGAAGGTTCAACTTGGGACTTTGTGATGAGTAAAACCAACTCGTTCTACGGTGGACAGTGGTTCATTGTCTAATGCGATTATCTCTGAAATCAAATAATGATAACGTTCTGATTTTGCGTTGTTCACATCCCATCGTAGTAATTTATTTCCGGCAGTTTCTGCCAAGGTCAATTCCTTTTGTACTAAAATTGACGAATTCATAAAGTCACTTCCAGTGGCATTCGAATTTTCTGGACCAAAATGGCAATAAGCTCAGTATATTGTTCCGCATGTTTATTTTCCACGTGATTTTTGATGGATGACGTACCGGCCTTTTTGAGTTCCGTACGGAACACTTATAAGATCACTTCGGTGTCTGTCTGTCTGTCTATCTGTCCGTCCGTCTGTCACACCCGATTTTCTCCTAAACTATTTGACGTAGAAAGTTAAAATATGGTACTAATATAGAAATTGATGGCCTCATCAGAGCCGTGTAGTTTTGAAAGTTAAATTTTGACTTTGGGGGGTGAAATCGGAAGTAAAACAATTTTTTTTTTACTAGGTCATCGAGTGGGGTGTCAAATGAAAGCTTTCACGAGTTCAAAAATATATATAATGTCTTACATGCGCACACTTTTCTTTGTATTATTTTGAAAAAAAATAGAGAAAAATCGCTGTTTCCCTCTTCCAATTCGAAAAGTACTAATCCAAAAATTTTGAAAAAATTCTGGAATATTCTTCTCGGAGTGTAGATTGAACGGAAATTATCATGAGAGCATTACCTTTAATAATTTATCTGGTATATATAAAAAAACAAAAATTTCATCAGTTTTCAGTAAAGATCGGAAACAAACTTTGTTGAAAACTCACTTGGGGGTGTATTTTGTGAAGTCACGGACCATTTTATACCTCCGTAACAAAAATTTTTTATTTCAGAAGCAATCAACGTACGGAACACTAATTGCGCAAGTTCAACTTGCACTTGACCGGTTTTATTTCCTTCTCCTCCACTTCATGACAAACACATAGCGAACTTATTATCACCCTCACAAGTTTCAAAATATTTCTCAATTTGTGACTTTTTATTTCTTGATGCCATTTTCGTTTCTAATTATTAGCAAGTGTAGCAAAGCGGCTTAGTAAATGAGTACACAAACAATGAATGAGCGCGTTGTGTGTGTTCCTCCGTACCAATCCCAATAGCTCCCTCCCTCACCCACTGGCATGATACCTCACCAAGCAGTACACTTGCATCTCTAATCATTTGACTATGCCGAATAGCCGGCGGCCGAATATCCGGCTATCTTCCTAAGGTCCTGACCACATATTCGATATCCAGTATTCGACCAAATCACTATCCGTTGCGTCTCTAATATTTACTGCATGAAATATACGTATCAAAGACAAGAAACTACGAGTACGTGTACTTTTACACCCTTCCAGTGAACCTGGCATATGAATGTCTGCAGACTCAATGAAAAAAGTTTAAATAGAAATAGCCGACGAATTTTGATAGATAAAGCGAATATTTTTATGGATACATTAATGTATCGTCGTTTTTCGAAAGATTATTTCAGACAGGAGTTTATTTTCACTATTATTATTCTTGTCAGAATAGGAGTAAAGAATTTCTACACTAAAAATAATCAAGAAAATATAAGATCACTGATTAATAAAGAAATCAATAGAAGCACAATATGCAGCCATACTACACTTCATAGGAAATATTTGGTATTACCTTTATCTTGCTTGGAAATAATGCGAAACTTCTTCTGCACATAAAGCGTTTATTATTATCATAAATCAAATTTGTGAATGTTAATCCACACATAGTTGCTGAAAACAATTAATTTATTATAAAAATGATTCTCCATCCCACATGCCACGCCTGTATCGTAATTACACAATGGCCGACATTGTATGTTGTTTTTACAAAGTAATTCATAAATTAGCGTTGTGAAAATATTTGTATCCGCAAGTCATGCATAATTGACCTATCAAACTCTATGGTTTATAAGAAAAGAAGTCTGGCTCTTTAGGACTGAATAGCTCTCTCTATTTTTTACTTAGTCTAAGCGTATATCCATGTTTCGCCTACGGTAAGGAATAGCTACAAGAAATTCTTGCAACATTAGCAAACACTGCGGTTAAATTTCCATTGCTGACAAAGTTTTCTCATATATCATTTTTCATGCAGGATGTTATGCATCCGTTCAAATGAGATGCCTTTAGTCTCAACAATATCGCGTACTCCTTCCCTAACGATATTGCGGAGTCTACTTTTTAAAATAGAAATGTTTAATGACTGCACGAAATTCATTCTTCTTATTATATTCTTATCTTTTGATTCAAATTTGGTATTATTATGTGAGCTCATTGTAAGTTGTGATTTTCTATGCCGATAGTGGCACCATCTGATAAAAATTTACCTGAATTAATAAACGGCCATGATATTAAGATAATAAGGGGTAATCTTATAAATTATGTTGGACTGTCGAAGAAGTCTCGAGCCTTTTTGAGTGAAAATTCCAACAGTGTTTTTTTTTATATTTTAAATGAAGTTTATTAAATCAAAAAAGCATTTTTCTGGTAGAAGCATTAGAGAATTTCAGGAATTTCCGGGTGAATAACTAAACACACAGGGCTATTGTGAAGTCAATTTCTTTTTTTTTTATCGCTTACCTCCCCACTTCAGTAGGGATTTTAGCCTTTTTCCCATATCCCAAGGGTATCGGCGAGGAAGCCGTAATACCCGTCAACGTTGTCCAAGTGCCGTAACATACATTTTTGTATTCCACAGTACCTTTTAAACAATGCGGTAGTGCTGCCATGGACGGTATTTGCATTTCTGCAAACAACTACTACCTATGTACGTGACCAGGCCAAATATACTTAAATAATAACACTGGTTTACAGCCAAAAAATACCAAGAACGCCACATGCCTAGATAAGTTAATTGGGACCTCCTGAACACGAAAAACGCTATAATTTTTTTTTTTTAAGTACCGTTTTTTAGATAACGGTACTTTTGTGTTTTTCGGTGTATGGTCCCACTCAAACCCTTATGGAGCCCAACCGAAAAGTCCGATCGAGATAAATGTCATACCGTTGGAAAGGCAACTAAATGCCTTTTCCGGCGGTATACTATAAATTTCTATGTGACAAGAAGTGGCTGAGTTATAACACCTCAAAGTTCAAAATTTGCCTATTTTTTACGTTTTTTTTCAAAATTTTTCATTTTTTTATTTGGTTTTTTTTTCTACGTTATTGTAAAGATCTGGAATGTTTTATTTTTTTACCAAGTAGTTTATTTAATAACCAACATTTTAAACGTAATTTGAAAAAAAAAGGATGAAAAATAAAGTTTTTATTAAGGATTTTGTGGAACGACAATATTTTCATTTTCATTGCTCACACGCTATATTCGGCGTAAATTAAAAAAATTTAAATTAAAATGACGAGTGACTTGAATTTTTCCGTTTTTTTTTCGGATGTATCTTCGCGAATGAGGAACCAACAATAGTCTGCCATCATTTGTTCATCCCACCAGCCCTTGTAACGTCTCTCGATTTCTTGCATTTCCTGGTGAAATCTTTCACCCTGCTCATCACTTTCGGATCCCAAGTTCATGGGGAAAATATCCAAATGACCGAATAAAAAGTGTAGTTTAGGTGTCATATTTGAACCTAAAAGTTAATAGAATAAATTTCAAATAATTTTCAAATGATAACGGCCTTTTTGATATACATGCTTTCACTCAACGCTTACCAATGGCATTGAATTTTTGCAGTAATGTATCGATCTTCTCAGCGTAATCAGGACTTCTGTAGTTTCCCAAAAAGTTGTAAACGATGTCCTGGAATGCTTCCCATGCCTCCAAATGAGCTGGACCTAAACACTCATTAAATGCTTGGTCACCGTACAGAGCCCGAATTTGAGGTCCATCAAATATACCAGCTTCAATTTTGCTCGCTGTGGCTCTCGGAAATTTTTGTTTAAGGTAATTCATGGCAAGACTGTCTTTTGGCAACGTTTTCACAATATTTGTAAATAACCCAAGCTTAATATGTAGTGGAGGAAGTATTATCTTCTCCTGAGGAATGAGTGGGTCATTTTTAATATTGTACTCTCCGTGCGTACGCCCACTTCGTTCGGGCCAAACTTTTCGGATGTAGTGATTCTGACGGTCACGGCTGTCCCATAGACATAGAAAACAGGGAAACTTCGTATTGCCCCCTTGCAATCCAGATAGTATGGCAACTAATTTAAAATCAGAGCAAACTTTCCATTGATGTTGGTCATATTGTATGCGAGCGAGAAGTTCTTTCATTGCTTCATATGTTTCCTTTATGTATTTTCCATATCCGATTGGAATTGATGGTTTCGTATTCCCTTTATGAAGCAAGACTGCCTTCAAACTATCCTTGCCTCCATCCAGAAAAAGACGCCATTCCACTGGGTCATAACTTTGTTGGAGAGCATTGAAAAGACCACGTATGTTGGCACAAAAACAAAAGTTTCCCGTTTTTGCGAAAAAAAAACTGCAAGTTGTTTGCTACGATCACGGTAATATGTAACACGTGTCTCAGGAGCACAATATCCCCACTGTTGCAATCGCGATGCAAGTAATTCAGATTTCGATTTCGGCAAATACAAATCTCGGCACAAATCATTAAGCTCGGCCTGAGTAAGTAAATGGGGTTTCTTATTTGATTGCATTTCTGATTCACTGCACTCATCTGATGAATCACTTATTGTTGTTCTTTTTCGTATTTTTGTGGGCTCTGCTACAATCAGCTGCGGTTTGGGGCACGATACTGAGTGCGGCACTGGCAGCGTCACCGAGCTAACAACTGGATAAACTGGTTCAATTCTACGTCCGACAGCCTTTTCCGTTAAACAGAAATAACAATCTGTTGTATGACTGATCGGGTTTCTCCATTGCATTGGCTTTCCAAATGTGAAGAAACACTCTTGACCCTTACCAATTTTATTTAATATTGTTCGGCAGTTGTTACATGCATTATTCGGTGTCCACGGTTTGTCCAGAGACGCAGGTCGAAAGCCGAAATACTTCTTATACGCTTCAGATAAATTTTTCGTATTCATTTTTCGCATCAAATGCTGTGATTTCTTTTTCACAAGAACTCCACAAACATAACAAAATTCGTTGGGATCGATTGAACACATTTTATTTTTTGCACGTACAAAGCCAAACTGTTTACTGTGATCAGATTCAAATTCTGATGGACGCCGAATATAGCGTGTGTCAGGGCTACCAACGTATACAGTGATTCAAATTCTGATGGACGCCGAATATAGCGTGTGTCAGGGCTACCAACGTATACAGTGATTCAAATTCTGATGGACGCCGAATATAGCGTGTGAGCAATGAAAATGAAAATATTGTCGTTCCACAAAATCCTTAATAAAAACTTTATTTTTCATCCTTTTTTTTTCAAATTACGTTTAAAATGTTGGTTATTAAATAAACTACTTGGTAAAAAAATAAAACATTCCAGATCTTTACAATAACGTAGAAAAAAAACCAAATAAAAATGAAAAATTTTGAAAAAAAAAAAAACGTAAAAAATAGGCAAATTTTGAACTTTGAGGTGTTATAACTCAGCCACTTCTTGTCACATAGAAATTTATAGTATACCGCCGGAAAAGGCATTTAGTTGCCTTTCCAACGGTATGACATTTATCTCGATCGGACTTTTCGGTTGGGCTCCATAAGGGTTTGAGTGGGACCATACACCGAAAAACACAAAAGTACCGTTATCTAAAAAACGGTACTTAAAAAAAAAAATTTATAGCGTTTTTCGTGTTCAGGAGGTCCCAATTAACTTATCTAGGCATGTGGCGTTCTTGGTATTTTTCCAAATTAAAAATTTGTAAACCTGTGTAATAAATAAGTATACCGACCTGCAGGATTGAACCCTCGACCTTCTCCATAGTAGCAAAGTACTGCACTACCGAGCCACGGCCAGCCACACCTATTTCATTTTCAAACTACTAAGGGTGTTCTATACAGACAGATATAAATGGTGGTCTAACGGTACCATATCTGATCTGTACGATGGATGCATTAAAACTTTATAGCCAAGCTGTCTTAGTTCTTACCGAGTTGTTAAAAATATATGTGGTCTGGCGTTGCCATAATGCAGACAATGCAGTTTCTGTTTCGACAGGTTATAGCACCTCACGATATACGATTCCCCTCACCAAATACACTTCATCTACTTTGGCATTAATCCCTCCTTTACCACCATTTGCTCATCTTAACCACGATCTTTTTCATACAATGTTGTCGTACGTAAGCCATGTTGTGTGGAATCTGAAGAAGTTGCCGATATAACAACGGATGAAATAATAATCGCTATACAACATATGCACGACAAAGAATCAGGAGACTCTAGAATGATAAGTTATGGAGGGATATCAATAATACAGTCTCTTCAAGCTCTATTTAACAGGTGCCTTATAGGAAGTAAAATACCAACACCTTGGGTAAACGCCTTGATTCTGCTTATTTTTAAAAAATGGGGACAAATTTAAATTGGAGAATTACAGACCCATCAGCCTGTTATCGGTACTATACAAAATACTCACTAGAATCATAACATATAAATTAACGAACAACTTAGATAGTTATCAACCACGTGAACAGGCTGGATTTAGACGGAGATACAGTACTTTGGACCATCTTCAAACAATTAGATTACTAGTGGAAAGAGCAAATGAATATAAAATCACCTTGTCGATAGTAATGGTTGACTATGAAAAAGCATTTGATTTTAACGCCTTAAGTAATAGCAGAGTCGATGAAAGATACACAACTCTTCTTGAATACATATATAAAAAGGCCACATCACAAATAATGCTTGAAGAAAAAACAAATAAAAACAAAATTAAAAGATGAATTAGACAAGGCGACTCGATATCCCTAAATCTGTTTATGTTGACTTTAGAAGACATGTTCAAGTCATTAAAGTGGGAAAATAAAGGAATACTAATAGACGGTGAACGATTAAATCACTTAAGGTTCGCAGATGATGTCACTCTGATCGCGAATTCAAAAGAACAATTACAAGAAATGCTGATGGAATTAAATAACAAATCTCGAGAAATGGGTCTAAAAATAAACTTCACCAAAACCAAATATTTGACCAACGAAACTGAAGATAATAGCCAGGAACTATTAATAGAAGGTCAAAGAATAGGAAATGTACAAACATTTATATATTTAGGACAAAAAATCGAAACATCAAAAAATAATTTAAATGCTGCCTTGGATAGAATAGTCTCGTTAGCTTGGTCTGCGTTCGGAAGGTTACAGTCCACATTTAAATTGGATATCCCAAATACAATAAAAGCCAGAGTGTTCGATCAATATGTACTGCCGCTAGTATCATATGGCACTGAAACGTGGACTTTAAATAAAAGAATAATATATAAACTCCAGGTAACACAAAGAGCAATGGAGAGGAGAATGCTAAATATTAGACTCCAAGATCATATTCCTAACATCGAGATACGAAGAAGATCAAAAGTGACAGATTTAATACAACGAATATCTATATTAAGGTGATTAAGGTGGAATTGGGCAGGGCATATCGCAAGGATGAATGATAACAGGTGGACACGCCGTATGATTGAATGGAGGCCTTGAGAACATAACAGATATAGAGGTAGACCACAGACAAGATGGACGGACGATATAAAAAGATTAGCTGAACACGATTGGATGCAAAAAGCAAACAGCAAAGCTGATTAGAGACAACTTGTCTTATATCCGACTATGGATGGAATAAACTAATGATGATGACGAATCCATTTCTCATTGCCCGGAATAAGACGCTTCAATCGATCGATTTATGTCCGTTTCAACAATGTTTCGTAGATGAAATTCGGTCAGCCTTCCCCAAATGGTTTGAAACTATTTGGTGATGGATGTTCAGTTGCCAAGCGATGTTATAATCGCTTATGTGCCGATCTTGCTCAATTTTTGCCCTGATCCCCTCCATTCACTCGAACAGCTTTTCTCTTAATAGAATCCAATAAATGCAGTGTATGTTTGAGTGGCGATGCTAGGGGAATAGTGTGTTCAGGAACTTTTTTAGGAAAACTAGCGCCTGGGTTTTTGTAGTGTTAAATTCTACTTGGTTATTATGAAGATAGAATTTCTGTGAGGTCTTTGTTTAGTTAAACGATCTGCTGCTGTGTGTCGATTTTTGCATGAATAGCGGATGTTCGAGAGTTCAAAGTAAATGAAGAAATAAGCGTACTCTCAACTGTAAAGATGAAGATTGGATTCCTGGTCCTTTTCAGTAGATCGTTGATTTAAATCAGAATGAGAGTAGGAGACGATTTGGAGCTTTAGGGTACACTGGTGTTTATAGTGACACGTGGGCTGGAAAGTTTTTGGCTGACACATAGATGTCGCCCTTTTCAAAAAATCGATATATTTTTTAGGAAGTATCAACCTTCAAACGATACGTGTCAAAAATTCATGACATTTCGACTATTAGTTTACAAGTTACAGTGGTCTTAGTAACAGTACTTTCGATATTTTCAAAACAATGAAAAAAATCGAATTTCGTGTGTTGATTAAACACTGTTTTTTGATGGGGGAAAAATACCGTTCAATCAAAGCAATAGCTTGATAAGTGTTAATGGGACTCTACCTCTGGAAAATCACTCATAATTGACTGGCATGCTTAAGTTAAGCGCGGTCGTCAGACACAAATGATGCTGAACGCCCTGAACGCCCCAATGAGGTGGTTACATCGGAAAACATCAAAGAAATCCACAAAATTGTTTTGGATGACCGTAAAGTGAAATTGCGTGAGATAGCTGACACCCTAAGGATATCACAAGAACGTGCTGGTCATATTTTGCACGAACATTTTGGTATGAGAAAGCTCTGTTCGAAATGGGTACCGCGTTTGCTCACAGAGACCAAAAACAACAACATGTTGATGTTTCTTAGGTCTGTTTGGACCTGTTTAAGCGCAATAAAAAGGATTTTTTCATGTGATATGTGACAATGGATGAAAAATATCGATCCACCACTATACACCGGAATCAAATCGGTAGTCATCTGAGTGGACAGCAGCCGATGAAAGCCACCCGAAGCGATCAAAGACACAACAGTCGGCTGGGAAAGTTTTGGCCTCTATATTTGGGATGCGAATAGAATAATTTTCATCGACTATACTGAGAAGGGAAAAACAGTCAATAGCGAATTTTATTGATGCATTGGAAGGCGCAAATCGCAAATAGACGGCCCCAAATGAACAAGAAAAAACTGCTCTTTCATCAAGAGAATGCACCGAGTCACAGGTCAATGGTTACGATGGCAAAATTGTATGAACTGAAGTTCGAGTTGCTTCCTCAACCACCGTATTCTCCACATTTGGCCCTCAGCGGCTATTATCTATTCGCAGACCTCAAAAAATTCTCGCGAGAAAGAGATTTGGCTTCAATGAAGAAGTTATCGCCGAAACTAAGGCCTATTTTGAAGGCAAAGACAAATCCTTCTACAAGAAAGGTATAGAAATGTTAAAAAAAAGCACTGGATTGATTGTATCGCAGTTGAAGGACAGTATGTTGACCAATAAAGTCGAATTTTGCAAAAAAAGACGTGTTTTAAGCAGCTAGACCAGAAACTTTTCAGCCTACGTGTTAAAATCCATCGACTGACACTCATAAAGAATGCCCTCTGTCAAACATGGCCTTGGTTATATCAAATCCAACCTCTCGAGATTTTCTAAAGTATTCAATTACATTATTCCAAACATAGTTTACATAAATTAGACGAAAGCCATATTGATGATCGCTAATAATATTAAATCTTTTTAGATATTTTAAAAGATGCTGACTGACACCCAGGATTTCGGCTTTTTTTGGATATTGGCAGATCAGAGTGAGATGCACCTTTGACACCAAAATTTGCATTTCTGTTGTTTTTAATGAAGTATTTTGGCCATAAGCAATACAAATTTCTTTACGAGCCCGCGCAGCATTTTTCTATCTATCATAGTAAACTTGCAAGACATTTTTTTTATAAATTTTAGTCATTTTCAAGACGTTGTAAGTTTGTACTTAATCAATAAATATGATAACTTTTTTCATTTATTCTTTAAAATGTAACCCTTTAAATGCGAGTCAGTACGATCAAATCTGACTATTATTACGAGAAGTATGCGATTTAAAAATTATTTACAGACAAAACAGCCTGATACTTTTTCGACAACCAATTATATAGTTTCAAATCAATTGAATTATCTGAAATAAGAGTAATTATCATGTGGTGGACCCAAAAAAACTATTTCTACGCATCTTTCACTAATAGCACATCGCATGAATAGTGTGCCGCTCGTTGACCGACGCTGATCACTGCTTTAAGGGAGTCTTTTTTATTTAATCACCATATATTCTCAGTGACACGATAGATTACTAAAACTAAAGCGTTGTTCTTTTACTTTGTCGGTGTACTGCACCGCTTCACCTTAAAAATAACAATTAATACCGTCCACGGTATGGATACAAAAAATAAAAATAAAACATATTCCAGGAAAATTTAAAAAAAACTCTATAAAATCTTGAAATATGAATATTCAGCTTTGTAGGTTTTAAAGTTAACAAGATTCTCTTTATGTCACTAGTTTGGGACTATTACATAGAAGACCTAAGTAGCATCGTTCATTATACATCTTAAACCGTCCAAGATTAGAAAAGTTAATCGTAAGTTTACACATATACTTACAATTATAAATGTATTTAATGTCAGAGTTACATAGTTTAAGCCTTGTATTTGCATAGGTTTTTTTGTACGTTCCATTAGCAAAAACAGAGCTTTTTGACATTTTGGACTGTACTCGTACCATTTTGACATGTAACATGCGTTACTAACTTCTTGGCTCTAAAATAAATATAAAAGCTATACCGGAGAACTTTCAGTGAGAGAGCAAAATCTAGAAAAATATGTAGTGGCTAAGCGGACAAAAAATATTAGAGATATAGACGCTACTTTGAACTTGCACTATAAGTATAGGACAAGATGTGCCATCTGTCAATCGCCAAATGATTTTTTAACATGTTTTGCTATATATAGACCTCATTAGTTATAGGTAAAAATGTTAATTATCTACTCTATTAACACTATTTAGATAGCAGCAAAGGTTTGAAATCCATATCTCTAAGAATAATAGTAACCAATAGAAATTTGCTCCACCCGATGTGAGCCGCTTAAAATTTTAATAGAATAACAAAACCTAGATACAGTAAAAATATACGATAAAACTTCGTTACGCGGGCTTTTCAGAAAAAAGGGATTTTTTTTTGGAATAGACTTAAAATGGTCTAATTTTGAAAGATTTACGAGAAAATATTGGGACGAAACCGTTTTTGCACTTTTTTTGGTAAATGAAAATTAACTTATATCACTGACAAGTGTTGATAACCAGTTATCGAAACTGTCAGTTGTTTTCGGACGAATATGCTCCGTTCACACTAATAGGTGAAATGTAGAGATCAGCCTAATCTTTTCAAAAAATCATTAAATTTTCTTTAGTTATAACTTAATCTTATCAAAAAATTGTTTATTGTCATTTTTTTTTTGGTAAAATTTCGGTACGCGGGCTCCTTAGAGGAAGGAAGACTTTGTTTAAATAGGCTTAAAATGGCCTAACTTTGAAAAATTTATGAGAAAAAATCAGGAGGTAAACCGTTTTTGTTAACCTGAACTTATTGAAACT
The DNA here is from genome assembly GCA_019049505.1 of Pachyrhynchus sulphureomaculatus. Taxonomy (NCBI): domain Eukaryota; kingdom Metazoa; phylum Arthropoda; class Insecta; order Coleoptera; family Curculionidae; genus Pachyrhynchus; species Pachyrhynchus sulphureomaculatus. The sequence continues at coordinate 155,727,814 of CM032446.1, forward strand.
AACCTGAATTAAATAATCAGCAATTACAAAATACATTAAATAATAAAAAAAATGTCCTACCTTAATGTGAAAAAAATGATATATTATATATATATATATATATATATATATATATATATATATATATTATATATATATATATATATATAAATATAAATATATATATATATATATATATATATATATATATATATATATATATATATATATATATAAATATATATATATATATATATATATATATATATATATATATATATAATATATATATATATATATATATATATATATATATATATATATATATATATATAAATAAATATAAATAAGAGGGCACTGGCAACAAACAATCCTAATGGCAGCTTCTTCAGGATTCTAAAAATGCAAACCAGGTACAGAAAATAAACCAAAACGTTCGTTTTTTAAAATGTGATTAAATAAATTGTAAGACTGTATGTGAAATTATTTACAAAAATTTAGCAGTTAATTCATCTCTGGTGAAGACAATGAAATTTGCATTTTTGTTGGCCAGGTAGTATGTATGATTACACAAACATGATTAAAAGATACTTAGAGAGTTACACAATTATTAAAAATAAACATTGTCAATAAACATTAGTTAAAACCACTTTTTGAAGACTGAAACATAACCGCAAGAAACACCATGATGTTGAAATGGTACTCCATTTTAAAATTTTTGACATCGAGTTTAGTAACTATTTAGTGATATTTGAGTCCGAACCGGATATTGTTGGTAATCTATGTCGTCATCAGGTCGAAAAAAAACATAAAAGCATTAAAGTTAGGGATGTGGTAAAATTTTTTTTAGGTGGTTGCTAATCTTAGACAAATTATTTGTTATTAATGATATCTATTTTTCAGTTTTAATTTTATAGCAAAGGGACTTAAATTTGATGAATGTTACTCTTCGACGAGTTATTTATTATTCATTATATTAATTATATTAATTCTTTAATTTTATAACCAAGAGATTCATAGGCTAATTTAAAAATTTGAAAAAGAATATTAATACTGGATGTTATTTATTATATGTCATATTTTAATTTTTTAATTATTTAATTTTAACAAGAAGACATGGAAAAGTAACTGGTAATAAACAGCAAAATGACAGAAAGAGAAAAGAAACGTCAACTTTACTAGAAACTAATTTTTTCATAAATATCGTTCTTTTTTATTGGTTTTGTATAGTTTTGTGTTAGTAAATAAGTATACACGGAGCTCAGTCCTTCTATGACTTTTTTGTGATTGAGATTATTTTTACAGGTTTTTATGTAACACATTTCCAAGAAACTTCTGAAGTAATTAATCTCAACATCCAGAATGAAGCTGTTGTTATATTGTACTCTGTGATCTGTATTATTTACGTGTAAGCTCATTGCGTTGGGTTTGTGTTTACTATCACTTTTGTGTAACGCTAATCTCTTAGAGAGTTGGACGTTGGACAAACCTCACAAAAGCTATTTAAGAGATTAGCATTACACAAAAGTGATAGTAAACACAAAACCCAACGCAACTAGCTTGAGCTTACACGTAAATAATACAGATCACAGAGTACAATATAACAACAGCTTCATTCTGGATGTTGAGACTAATTACTTCAGAAGAAGTTTCTTGGAAATGTGTTACATAAAAACCTGTAAAAATAATCTCAATCACAAAAAAGACATAGAAGGATTGAGCTCCATGTATACCTATTTACTAACACAGACCAATAAAAAAGAACGATCTTTATGAAAAAATTAGTTTCTAGTAAAGTTGACGTTTTTTTTCTCTTTCTGTCATTTTTGCTGTTTATTACCAGTTATTTTTCTATGTCTTCTTGTTAAAATTAAATAATTAAAAATTAAATATGACATATAATAAATAACATCCAGTATTAATATTCTTTTTCAAATTTTTAAATTAGTCTGTGAATCTCTTGGTTATAAAATTAAAGAATTAATATAATTAATATAATTAATAATAAATAACTCGTCGAAGAGTAACATTCATCAAATTTAAGTCCCTTTGCTATAAAATAAAACTGAAAAATAGATATCATTAATAACAAATAATTTGTCTAAGAATAGCATCCACCTAAAAAAAAATTTACCACACCCCCAACTTTAACGCTTTCATGGTTTTTTGTCGACCTGATGACAACATAGACTACCAACAATATCCGGTTCGGACTCAAATATCACTAAATAGTTACTAAACTCGATGTCAAAAGTTTTAAAATGGAGTACCATTTCAACATCATGGTGTTTCTTGCGGTTATGTTTCAGTCTTCAAAAAGTGTTTTTAACTAATGTGCAAATGCAAATTTCATTGTCTTCATCAGAGATGAATAAACTGCTAAATTTTTGTAAGTAATTTCACATACAGTCTTACAATTTATTTGATCACATTTTAAAAAACGAACGTTTTGGTTTATTTTCTGTACCTGGTTTGCATTTTTAGAATCTAGAAGAAGCTGCCATTAGGCAGCGAAAAGCTCGATAATAAAAAATAAAAAGCAGATACTAGAGCCTTTAGATCTTTGATTGCTCATCTCTTCTCCTTATAAGGGCGTTTCCCAGTAGCACGTGTGCGGAAAAAGCAATTCACGTTGTTCTTGAATCGCTGTTAATTGTACTCGGTGGGAAACACAACCCTGGGCAAATTATTCCGAAGGGATGATGTTCTCCATATAAAAGACTGCTTGAAAAGCGTTATACGCAGAATAACAACCATATATATATATATATATATATATATATATATATATATATATATATATATATATATATATATATAATATATATATATATATATATATATATATACATATATATATATATATATATATATATATATATATATATATATATTAGTGATTGAAGACTATAGTTAGTTCAGGTTAGCAAAACAATCTTTCAAAATTATACCATTTTAGGCATATTCCAAAAAAAAACCTTGTGATTTGTTCTTTTCATGTTGTTTTCCGCAAAGAAAATTTCACTATTCCTTATTGGTTGGAATTTTACTATGACTGTAAATGTAGCTTAATCATCTCGGCGCATGCGCATAAACGAATTGAGTTCTCCCGAGCAGTTTCGATCAGTGGTTGTCAATAGCATAGTAGACTTTCGTACGCTTACGTATCAATGTTTATATGCAAAAAAATGTGCAAAAACTGCCTCCTCCCGATATTTTCTTTAAAAACTAGACCAAAAAAAAACCCTTTTTCTGAAAAATCCGCGTAACGAAGTTTTACCAAATATACTATTGTTTACGATAATGGGGAGATCTGTTAGTGACTAATATTTTTAGAAGTATTGTTTCTTAATCTTTGCCGCATATTCCTCTATCACTAATGCAAGGAAAAAAATTACAGTTATACTTCTTTGTCCGCTAAGCCACTATATCTGTATTATTCATTGGACACAATTTTCGGTTGTAAAGTTTTAAATCATTTATTTTTTTATCACGTATGCCAATTAAACAAAAATAGGTTAAAATAGTATGATATCATAAATCAATTTTTCAAGTTAGTCCAAGTTAAACCGCCTAGTTGAATTCTCTTAAATTTACTCATGCATGATTTTCTAACAGTGATTAACAATTTATTTACGGAGCTCCCTTTTTCTTTAATTTTAATTATAACATAAATTAAATTAGATGATAGGGCTTGTCAGCGTATTATAACCGGCTTCACGTACTACCTTGATTCTCACATCTATAAGTAAACAGACATACTTTTTGTTTTTCTCTCAAATCAACGGAAATTACTATTATCTCGTAGTTGTATGTTAGGTAAATCTTAGAGAACGCGTCCATTAGTAGCCTTCATCAAAATATTTCTAAATATTGATTTAATATGTGTTTAAAATCTTTAATTTTTGTTTTGAAATGTCAAGATAAATTCAATTTATTACAATTTGTTAATTTCGATTTAAATTTTTGGGTAATATACAATACAAATTACACAAAAAGGTATAGGGTTAAAATAAGTATAACCGGTCAAGTACAAGTTGAACTTGCGTAATTAGTGTTCCGTACGTTAATTGCTTTTAAAATAAAAAAATTTATTACGGAAGTATAAAAGGATCAGTCACTTCACAAAACATACCTCAATCTTTATTGAAAACTGATGACGTTGAAATTTTTTTTTTTATATACCAGATAAATTATTAAAGTTAATGCACTCGTGATAATTTTCGTTCAATGTACACCCGTAGAAAATATTCCAGAATTTTTTTAGTACTTTTCGAGGTAAGGGGGGACAGCGATTTTTCGCGATTTTTTAAAAATAATACAAATAAAAGTGTGCGCAAGTATTACATTATATATGTACTCGTGTTTTCACAAGCTTTCATTTGACACCACACTCAATGACCTAGTAATTTTTTTTTTTCACTTCCGATTTCACCCCCAAAACTAACGTCTTAAGTCAACATTTAACTTTCAAAACTACACGGCACTGATGGGGCCATCAATTTCTATATTAGTACCAAATTTCAATTTTCTATGACAAACAGTTTCGAAGAAAATCGAGTGTGACAGACGGACAGACGGACAAACGGACAAACAGACGGACAGACATCGAAGTGATTTTATAAGTGTACAGAACACTAAAAACGGGCCGCCTGAATTTTTTTATTCTCGGATTTTAAAGGTAACTATGTTTTTCGATAGAGGTATAAATATCTTTTTACCTCCTAATTTTTTTTGCAATGCTTCAGTTATTTTGCGAATAATCGCGAGTTGAATATTTATGTATAGAACTTTTCCTTTATTCATATTTCGGAAACGAAAAGCGATAATTGACTTAATTTTTTTTAAAATGGAGCTAAATGTTTAAATTTTTCAGTTGAATTCACGCGGCTGTTATAAAAATTTAATTTGTTAAAAGTTATTAACAATTTTGTTTAACAGATGCGAATTAATACGTAAAACAACACTAAGTAAATTTTAAAAAAAAGTTAGTAACCTCGTATATTAAAGAAGTTATTAATATTTTTCTGATGACGCGCGGCTTCCAACGCGCTCGTGGACTCTAACGCTGACGCTCTCATTAATTTTTAACGAAGGAATCATAATTGTAATATCAATACCTTTTGCATTTATTATTTAATGAACATTTAAGTAAAAATTATACAACAGATATTAAATTATTTCAAACACTAACTGTTACTGCTTCTCCAGAACTAGAAAATATTTTGCACATCAATTGGTTGTTTTCTTTCGGTATAAACGCACGGAATTGGCGAGTCTTTTAAGCTATATATATATATATATATATATATATATATATATATATATATATATATATATATATATATAGCTTTACAAGTTCGATGCTTCGGCTGACAAACGTTTTCGTGAGCCTGACATTCTTCATTTGTACAAAAATCGAAGCTTACATTTTTAAAATAATCTCAATCAAGCGTTTGGGAGATGTTATTTGATTTTCACTATTTCTACTCTGCACTAATACCACATTCAGATTCATGCGAGAGAAAAAAAATTGAACTTGTTTCTTATATTGCTCCGTCACAAAAATGATAAATTTTTCGAATGGGAGAGTCGCCGAATGTAGCCTTCAAATGTTCTTATTATACAAATCAACTGAAGCCACTGAATATTTCACGTTCTCTGATCAGTGGTGTTTTGGGCATTAAAAGAGTGCAATCTCCGAGAACATGGTTTAATTTGCCATTGTTTAAAAAAATCGTTTGTAACTTTAACAAATTAATTTTTACAACTGCATGAATTCAACTGAAAAGCATAAACATTTAGCTTAATTAAAAAAAAATAATAAATAACTCAATGAACTTTATTCGTTTCCGAAATATGAATAAATGAAAAGTTCTACACATAAATATTCAACTAGCGATTATTCGTAAAATAATTGCAATAAAAAATTTAGGGAGTTAAAAGGTACTTGTACCTCAATCGAAAAGCATTTATCTTTGAAATCCGAGAAAAAATATTTTTAGGTAGTCTGTTTTACTTGTTTTGACCCTGTGTATTCATTTCGAAAATCAGGTTTTTATGAGTGTCGTAATGGTAACTCGAATTCTGCTTAAAACTAATACTTGTTAATAATATAATTGGTAATTAACATTAGTTTTAAGAGGAAGAAGTTGTTTTGTTTGTTGAACAACTGTTGAATTATAGCTCAGTATATATTTTATGGGAAATAGTTTGCGCTGTACATATACTATGTTAAGAAACCTTCCTATACTTTTTCTAAGCGCAATCTACATATACGTTATCAAGTTCTTTATTTTTTCAATGTTAATCGTATCGTAAAATAACTCTATAGTTTTTTACTCGTCAATACAAAGAACTTCTTTAACTATCACCCTGAGTGTCACCCACATTTCACTTAGGTTAAAGTGTACTAGTATTAGAACACAACTATAGATCACCCTTAGAAAAATCACAATAAAACAAACAGAAATTATGGAGCAGCTTACCTCAAAGAAGATATCATTTCCAAACCAAGAGTACAATCCTAATTGTATGAAAAGAGCGATCAGATAAAAATAAAACTGTTACAGATTCAACGGTGACTGGAGCCTAAAAATAAAGTTTTTGTGTTACATATCTATATGCTAAGATGATATCAAAAATAGAATACAAGCTGCCTAAATCTTAAGAGTATAATCTTAAAAGGGGTTACATACGCCTGGGCGCTGCAAAAATTATGTATATTTTTAAGAAAATATTTTAAAGGTTATTAAGTGAATAATACAAAAGAATGGCGATTACATATTCTTATTGTACATTAAATTATAAGATTTTTTTAAATATATTTTAATTCTTAATACTATTTTTTATCGGGTTAAATAGACCACTGATGAAAATTATGGCGCGTCTTTGTTTGTAGGATAAATTCTCAAAAAATAATCCAATCTGCAAAAAATAAAAATTAATCTTCTAAAATAATGTAGTAGTTAAAAATTGTTGAAGGGTTTTTTTTCATAAATAAAAAAACTTACGGTCTTTCAAACTTTAGTATAAAATTTTCGACAAAAAAATGTATGTTTAATAATTTATAAAAAAATCAGGAAAATTTAAAAAAACTCTCGCAATTTATTGAAATAGTAATTATTAAGATTAAACAAAAAAGTTATAAAATATTGAAAATTACCTGAGTAATATTGCAGTCTCTGAAAACAGATCACATTTAATCCTAACTTTCTAATGGAATGGAATTTTCTTAATTTTTTTTTTTTTTTTTTAATAATTCTTAGAAGTATAGACACAAAAAATCCACAAAAAATTAATTTTTGAAAATTCGAGGTGTTTGTAACCCCTTATAATTACATAGACCTATTTCTACTCCAATGGTCGCAAATTATTAGGGTTAAAAGCTTTATGTCACTTCCATTTCAGTTAATACAACTAAATATATAATATATATATATATATATATATATATATATATATATATATATATATATATATACGAGTATATATATATATGTATATATATATATATATATATATATATATATATATATATATATATATATATATATATATATATATAGTAGAACCCCGGTTATCCGAGGCAACGTGGGGGGCATCCTCCTCGGATAACTGAAAACTCGGATTTGTTTTTTATTCATTCAAAAAATAAACACCAATACTTTAAACCGATGTATTAACGTTTTTAACATATAAATAGGTACATACATTATAAAACAGTGAAATAGGTATCTATGCGCTTCTGTTTCATATTGCATCTTCTTTTTCTCGCTGCAATGTTTCTCCATCTATTAAGAAGAAGCAAATCCGCTGGGGTTGCCTCTGGTTGTTGTTCGATATACCTCAAAGCTTTTTCCAAAGAAGCAAAACCTTCTTGATGAGAGATCTTTGTGGGAGACTGTTCATCCACCGCCGCTTCGTCATCATCATCTAATTTTTTGGTTTTCTCAAAGGCATTCGTTTTTTCTTCAATACTCATTTCTTCTTCTAAATAATCTGTTGTAATCCATTCAACAACATCTTCTCTTGTCACATTTTCGCAACCTTTTAATTTTGGCGTTAATTCAAATAAACTTTTTTCTTTTTCTTCTATCTCGCTGTCAAAATTTGAACAGGACATTTTCTCCATGGCTTTTCAATTTCAAAGCTAATCCATTTAATGGAGTATCATCTTCACTGTCATTATAGTCCTCAAAATCAATAACTTTTGACCAAGATTTTTGAATAGTGGTAGTACGCACAGAATCCCAAGCTTGACTTACCCAGTAAATAACATTTTTCAGTGTAACCTTTCTCATCCCATTGATAATATCCTCCTTTTCTGTGTTTTCTAACAGATGTTCAAGATATGAACGCCTATAATTTTTTTTAATGTTTTCGAGGATGCCTTGATCCATTGGTTTCATTATGCTGGCTACATTTGGAGGAAAAAATTTCAGTTTCGCCCACATGAAGTCCTTCTTCACGGTGAGAGGGGGCATTATCCATTAACAAAATTGCTTTAATAAGAAGACGGTTTCTGTTCAAAAATTTAGTCACAGATAGCACGAACTCTTCTTTAAACCAGTTAGTAAATAAGGTCGCATCCATCCATACGCTCTTCTGACTTTTGTAATAGACTGGTAGGGCTTTAGGTGAGATGTCTTTTAAAGCTCTTGGACGTGCAGACTTGCCAGTCACCATCAGTAGGATTTTGTGCTTGCCATATGCATTGAAACATACCCTTATAGTTAATCTTTCCTTACTTCGTTTGTGCCCAGGACCTGATTTTTGTAAATTTGATTACATGTGTATCCACAATCTTCGATTTGCTTTTTAAAGTTCTGCTTACACTTCTCAATTGATGACATATCAGCAGAAAGTTTTTCACCATATATAGTCAGTTGTCGTACACCGTACCGTTTTTTCCAGCGGTCAAGCCATCCAGAACTGGCGGTAAACCGATCTATCTCTGGGAATTGCCTACTAATCATTATTGCTTTCTGTTGTAAAATTGGACCTGATAGAGGCACACTTTTTGTTTTCGGTTGATTAAACCAGATGAATAAAGCTTCGTTAATCTTTTCATAGTCGCCAGTTTTTATTGGTTTTCTTCCTGAGTACGAGGAGGCTTGATTTATACACCACTCTTTTTATGCGGTTTCTTTTCCAATCTCCAACTGTTACCTCACCTACTCTATAATCTCGTGCAACAACTTTAATTATCTCTACTGCTTCAATTCTTCTGATGGCTTTTATTTTTTCTTCAATAGGAACGACGATTCTTTTACGCTTGTTTTGCTCCATTATAATACGACAAACAAAAAATTCGAAACAAAGCAGTTCCTATTATTACACTTAACTACCAGAACTCCAACCAAAATAAATTATGTGAGTATACTCGTACTTCTCCGTTGTAAACGCTATAACTGCATTCACGCAAATTTACATGCTGAAAGAGTCCAAGAGCATAAATAGCCCCCACAACATAAATAGGGGAACCCCTCACACGGGCCAGGGGCATTCCCCGAAGGCTCCGACGATTTTAAATGGAAATATGTACATACATATTTTAGAAGCTAGGTTAATACGCAGCATAGACGTGCGTACCTCGGATAATCGCGACTCGGTTAATCGGGGTTCTACTGTATATATATATATATATATATATATATATATATATATATATATATATATATATATATATTCCACTGACTTTAAATTTATATTATATTAAATATTCACAGATATATCATAATATGACGATTAATTTAAGATAGAATAATTAATATTTTTGAAATTACTAGTTATCTGTGTATTTTATAAAAAGCACTTTAATATGGCTGGAGATTTAAAAGGACATAAAATATTACTCTTTCTTAATTTTCTAGAGTTTCTAGTTTTCTCTTAAAAAAAAAAACTGAATTAGTTGTATGTTTTTAGTGAATTTGGATAGATTTGTTCAATACCTTTACATTAAAAAAAAAAAAATTTAATTAAACTAAATTTAATTTTTTTTGGGCAGCATTTCGGATCTTGGTAATAACCGTCCTAGATGATATGTCAAAACTGTTTTTATTTTACGGGGTTTTAATGCCCTGACAGTCTTGTGTTTTTTTATTATTGCTTTATCTCTGGTTTGCTTCTATCAACAACGCTAAATTTTCTTAAATCTCATATATATATTATATATATATATATATATATATATATATATATATATATATATATATATATATATGAAAACACGTTAGGGTTCGGACACATTTGTTATGTTATTATTTAATAATAAAAGGCACGAATCAAGTGAGTACTAACTACATCTCGCTCTCAAAGTTTATTTCTTGGCTGTGTTATAAGGTTTTATTAGATCAATGTGTATTTCGATATTAACTGCAACCACCTTCTTGTAAATTTGGTGTGATAAGGACAGATTATCAATACAAGAGCATTCTGGAACAAAATCTCTTTGATTTTATCTAATCGTATTACTCGTACCAATATCCTCTCGGAGCCTTGCAATATACTCCTAAATAACCTGCTGATATAAAAACACTAAATTTATGTGTTAATCTCGAATCCTGAATAAGCCTTGTGCAATCGTAGATGAAATGTCGCAAAGTCATTCTAATTTGACATGATCTAATCCCACCCACCACGATTTCTCATGTTCTTTTCACTAGTTTATATCTATTTAAAAACATATTATGGTATAATATTCTTCATATTTGTAATTGTACTCAATACTTTTGTAGTTTTAGACTGTCCAGCATTAGTTTGATAACATCGGAACTTCCAGTGTACATTTTTTCTTCTTTATTTCTCATTTTAATTAGTTACTTGTATTTTTATGCTTTATTTTGAAAAACTTTTTCTTCGATTTTCAGTGCCATTCAACTAGACAGTTGTATTATTTTTCTATTTTCTGTTAGCTCGATTATAAATGCACCTGTCTGTAGCGCTACAATTGTCTTTTGTCTTACTGACTTTTTTCCCAAGTATATCGATCCATGTCCTTACAAATCGACAAGGTATTAGTAAGTTTTAATACATACTCGAATTCATCAGTCTTCTTCCATTATCATTTACTTCTATTTTAACGGATCATCCTATTACTACTTCATCAATTTTTACTTCAACTTTAGGACTGTATGTATCAAAAAATTCATTCAGGCCAATAGAAATGAAAGATTTTAGTGAATTTCTAAAAGCATTTAATCTTCGGTTCCAATATTTTCGATATTAATTATAGCAGTGTCAATAACAGAATCCAGATTGACATTTAGAAATGTCAAATTCTGTGACAATTACATTGAGTTTAACTTGTAGACCTGGAAATGTTGAGTAAATTGTTGTTAGGATCTCGGCTATCTTATTTATCATTTTTTTTTTACATTTTCGTTACACATTTACTTCACTAAAACGGAGTAATTATTTAGATTATTATTATTTTTGAAACAATAACATTTCTTTTACAATTGGACAAGAGTTAATGATGGAGCTGACTCTCAAGGAACTAGTTGGTGGCGCCCTTGTTTATATTTAACTTTATACTTAGCCTAACACCTGAATTACTCAGGCGGAACTAATGGCATAGGCGAGGCCATCAGTTCCGGTCAAGTAACCAGTAGAGGGGACTATAAGGATTAGGCCCTCTGTCTTAAATTAAACTACTTTTACATTTTGTAATTTCATACTTTTGTATGCGTTCAACAATTTCCTATCAGATACATTTTTAATTAATCTTACATTATCTAATGTTATAGTATGATCAGCTTCAAGGGCATGTTCGGCAATGCTACACTTTTCTCTTTTAATGTATTTTAAATGTGCTAAATATTCTTTAAATCGTGTTTTAATTGACCTTTTAGTTTGCCCAACATACTTTTTGGCGCAATCCTTACAACTAATTTCATAAATTCCACTTTCTCACAATTAGGAACCTTATCTTTGGAATTTCCTGACACTAATTGAGCTGTCGAATATAATGTTGCCACTTCCTTAACAATATGTCTTTGAGTCAGATTTGTAAAATAAGCTAGCATTTCGTTTACAAGTAAATTTTAATCTCTATTAACCTGGTAATTATTTTTTTCCGGCAACAATATATTCCATTCCTTACCGTTATAATGATGATCCCTGAATTACAAATACCTATAGTACTTGCGCCCAGCTGCATAAAAATGATTAAGGAAAATACGTCATTAATATCTTGAACAAACCTAAAAAAGAAATTATCGATGAAAGAATTTATCTCATTTGAAGTTTTTCCAGCATGTAAGATGTAGATAAACCTCAAATTAAAACTAGACCTTAAAAGAAAAAATGAAAATGACCATAGTGTGCCTTCCGTCATGTTGCCTATTTTTAAGATAAAGGCAACAATTTTAGATCATTTCTTTTCTCTTATTTCTTAGAGTACTAGAAATATTTTAAGTGTTTTGGATCAATGATTGAAAACACCGTAGTCTGTATGTATGTATGTATTTTATAAAATGGAATATAACTAGAATATTCAGAAATAGAATTGAACTCAAAGTTATCGGGATAAATAGGGCCTCAGTGACCGTCGAATATAACTTACAGTCTAAAATTGAATAGTAAAGGAGATTAAAGTCTTTAAATTATTTAAAATTTTCAAGCCACTTTAATAAGTCATTGATTTAATTAGCAACAGTTTATAGACAAATCATTTCTTAAATCAAGAAAAGATTTATTTCGACCATAATACGGCTTCCTATGCTAAAGACATTTTTCTTAAAATTGGATAAGTAACATAAGTCACTTACAAGAAAGATAATTTTTTCTGGTAAATGTATTTGTTTCTGGGTATTTCGGAAAATTCCATATTGTAATAAGATTTCTCGAGCTAAGAAGCCAAGAATTTTATATTATATATATAGGTCTTATAAATTATAACAAATTGGATTATTCCAAAATAAGCGGATATAATTTGAATCCAATACATTAAACTAACTTCTTTTTCTTTTTAGCTCTCTACTATTAAGGGGTAATGCCACTCTAGAAATTTAAAAAAAAAATTAACATTTTTTTTGGCTTAAATGATGCTTTAGGAACTTAGAAATAAGAATTTTGTGAGGGTAAGAAGGTTATAAGTCTGTATTTTATCAAGTGCACGTAATTATCTCGCAGCGCTCTCAAAACTCTTTGAGGGTCTTTATGCTCCGTGCAGCTTAAATGACTGACCTTTCTGAATATTGAAGATATCTATTTATCTACAGAATTATAAGTTCATCGAGAATCTATCAAACATCAATTTAGAAGGCCAATTATATGGCGCAGATATATGTTAGATTAGATTTATGTAAATTTAAAACACGTTTTTCTCGAAACTACATTTTTTGAACTGGCCGGAAACATAATTTCTTCAAATTGTCACCGATTTATTTGAAATTTTAACTGTACCTTCAAAATTACATTATCTAGCGCAGTACGTACGGATTTTACAATTTGTTTTGAATTTCTTTTTTTTATAAACGATTTTTTACGTGATTTTTTTTACCGAAAAATGGAACAGTTTCTTCAAACATGTACCGTTCATAAAAAATCAATATTTTTTTAATTTTCCTATGTACTTTCCGAGAAAATCTTATGCAGAACTCAAAAAACTTTGCACTTTGTTTTAAGTAAAAAATTGGAGGAGAAATCCTTCCGGCCGCAAAATACTAACATATTTATAAGATATATCTTCCTTTACTAAGTACTAATTTTGTAAAAAAAATTGTTTAAAAATTTGTAAATGTACTTTAAAGTATGTAAAATAAAAATAAATTTTGGATCGCGCTCACTATATTTCAAAAAAAAGTTCTAAAAATCGGACTTTTTTCTTAGCTCTAAAATGGCATTACCCCTTAAGTTAGAATTATACAGTTTAATGAGCTATCGCTTTTACGTTCTGATCAGAAGTATTTTACTTAATTTATGTATCTTATAGTGCGGCCAACTGAGAAGCTTTGAAGCTATTTGTGTTTCTCTCCTCTATATTGATTTTGTACATTCTATCATTATTAGTAACATTTTTACTAAAACTAATGCAAAATTACATTAATCGGAACCTTGATACATATTTTAGTCCACGCAAAAAATTTTTATGCATATTCACAGTATGTAAAATTTTGCAAAATTATCTAAAATTGCTTTTTCTTCAGGTTTGTTTATCAAAGTTTAAGTATTCAAAATTTATTGCCTACTACTGTTTTACATGTTGTTTATTTGTCGACTTATCTTAGTAATGATTAAGTACGCTGTGATCTGCATCAGTGTAAAAAAAATCGTGGTCATCAGATTTTCTATCATATATTTAACTTCTATTGGAACTAGTAATACTAGGCAGTTAATATAGGTAGGTAGGTGAATAAAAAGGTGAGATAAGAATAAAAAAATCAGTGAGCTAAAGCTATCTTTGTGTAGATTCTGACTATTATATGATGTGCGGAAAAAATTACGTTCGACCTTATCATTACAGCATTTAATACGATATCGCCAACAAAACATGCCTTTTTACCCAAAATTGTTGACTTTTTGTTTTGGTGACTCAGAATCCAGACGCCAAAATATGCAGTGAAAGTAAGCAGAATCTCCGAAGGTGAAAAAAATGTCGATCTCAATCTTCAACAGGAAAAATAAAGGTTAACGGATTTTTTTGTTAACAGGATATACTTCTCTTGGATTTTAAAGAACCTAGTGTCATCATCAGAAAGAAAGATCTTATCAACACCTTAAAATATTTACTTTCCAGCATCAAGAGTAAATGTCCCGGAAAACTCACAAACAATGTCATCCTAGTGCATGATGATGCTCTGTTCCACATTGCCAGAACCGTTTAAAATTTATTTGCTCATTTACATGCAAGTCTTAGAACATCACCTTATAATTTTGACTTTCATGAGTTTGGCCTACTTAAACAATTAAGCAATTTAAAAGGCAGCGGTTTAATTCAGGCGCTTAGGCAGAGTTTGCTGTTGGAGAATGGTCGTACATACAGCCGCAGAAATGCTATCAGCAGGGAATCTGTAGATTAGGGCGCCAGTGAAACTTAATGTTAAGGAACATTTCCTTTAAAGTTTGCTTTATAGCCATGATAAAAATAGGACAAAATTTCAAATATAGATTGACCAAATAAACATTTTTCTTGTGAATATCATACAAGACTTTTTGTGCTATTTAATTCTAGTTTTAAAATAATACAAAAGATAACGGAAACCCATAAAAATATTTAACTACATAAGTTTAGGTTAATTTTAAGACAGACCATTCAAAAATTTTAATCTTGATCTCTAGCTGGATTACCTAATTTAATAAGTTTTTTACTTTCTAGTATACTTATAACAAGAGCTAAAATAAAAACTCTCGGTTGTTTGAAGATCGCTGGGATTCGATCATTATATTATTTTACTGCTATGTGTTTCTTAAAAAAAATTTCAAAGATTGTATACAGACAAGAATTAATTAATAGAGAATTGACCCCGTCTTGTACAATTTTAACTTAGATCATCTTTAGATAACTATTTTAATTTTCTTTACCCAAATAATAACCCTCACAGAACACTTTTTCAAATGTAAAATTTCCCTAAACCCATCCCATCTTTTCTACGCCAAACACTATCATTGAAATAATTTTTTCTCCAGATTAACACTAATAATTGTGATTTTTTTAATTGAAGCATACATACTCTTCAATATCTCCATAATGAATACAACATTCCCGTAAATAACTGTAGGTATATTCATCCTTTCTCTCTTCTGAATAATGTTTTATTGCTTTAACATTGCTGTTTGTTTCTATCAATTTTTTATTTAAAACTTTTAATTGCACTGCTGCCACTGATAGTAATCCTACAGCAAACATATCTGTGGTCATACTATGGAAAGCTGCCAAACCAACAGCTATCATTTGAAAAGCATAAAATGGATAATGGAAAGTACCATTGTGCAAATAAGTCGCGTCTATTGGTAAAGGCTTGTGTTCTATTACTAGAAAAAATAATAAAAAAAATCGTTAAATTACACCAAAGTTGGCATGGAAGCAAGAATTTCAAAATATTAATCTATAATCTAATATCTTTTTAAAAACAAACATATTTCAAACAAACAAATCCCTTATGCTGGTATATTCTAAAAAAATCTATAACGGGTCCAATTTAATTTTAAAACTGAATATCGAAATGTAATTCAAATTTTATAATACGATTAGGCCTTCGGGCATAAGTAATTTTTTAGTCGTTATAACGGGAGCAGTTTAACCACCGCATATTTAATATAAGTGGACCTTAGGTGAACTCAAAAAGTTAACGATCTGGATTGGACAATTAATAGTAGGTGCCGGTTTTAGGCTTTTTTCTCGCACTGGTGGATGCAATTTCTCAAGCAGGTAAAAAACACGAGAGAATGACCAGTAAATTGAAAATGTTCAATCCATTAAAATTTGACGGGTTTTCTGGATCATTTGGGGCAAGCAGACACTCTCCTCTGCACAGCGGTTGTTCGCACCTGTAAAACCGATGACGTCAAGCTTCTTTTCTTATTTCATACAAAGACTTTCCTAGATTATTTACCCAATGAATATTATAATATTTTACAGTTTAGAAATATATTGTTCTCAGAAATTTTACGGCTTTGAAATAATATAAAAATTAAATAATTTATGGACCGTTCGTGTCTTTTTTTTAGCTTTCACATTATGTATATATATATATATATATATATATATATATATATATATATATATATATATATATATATATATATATATATATATATATATATATATAGTTTTTTGTTCTTTGTCTTGCGGTCAATTTTTAATGAAACAAGTTTACTTTTGGTTAACGTTTCGGTTTATTTTATTTAATCCATCTTAAGAACTACAAGAAAGAAAAAAAAATGTTTAAGATGTAAAATTGATGATTAAACACTAATTTAATAATTAAACACTAATATTTATTCTTTATATATATTTCTGTATAAAAACAACACTAATCATCAATTTTTACATCTTAAACATTTTTTTTCTTTCTTGTAGTTCTTAAAATGGTTTAAATAAAATAAACCGAAACGTTAACCAAAAGTAAACTTGTTTCATTAAAAATTGACCGCAAGACCAACAACAAAAAAACTATCTTAAATTTATTCATTAACGGTCAGAAAAAAGAAAAAACATATATATATTATATATATATATATATATATATATATATATATATATATATATATATATATATATATATAGGATATTATGGAAATCATTTAATATATTGAAACGTGTGACTTCCGAAAAATTAAAAAAAAATGGATTTGACCGTTAAACCAACCCGTACCTGCAGGCTGCATTGTACGAAATACAGTTAGCTCAGGCACAGGCACATTGCTGCTGTGTTGCCTACCACATGATTTTCTTTAACTGTTATAGATTTTCAAATTTTAGGTACAATTAATCTCATAATAAATAAAAATAATAATAGATAATACATCGCACATCTAGTAAAAAAAATAATAATAATTAAGAAGATTTTGTATCTGTTATTTCAAAATAAATTTCTTGGTAACACGAGACAGCAAGTGCGTTTATATTCTGGATAATTGGTACTTAACAGCTGGCGGTGAGGTTTCAGTTAACCTTATCTATTTGGGCAAAATAGGAACAAAATTTCAAGAAGGTTATTCTAATAACATTTCCAAGATTAATACCAAAATAGTAAGCGATCTTCTTGTAACAAATCTAAGACTTTTTAGTGCTAAAGTGAAAAGACAAGGTAGGTTTAAAAAAGCATTTGTTTGTTATTTTTATTTTTTAATATACCATAAATCCGGAATCTTTAAACTATAAATTTTTAAATAAAACGTAAGAAAATGTTTTTCTTAATATTGTAACATTAATTTTTTACTAGATTTTAAGGTCATGTTACAACACTGTTTTTCTATCAATAATTCATGTAATACTTGCTAATTTCAGTTAAGCAGTGAGTTTAAATTTTTGAGCAGTGTAATTTGATTAACCAGTGAGTCTAAATTTTGGAGCAGTTTAATTTAAAGCAGCAGTGTGTAACGCGTGTTGCCGACTTGTCTTATTTAGTTCACATTGAATGCGTCGAAATTTGCGTGCCGGAAGTTACCCAAGGAGAAGGGACAAAGATATTTACGCAGCCACTTCGAATTTTTAACGGCTTTTTCTTCCGAGATGCAGTAACGGCTTTTTTTTATCACCAAGTGGTTGTTGTTTATAGATCTCAAGTTTGATACCTTTTTCCAATCTTAAAATATTCTGCTCATCCTAAGACATTTCGGGTCAAAAAGTGCTTAGATACCTAAATGAGATTAGGAGAGTGGCGGCTGAGACAATATTTTCGATAAGAATCTCACCAGGAGAGGCCAAGCAGCTTATGGAAAACCTACGAGGAGAAGCCAACCAGTAAGTCATAAGCAGCCCAGTTTCAATATCTCACTTCCCGTCTACAAAGTGCGTTTCCAACAACTAAGCTAACACGCGCAATTCGCGAAATCAATATTACAAACTTTTAGATCGTGTTTTTTTAAAGTCTTTTTGATTTTTAACACTTAGGATCAGTAATTCATAGAACTCTAGTTTAAATGTGTACACTCTCATAGCCTAAGGGGTTTTTTATTTAGTAGATGTAATTTTAAGAGTGTAATAAAGGTAGACATTTTTATTTTGTTAATATATGTATATACCCTTCTTTATTTAAATATAGCGTTTCACTGAACTACCCGCTTTATGTTTCAGGAAGCAACGGTTGTACCCTATTAAAATTTCTTTCAACAACTACATAACTCTTCAGTATTTTTTCATTTTTTGAGCTGAAGTTAGATTGGTTTTATTTTAAAATGAATGGTGCCCAAAAACAATACAACCAAATTTCAAACAACTATAGAGACTATTTTCAAAAGGCGTACAAAAATTACCTCGATCTCCACTCTACCAGTAAAAAAACGAGCTAGCTTATATCTAGTTTTTGCTCTATCAGTATTAATATCCACTCAATCCATTCTCAAAAATTAAGATGTACATAACGGCTTCTATTTAATAAATAAAATATATAATATAAAATATAAAATAAAGAAAGTCGAGGCTATAGAAAATAACGCCGCAACGAGACGTTCGTTACAAAAATAGCGCTCCAACGTGAGGCTATAAAAATAGCGCCGCAACCAGAGGCTATAAAAATGGCCCCGAAAAGAGCCGTTATAATATTTTCTATTCTTTCTGCAGTAAAGCACGAGCAGATGTAGTTTACTGCATGATATATTTACTGTTTTAAATATTTTATTGAATTTACGTATGTATTTATTCACAAAATTTTATTGACCGCTTTAAAAATATATACAAACTTGTCAGAAAATAAAAAAATACAACTTTTGTGGAAAGATATTCTAATAAAATTTTATTTATTTAGAGCTTTCAGTGAAAATGAAGTACATTATCTCCAAATTAAAAAGAAAAATTACAGAGAAACTAAACATCAAATTTAAAAACAAATATTACATTTTTAGGACTTCTAGTGGACAACAGCCTATAGTTCCGTGGGTGGGAATAACTGCTGAACCACTTGATCACTCTTGCTTATTTCATAAGGGGCCTTTAAATAGTTGTATAAAGACCTTCAATGCATTTCTAGAACATCTGCGAACTGTTAACAACCTAGATTTTTTAAGGGGCATCGTGAAGAGGTTTCTTGTCGAGAATGAATTTTATCCCGTAAATGGATATTTTAATTTATTATGTGCAGGTATAAATTTTATTAATCACTTTATTAGTGTTAAGGAATGACATTTTAAATCTTGTTAGTTATTTTATTGTTAAGAGTGATTTATTTTTATATTTGTGATATTATGTATGTAATAACATAAAATACGTATCAGTCATTACTATTGTGTTTAAACATTTTTTTTTTGACAGCAAAAGTATTTAAAAAAATTGAAAAAACCTCTTAACCCGAGCCATAATTTTAACTAATCTCAGTAATAAAATTGAATTGATAAAATTAGAAGGTTTACCTATTTTTTAATATAGAAGATGCTGAAAATGTCTATTGTTTGCTTCCAAAAATGTTCTACGTACCATATTATCCCGTACTCATGCAAAAATATTCTTCATATTTCTGATTTCTTCTGCAACCACTTCTATTTAATTACTTAACTGATCCCCATTTTCAATTTGCTTCAAATATGGATGTTGTGTTGGTTGAAAACGCCATCACGAGTAAAACCAGCTTCATCTGTGTATATAACACTCCGCGCCCAGTTAGGTTCATGTTCAAATTTTTAGCGAAACCATTAGGAATATTCTCAACGTAAACCATGATCTTCAGGATGTAATGCTTGGAGTTTCTGAACATGGAACGGACACTGCCTGTTTTCATTTAGTGTTCGCTAAGTGATGAAGTTTAAAGTTCTTCGTTGTAAGGGGTTTTGTACTGAGTACTGAATTTTCTTGTACTGCAGGTCTGTTGCCAGACCGTGGTCGTCGCCTATATCCATGCTTCATGATTTCTTATTTATTGGACAACGAAAACAAAAGTTCTTTCGCTAAGGGGTTCACGATCCGAAAACCTCTTCATATACAGTATCTTAGCTTGTAGTACATTTTCAGCTGCTAGTCCGTTGCATAATACAATGCCGCCCACTTCTGCGCCCGTTCATTGCATTTTAACTCCTTCCAAACACTATATGAAATAAAATAGCACCATATCCTTATATTGATAAATACCAGCTAAAGCCACTTTAATGTTAACTACACTTTAAGCGAATGTAAAATCCCAAATTGCAATTTAAACTTTTACACAGATATACAGATATCTTATAGTCTAAGACATGTAATTTACCGGCTTTCGCACTATTTTTGAAGTTGAAATTTGATGTTTAATCACGTTTTTTTAAAATAAATTTATTGACATTTTAATGGACATAAACTAAATTATTTCAAAATACTAATTACAATAATCTTTCGCTTTTCATCATATCTACTTTATATAATTCCCTTTTCGAACTTGCGTCTAATTTGCAACCAGTATAGTAAAAAGTACACCCTAATCTCACTGATTTATTATAGAGGAGGAGAAAAATATATTCTTCAAGGCAGTGGTAAGTACATTTTAATTTAATAACAATTTAAAAGTGATTAACTTTTAAACAGTTTTAAGAGCATAAAATCAACAGCAGAGGAATTTTTTATAACCATATTCAATTCAGATGCAATTGTGCAATAAAAATAGCTTTATTCTTGGGCTAAAAAGTATTAGGCATATAAATAATACATACATATATTAAAATAAATTTACTACGAGATTATATTAAATCTGTAGTGTCAATATTTTTATTTACTTACAAAAAAAGATTTTAGGGCTCTAACGTCATATTTTCATTGACACGAAAAGAATCTTATTTGCACAATAAATTTTCCACTGTTTAAGGCCCCAAAGTAAGTATTACTGTAGATTATTTCTTTGACATAATTTTTCTTATTCAAAATTGCGTAGTTTGGACAAAACTAATTTTTATACGTCAGTAAATTGAGCTATGGAGAGATAGATGTATGCCCAGGATATTCGAAAAAAAAAAAAAAAACACCAGAAAAATTTCCATACCATGTTAACATTTACTAATATTAAATATGTAAATTTTGTTAAGTTGTAGAATGTATGTCTGTGCCCAGGATATACGTCAGTTGATGTACCCGTTTTAGTGTGTCTCCAGGCATTTTTTACCATTTTCTAATAAATTAGGTATAATAACATGATTATAAAGTAGTTTATTAAAAAGACTAGTATCATTAAAAAGAGATTGGGTCAAATCAAGTACTGGGAAACTCACCAAATCAAAAATAAATGGTTTGAAGCTTTTAGAATAAGTGAAGATGATATAGCATGAAGAAATGAAATTTTAGTGCATTACATTCTCCTATGACTTTTATTAGACAGATTATAACACATGGGCTGAAAAGTCCCGGGCCCTAACAAAGAAAACACGGTTTTTTTGGTTCAAAATTAGCTTTATTCATCAACGTAATCTCCATCAAGAGCAACGCAATCATTCCAGCGCCGCTCTAACATTTCAATACCACTTTTGTAGAACGATTTATCTTTTGCCTCAAAATAGGCCTCAGTTTCAGCGATAACTTCTTCATTCGTGCGAAATTTCTTACCGGCGAGCATTTTTTTCAGGTCTGCGAACAGCCAGTAGTCGCTGGGAGCCAAATCTGGCGAATACGGTGGATGTGGGAGCAATTCGAAGTTCAATTCATGTAGTTTTGCCATTGTTTTGATTGACTTGTGACACGGTGCGTTGTCTTGATGAAACGAAATTTTTTTCTTTGCCATATGCGGTCGTTTCTTTGCAATTTCGGCCTTCAAACGCTCCAATAACGCTATATAATATTCACTGTTGATGGTATTTCCTTTCTCAAGATAGTCGATGAATATTACACCACGCACATCCCAAAATACCGAGGCCATAACCTTTCCAGCCGATTGTTGTTCTTTCGGGCGCTTTGGACGAGGTTCACCAGTTGCTGTCCACTCAGATGACGATCGTTTTGATTCCGGAGTGAAGTGATGGATCCATGTTTCATCCATTGTCACATATCGACGCAAAAATTCCGGTTTGTTACGTTTAAACATGGCCAAACACTGCTCAGAATCATCAACACGTTCTTGTTTTTTGATCAACAGTGAGCAAACGCGGCACCCACTTTGAACAGAGCTTTCTCATAGTCAAATGCTCATGCAATAGAAAGCCAACACGTTCTTTTGATATCTTTACGATGTCAGCTAACTCACGCAACTTCACTTTTTCGATCATTCAAAACGATTTTATGGATTTTTGTTGATGTTTTCTGGTGTTACCGCCTCATTTGGACGTCCACTGCGTTCTGCATCATCGGTGTCTCTACGACCACGTTTGAAGTCAGCAAACCAACGTTTTATTGTTGTTTCTGATGGAGCGGAGTCCCCCATAACACTTTTCAAGCCATTGCTTCGCTTCAACGGTATTTTTTCCCATCAAGAAGCAGTGTAAAATTAAAACACGAAATTGTTTTTGATCCATTGTTTTGAAAATAACAAAAGTAGCGTCACTCTTAGCACAATAACTCACAAACTAATGAATAGAATATCATGAAATTTTAACAGCTGTCTTTTGAAGGTTAGTATTAACTGAAAAAAAGGTGACTGCAATAAAACTAGCGCCATCTATGTGTTAGGCCCGGGACTTTTCAGCCCATGTGTTAGTATTATAATAGTGCAGTTATTATTCTTAGAATAAAAACTATTTCGGGATAAATGGGGTTAAAATTTTCAGTGTGATGTAAATTAACAAAAATTAATCTTTGGATAAAAGATTTAATACTTTTTTTTACAGTGCTTCTTCGGTAATTAGAATATTGAAATATAAAACCTAAAGTGTTATTAATTGTAATAATTATTTTAAATGGTAACAATTTTTATACATTTTTTTTTAAAATTAGGTTGCGAAAGGTTTAGTTGAACGACAGCAATACTGTAAATATCACGTTCTTGTTAACAATCAGCCATATTGTTTACTTATTTACCAATGGCAGACCGAAAACAATATCTTCACTTCACTTATTTCGTCGTTTCTTTAGAGTCAATTTTTACCTTTTTATTGAGAGATACGTTCCTTAAGATGAATTTTCTGAAATCGGTCTTGCTACAAGGATGTAGCACTACTAATATATTAAGGTATTTCCATAACAACCTGTATATATATATATATATATATATATATATATATATATATATATATATATATATATTACATATATATATATATATATATATATATATATATATATATATATATATATATATATATATATATATATATATATATATATACGACTGAGCTAGTAAGAGAGCGCGAATTGCATGTAGAAGCGATACGGAATGTTTTATTTATTTAAACTACCATTTATTATTATTATATTTTGTATGGTCATGACACTGAAATAAAAATTAAATAATATTGACAAAGGAAATGTATTGGTTATTAGTTAGCTTTAGAAAGAAAGTGTCCGAGGTTATTTTGTTAGTGTATTTTTTCTTTTAAAATAATGAACTCTGAAGTGGTTTTTTCTACATCACCAGTTGCTCTTTTTAAACTGAAACAGGTAAAATTTCCTAAATTTGTTATATATAATATAAAATAAAATAACACATTGTTAATTCTGGCGATATTCCAGCAATCCAGGTTGTTGTCAACAATTATTTTGGTAAGTATATTGGCTGCAACTACTAACATATATACTAAAAAACCATGAATCTTCATGGCCAATTTTTTAATTCATTGTAACGAGGGGCCATTTATCACTATTTTTTCACAGTTTGTCTTAATAAAATGGTTTACCAGTTAATATATATATATATATATATATATATATATATATATATATATATATATATATATATATGTATATACATATATATATACATATATATATATATATATATATATATATATATATATATAATATATATATATATATATATATATATATATATACATACATGTATATATGTATATATATATATATATATATATATATATATATATATATATATATATATATATATATATATATATTTAACCTCTTCGGCCCCGGGTATCATATATGATACCCCGAGTTCTAAATTATTTAACAAATCTGCAGCTCGATTTGGACAAAACGCTCCCGCTGTTATCATATATGATATGCGTATATTAATGCGCAGAAAATTGCCGGCTCACGTTGGGGCCAATGTAGTCGAGATATTCAGTTGTTTACATGCATGTTTCGAGTTGCCATAGCCGCTGCTAATAAAATTACACAAAATAAACGTAAGTACCTAGTATTTGTGTCGTTTTTTTTAATAAGCTTTCTAATTATTAGTTAAAGAAAGGTGGGGGATTATTTGTTTTAGTAGGCATAGTAGGATAAATAATATTTTGATTCCTGGAACCCAGGGTATCACCGTTGATACCGTGGACCCAAACGATACATTTATCATTTTTATTTTTCAGCGCTTTCTCTTCAAGAACTACAGGATATCGCAGATAATTTGAATTTAAATGATTCCGATTTGGACGAAAATCTTCTTGATGACGACGACGAGTGGGGCGCGTGGGATGAGCCTTCAGAAATCCAAACTTTTGGCGCCAGCCAAGACCAAATGATCCTTGAAAATGACCAAGAAGAGGACGATAATTTAGGCTGTGAGCTTGAAAACAGTAGCAGTTGGGACGACGACTTGCCGTTAATAAATTTGATTCTAATTGGTAAAAAAAAAGGAAATGGAAGAGAACCAATTTTCAACCACAACGTCAGAAGTATGTGCCCTGTGATCGAGATCCGTTGAGCCTTGAAAATATTCCAAAGCCTATTGACTTTTTCAATAAATACCTTGACGATAATTTTTTTCAATCCATGGCTATGTACACAAATATGAAGGAAGCGAAAGTATCAGGAAAGTCGCTGGGGACCAGTCCAGAAGAATTAAAAACGTTTTTTGCGTGTTGCATGCTCATTGGTATTTACAGTTTACCAAGAATCCGAATGTTTTGGAGGTCGGATACCAGGGTACCAATCGTTTCAGATAATCTGTCAAGAAATCGCTTTTTCGCTCTGAGAACACGGCTAAAAATTGTGGACGATGATTCTGTATCCAACGAGGCTAAAGCACTTGACAGATTTTGGAAAGTCAGACCGATGTTGGATTCAATCCAAAAAGGTTGTCGACAAAATAAAAGATCTCAAAACGTATCAATTGATGAACAGATGATCCCATTTCATGGAAAGGTACTGATGAGACAGTTTGTGCGGGGAAAACCTAATCCTGTTGGGCTGAAAAATTTTGTTATGACGACGACTACCGGGATACCACTTGATTTTCATTTATATGAAGGGAAGGGCAAATCCACAGAATCCAGTCTAATCCATACACCAGAAAAATTAGATGTTGGTGGAAAGGTGGTGTTGAAACTAACAGATACTTTACCAGTAGGAGTATCAGTATTTGTCGACAGATACTTCACATCAGAAACATTGATTGATACTCTGCTTTCTCGGAAAATATACGTAACTGGCACGCTAATGAAAATGAGAATACCAAAAACAGATCTGCAGTTGTTATCTGACAAAAATTTAAAAAAATCTGGAAGGGGCAGTCATGATATGTTGGTTACTGAAGATAACAAAATAGCTCTTAGAAAATGGTTTGATTCTAAACCAATTCATTTGGCTTCGGGAGAATTTGGAACAGAGCCCTTAGGTTCATGCAAGCGCTGGTCAGTGCAGGAAAAAAAATACATAGAAATCAGTCGTCCATCAGTGGTTCAGCAATACAATGAAAAAATGGGAGGTGTGGACTTGTTGGACAGAGTAATGTCAAAGTACCCTATGAGCAGTAGAACAAATAAATGGACCATCCGATGTATTTACGCTTTTGTTGATTTTAGCGCTGCAGCTAGTTGGCTCCAATATCGAGAAGTTTGCGCTGCTGAAAAAAATTCCCAAAAAAGACATCGAAGACTATTTGTCATTCAAATTTTCGCTTGCTAAGTCTCTTTTGTACAGTGAAAAACGACATGAATCAACTTCGACAACTACTGAAGAAGAGAACAATGAACCTCCAAGGAAAACAAGAAAAATTATGCCAGTTCCTGACAAACGTTTACGAAAACAAGAAGCGAAACATCTCCCGGAATTCGTTAGCGAGAAACAAAAATGTAGGTCAAAATGCAGATATCCTGGGTGCACACACTTAACCTTTTGCAAATGTGTTGAATGCAATGTATTTTTATGCTGCAGTATTAAAAGAAACTGTTTTTCTAAATTTCACAAATAAATACTGAAAAAAAAACCCTAATTGTTTTAATAGCATCGTACAGACCCAAAGTATCATTTGTGATACCACAATTTTTTGAAAAAAAACTGCGCTTTTAAAAAAAATTTATCTATAATGATTAATGTTTTGGGACCCCTGAAGAGTATTTATTTCACTTGGCAGCAAAAAATTTACGTCAATTCTCTCTTGGGCCCGAAGAGGTTAAATATATATGTATATATATATATATATATATATATATATATATATATATATATATATTTATATATATATTTATATATACATATATATATATATATATATATATATATATATATATATATATATATATATATATATGTATATATATATATATATATATATATATATATATATATATATATATATATATATATATATATATATACATATGTATCTATATATATATATATATATATATATATATATATATATATATATATATATATATATATATATATATATATATATATATATATATATATATATATATATATATATATATATATATATATATATATGTGTGTGTGTGTGTGTGTGTATGGTTCAACATAACACAACTAAAATCGGAGCAAGCCCATATTTCAGCAGTCTACTCACTGTTCTCTTCTCTGTCAATCCATCCTGAGACACTTTTCGCTGTATCACGCCTCATCAGGCGAGGTACTATCGACAAACAAGAGAACAGAACCCTAGTACTAATTCTCGTACTGCAACATCGTGGTATTACCGCAGGATTAGTTTTAAGTTAATACTTATGAAATATCTTATGTTTCTCTCATTACATTTACATAAAGCCCATTACCTAGGTTAAATTTATTTGGGTTACTGATATGTAAATATCTTATGACATAAATATCTAATCATAGTTAGGTACATTGTATAATAGTTATAGGTCTAACTTCTCTCCCTCCATAAAAGGTTGTAGATTCTAGAGTAAATAAATTATTAAATTACAAGCAATAGGAGTGAAATTGAAACGAATAAAAGTTTACCTGGAAATAACATCATTGCAACAAGAAAACCAACAATCTGTATACTGAAAAACTTCCAAATTGTGTTAATTGTTCTTAAATAATTTTCATAATCTGATTTATAAATTGATAACCAACATGTGAAAGTGACCGAGTTGAATCTATCAAATAATTTGAAAATTATTCCACTTTTTAAAACCAGAATAACTCCTTTGAACGCTCCACCAAATACAGCCATTGTCAAATACAAACTTTCAGAAATTGTTAAAAAACTTTCACAATTGTAGCCAACATTGATGAACATACAGATGCACAGTATAATAGTTGCCCCTACGGATGCGATTGATTTAAATCTGTAAGAAAGAGATGGATTTTTTAAAGGCCATATGCCTGTGACGATAAATACACTTTTTGGCCAATGAAGTAGATTACCTAAATACATTTTGACATACTCACTCGGTGAGAGTAATTTATTTTATATCCGCCTGTTTTAGAGTGGTTTAAATTTTTCATTTAATTATAGGTTAAGATCTCTACTTCACTTCACTCTATTTAAAAAGGATAAATAATAAATAGACATTGACAACATCAATACACTAACAAATAAACAGAGTGAATCGGAAAATATTTAAAATAACAGGTAACCTTATAATGTTATTATTCTTTCAGTTTGTTTTCTGTGATCCTATCTTCCTCTTGAAAAGGAGAAAATTTGGAAAAATAAGAAATTTTATACCAATTGCGTTCTCAAAATAAATTAAAATTGATTAAACAGTTAGAAAACAAAACGTACGGTTACTGGGTTTAAGATAAATAGTAAAAACGTGAGTACTGTGTACATAGAGTTACTGTAGATTTCTGGGATGAAAATACGACTATTTAATCCAACTTACCTTAGTCCGAAAATTCGTAATTTTTGAGCTCCAGGGTGTCAAAGTTATACTTTTATTTTAGTTTTTTTTTTTAATAATTGTACGTACAAGATTCGGTGCTAAGCAGTTTTCTGAGATGAGAAATCGAAATCAGCTCACAGTTTTGTTGTAAATTGTAGGAGGCGCCACTTATTGTACTTTGTATAATTTTAAATTGTCATAATTTTTTATACCACTCTGTATGACATCTTTAATTAAATTTTCGTATTCTCCGCCTTCTCGTGTCTAAAAAAGCTTTCTTGGTCAATGTTGCTCGGAGCACCAGTTTCTGGGATAGTGAGCTGTTTGTTTCCATTTTTTAATTCCATTGTCAAATTCGCAAATTTGTTCCTTCACACTTCATCCAGGCTTAAGACAGGTCCAAAAGAATAATCTTTCAAATTTGGAGCATGCTTAAAGGCAAACAGGTTAACAACAATAATAAATTTAAAGACCAACGGGCCAACAACAGTAAGAATGTAAAAACCAACTGGCTAAGGGCATAAAAGATTACCCACAAATTAATAAATTCGAAATAAGTTTAATCGCTCAACTGAGAAGGAAGTAGTTTCACAATAAATGTTCAATATGGTCGCCACCTTCATTAATACATAATTAATACGTCGCAGGAAATTTAAATGTACTCTTCTTAAAATGTCTTCATCTCGTAAAGCATTTTGAATCCTATTCCACAATTGCTCAATGTTGTCGATTTGAACTTGATAAACTTTCGGTTTCAATACACCCCAAAGGAAAAATCGTATGGATTTAAGTCTGGGGAACAAGGTGGCCAGTGAATAGGAGCATCTTCACCTCTTCCGATCCATTTATCTAGGGAAATTTGGTTCAAAAAAATTCTCACATTACGCGCAAAATGTGCACCATCGTGCATGAAAAACATGTTGCGACGTAAATTAATGGGTAAGTTTTCCAATAATTCAGGAATAGTTTCACGGATGAAATTCAAGTAAATGTCACCATCAAGTCGATCTGGTAATGTAAAGGGCCCGATCAAATAGTTCGCGATAAATCCCATCCAGACATTAATACTGAAGTTCGCGTTGAAACTGTCTTTGTTGCACAGCATGTGGGTTTTCTTCAGAGTAAACATGATTATTATGCATATTTGTTATACCACGTCGAGTGAAGCGTGCTGCGTCTGTAAACAGGATTTTAGTGTGAAAAGCCGGAACAATTGCTATGCGTGCTCGAATAATTTGTGAAAAATGCAAACAGGATCCAAGATCTGGAGGTAAAAGTTCTTGGACGACTGTGTATGAAAGGGGTAAATAATTTGTTGTCTAATGATCCGGTTAGTTGTATTTTTTGTCAGTTCAATTAAACGAGTGATGATCCAGGATTATCGTGTATAATTTCAAGAATTTCCTCTTCAATAACGGGTGCTCTAGCCTGTGAAAGCCGCTCAGTATTATTCCTGATCGGCTTAAATTGTGTAATTTCTCGAAGTCGTCTCTCAATATTGTCTGAAAGGTGCAAAAAAAATCTTTCGCGCAATTTTGCTACCGTTGCCGTTACAACACCAAACACTAAAATTATATCAGTTTGCTCACTAAAAGTGTACCCAACAATAATCTAGATTTAAAACACTGTTGAGCTTGAGAAGGGATTAATTCTCGTTAATACTCGTAAAACTTGAATGTTATCTATCAAAAATTACTTTCTATTAGTATTACTACAAGCCAGTGAAGTCATAGAACATATGATATCTTACATTATTGCCAGAATGATTTTTGAGCATTGCCAAGTAACTACACGTATACAACGTGTGAAGGAAAGCATTTGCGAATTTGACAATGGATTTAAAAAATGGAAACAAATATCCCACTATGTCAGAAACTGTTCCTCGGAGCAATATTTACCAAGAGAGCTTATTTAGATAGGGGAAGGTGGAATATACGAATATTTAATCAGAAATGTCATACAGAGTGGTATAAAAAAGTTGACCATCTAAAAGTATATCCAGTGCAATAAGTGACGCCCCCTACAATTTACAATAAAACTGTGAGCTGATTTCGATTTCTCATCTTAGAAAGTTCCTTACCACCGAATCTTGTACAAATAATACAATTATTAAGAAAGTTACTTAAGGAAAACTAACATAAAAGTATAACTTTGACATCCTCTATCTCAAAAATTACGAATTTTTGGACTGAGGTAAGTGGAGTTAAATAGTTATATTTTCATCCCAGAAATTTACAGTAACTCTATGTACACGGAATACTGGGACATCCTGTATAGTGAGTTTTTTCTGAAGATGAACTGGTCTCGTAGGTGCCACAAACATGAACATCAACTCTGTCTCATAGTCCCATAGTCCCTGTCCCTTGAATTTTCCTGTCTTATTAACCGTAGTAAACGGTACTTCTCTCAATTCATTACGTCTTGTGTACTGTAGTTTCTTCACAACCTTTTAATTTTTAGTAACAAGTAGTACTGGCTCAAATACTTAGTTTTCAAATATCCACTTAAGGCCTCTACACCACAGAAACACTGAGCGCTCATAGAATGTAACTAACCTTATTTTGAGTCCTAGGCTAATATGAGTACTACAGATTATTCATTTTATTATTTTAATAAAGTTGATCGAATCTGCGGAATCCTGATTTCCAATTCCTTAGAACAAGTATGTTATTGTTCATGATTGTGCCTTAATACTTGTACTTCTAAACTCTTTCTATAAGAAGGATGTTTACATAGATAGCATATATAAGATTCATATATAACCAAATAAAGTGATGCGTATTTTTAGAGTTCTGTAAAGAATACTTATGGGATTACCTCGGTGTCTGTTTGTCACACCCGATTTTCTCTTTTGACACATAAAGATGAAATTTGACAGAAATATAGAAATTGATTGCCCAATTAGAGTCATGCAGTTTTGAAAGTTAAATCTTGAAGTGAAACTGCTAATACCCTAAAAAAGACAAAAATTACTGTCCCTCAACTCTATATCGAAAAATACTGATCTGAAATTTTGAAAAAATTATGAAATAGTCTTCATAAAGTGTAGATTGAGCGAAAATTATCACAAGTGCATTACGTTTGATAATTTATCTGTTATTTATTTGGATTATAATTAAACAAATATTTAGGTAGTAAATATTTGTTTTATACTTTTATTACTAGATTCTAGATTGAGCTAGATTTATTTATTGGCTAGTAGTAGCTAAGATGCTGTAAGTATTATACATTATCGACTAAGAAAAAAACGTGAAAATACGTATTGAATTTTAAGATTAAGATTATATATATATATATATATATATATATATATATATATATATATATATATATATATATATATATATATTGCCTAGGTAAGGATTTTATTTTATTTTAAAGCAATCACCTTACGGAAAACTTGGCCGTTTTCTTTTTTAGGCTCTGATAGATATGTGCAAATTAGTACAATATTAAAGTCGTCCAAGATATTCAGCACTGTACTGTGAGAGCGACTATCGTATTAACTTATGAAATTTACACGTAATATATGGTGTTTTGAAAATTGAACTACAATTTACGTAGATTTGAGAGACTTACACTGACGAGGCGTGTTATCCCTTTGAGTTTATGATGTGATTAATATTAAAATACTAGAGGAGATTATAACATAATTACAGACTGGCATAGGCATAATTAGGGTTCGTAGAATAACGATCAGATTTTCATAGAAATATGGCTCCTTCCTTTGATGCTGAACCTTACGCCTGAGTTTAAAAACAATTTCCAAACTACTTTTTCAATATTCTCGGACTTCCTATTCTTGATAAATAAGCTCCATTAATTAGTTACTAGGGTGTTTTTTATGTTTTCTATAGCCATAAAAATGGTGTCATACATAAGCATTTCCTGGTTGTTAAATTACTGTCACTGTTCTAAGTAGTTCGATTAAATTTGGCATGAGTTCCTGGCTTTTTGCGGTTTCTACAAACTTTTCTTCCGAAAACTAAGTGAAAGTACTTTATTTTATTACGCCCTTATAAAGTTTGTCATTAAAACGAGATACGGATTCGAAGTGTGCCTGAAGTATACAGCAATGACGGTCCATGTTATTTAAAATAAAAATTTTAGTCAGTTTTGATGAGGCCGAGGTTCAATTCAGGATAGCCCTAGATCACGAAGGCCGGCTCAGGAGAGAACTAGGGAAATCATCAGGCTTGTTAGGGATTTGGTGCTATCAAACCAACGTATAAAAATCTTAGTACGTCCTTAAGAAGTTGGAGTATTATAGATTAAGATTTAGGGATGAAAAAAGGTTATGCAGGGTGGGTCTCCAAACTTCTTACACTAGAAGAGGAACTGGGGAGGAAAAAAATCTTTAGAACATTTGCCCGCTTTAAAGAACATAAGGTTGTATCTTGTAATTTGTCATAGGTGACGAGACTACTGAGATCCTCGAACAAAGCAGGATTCGATGCATGGGTTCATTAGGGCCCTTCACCTTTTGAAAAGTTGATGGCGACTATTTTCTGGTATTGCGACGGAATTTTGCTTATTGAATATATGGAATAAGGTTCCTCAAATACTGGAGAGGTTTACGGAAGGACAGTTGAAAATCTAAAGCAATCAATTAGAGAAAATGACCGAATTCATGAAGAACTATTGCAAGGTAACTGTACGGTCCACAAGACTTGCGCAATACGAGCCTTTACCGAGAGCTGTGGCTCCACCCAGTATTTTGTGAGAAATAAATAAAATATTTTTTTTGCGTGGAATGAAACAATTCGAGAGACACTGGACTATTTGTATAGATGGTAGTTATGCAGAAAAATTGTTTTTTTATGCTGTGCAAGTTCCGCTTCATAGCTAGGCAGATGGCTTAAAAATACCCTCGTTTGTATTTATTTATTACATAGGAATATCACTGGTGTTCGTCTTTTTAATTTGAATGATTGCGTAAGTTGTAAGCAAGTAAGTAGCAGCTATACATTAAGGTAGTATATTTAATTCCTAATTTTATGCCATACGGTTCCGTACAAAGGATCTTTCCGTATAAGCCATTGAGAAGTGCCCCAGCGTCTGATTTAATATATTTTGCCTTTAATTTATTGCATTCTCTCTGAAACACCCTTTTTTTAGACTTCTACCCCTAATATTAAGAGAGTTACGTGGGTGACAACCCTTAACATTAAAATCTAATTTCTTCGAAACTACTTTAAATATCTCAATAAAATTTATACTGTTAGTAGTTAGTAATAAACTTCATATTATATATTTTTTTCAGATTTTTTTGCTCTATTATAAATATTGAAATACAAGAAGTATATTTTTTAGGGACGGATTTTTTTACTAACCATTGCAGTGACACCTACCAAAAAAATTTTATATAGGTTGTTTTCCATTAACTAGATATATATCAAAATTACAAGAGTCTTGAATTCGTGGAACATATAGAAATATTATATTACTCATCATAATCATGTATTTAGGTAAGTCATTAAAAATATTTATATTTAAAAAGAAAAAAAAAAAAGTAATTTGTAATCATATTTTAACCATCGTCACTATCTTCCTCAATAGTGGTAATTACGCCGGTTTTATCAAATATGGTAGTAAGTATTTCAGCTAGCTTCATAATTTTTGATTTTTAACGACCGCGAGATAAATAAAAAATAATTACAGCTACGTACGCACAGCAACCTACAGTTCTATTGCTTATAGGTGTTCAGATCTAGTTTATACTCAACATAGCACAGATAAGCATTGCTATTTTTATGTCTTGATCGGACCTTCGCCCTTGTAACATTTTGAGAATCCCTTACGTTTTACACCTTCATCTGTCATTATTTCTGCAAGCTGCATACTGCTTGCGACAATTGGTATGTAGCTGTAAATAATACTATGAGGTCATTTTCAGTTAGTATTCACGTTGAAAAAGCGGGCGCGGGCGGGGCGAAGTCAAACATATGGAACAATGTTTAGTCGTTCAAGTTAATCAAGCGGCCGCGGCTTGATGGCGCTGTAGTCAAGCGCGGGCAACTCCCGCGGCGGAGTCCGCCGCAATTTAATGCCATACTAGAGCGTTCATGTTGTAAGCGCGTATCGTTCTGGGTTTTAACAAGCGGGCTCAGACTCGTTTGAATTGAGTATGGGTATAAATTTAGAATTATTAAGTTTTCCGCTCTAATTCACGTCTAATGTTATACAAAATATAGTCGAAAGTATTCTTAGACATACGAGCATATTCGTAAAACTTCTCAGCATAATTTCTCAGACAATGAAATTCGCCCCTACACTTTTTGTTGAAATTATTAATATTGTCTCATGCGATCATTACATTTCTTTTCAAATAACTATTTTCCATTAAAATTATTAATTGCTTGAAATCCATTTTGGTTTGTGACTTCTGACTACACAAGTAGACGCGCCTGCCCCCCCACAAAGGCGACATTAAATATTATTTTTTTTACTATGTTCCACCAATATGATACTTCTATAATTTTACTGCGTAATAGCTAACTATTGAAATAATACAATACATTTTTTTGATAGGTGTCACTGCAGGGGTTAGTAAAAAAACCCACCCCTAAAAAATATACTTCTTGTATTTCAATATTTGTAATCGAGCAAAAAATCTGAAAAAAATATATAATATGAAGCTTATTACTCACTACTAAGAGTATAAATTTTACTGAGATATCTCAAGTAGTTTCGAAGAAAATCGATTTTAACGTTAAGGGTTGTCACCCTCGTAACTCCCTTAATATTAGGGATAGAAGTCTAAAATCGGGTGTGCCCATGTTTCAGACAGAGAACAATAAATTAAAGGCAAGATGTATTAAATCAGACGCTGGGGCACTTTTCAATGGCTTATTCGGAAATACCCTTGTACCATAATATTGGATTATTGACTTTATTAATTCGTTCCTAATTAACATATAGTTTTCCCTTATTAATGATATCTTACTTCAGTATAGTTTAACACCTATGTGGTGAGGAATTTGTAACGATGTAAATGTACTCATACTACGCGTAAGAGTGCATATTAGTATTTTCGATGTTTGAAATCGCGATATCTCAGGAATGGTGATTCGTAGGAAAAAAAGTATAGGATTAATTTTGATAGAGAATCGCATGGTCTACATCTTTCATCTGACCTATTTTTACGATAACATTTACCGTTTACGAGAAAATGCGAAAAACCGATATTTTTTACCTTTGACCATGAATAAATTTTTAGCAGACGTAGGATCGGTGGAGGCTTTTGATATTTTATTTGTAATAGTGTATTTAAGATCTATACTAATTTTCAGCTCTATGCGAATTTTTGCAAAGTTTCTATTTTGACTAGATTGGCTTGCGCGAAGCAACTTATCGACTTCCATAAAACTTAGAGGTGTACGGAGTATTTGGTCTCTTTGAAAGCTGGGTGTTCAACAGTTGGTTATGAACCTTAGAAAAAAAATACTAATTATGGACTTAAATTCAGCTTACTGTATGTTATTAGTTCTTTTAGGCGCCTTTTGTTGAATTCCTGAATTTGTTGTATAACTGTGTCTTGTAAACGGATTTTAACCCACGTGTAGATACTCAGAATTTGGATAGTCGTTTTTAGAACAACAACCCTCAGTTATATATATGTTTTATAACTCTTTTTGCTAAACAGGAAGAGTGTTTATTTTACTATAGTCGATTCTGAAAAAAATGAGGGTACACGGAGACTGAAATGCCGTAGGCATTTTTTGTACTCTTGTCTTGTATTTTATTAAAAGTGTTACAGGTGCGCTTTTTTACATACCACGTGCTAGTGTTGGGGAACATGGTTAATGAGTTGAAAATCAATAGAGCTAACATTTATTTAAAAAATATTTTATTGCAATATAAATACAATTTTTTTCATTTTTTGTTTCGTTTGCATTATTTAGAAATAGTTGCAAATTTTTGATTGGTCACTCTCCAATTTGTCAAGAAACCGATAAGGATATAGTTTCGGCCTAATATTAAGGTGTTTTTTTTACAAGTATTTTCTGGGAGCATTTTTTCTACTAAGAGACATAGACTATTTGGAAGTAGTTAAACAATGATATATGTTACGAGCTCAGTTTTGGAAGTATTTTGTTACCTAACATACTAAAGCCTTGATCATCAGTATGCGTCATTTGACATGAGGACCACGTGTTCTTTGGAGGGCTGGAAACTTTTCCAGGGTCAAGTTTTAGTCCTGAGTAATTTTGGTCGGAGCTGCAGTTAGTTAAATCCCGCATATTAGTTATACCAGTGAAAACCAGCTAGCTAAGACCCTGTTACACATTTTTTTATGTGTTATTAGCATTTTAAACTAAGCGTAAATTTTTCTCAATGATGATAAATATTTATTAGCTAATATATGCATTCTTAAAAGGGTTTATTATAATTTTTTGCCCGAATACACTTTTCAGCTGACAGAACCATGGTAATGGGTATTTAGGTATTATTAGACATTTTGATACCTAGTAGAGTCAATCATCGCTCTTGTTGATGCGTTTGGCGTAATGGTGACAACTATAGTGTAGTGTCATTGTGCTAAAGATTCCAAAGTCCCAACGTACTAATAAGGGTCTGTATTATTAAAATTATATCTATATTTTGTAATGAGCTACTACTAAGTTTACTTGAGTGCTGTCTAGTTACAAGTCCATCATTGTATTGCATATATTAGCAGTTTTTATATTATATTACTTCTAATTATCCTGCTTCATTGGGACTTAAACATCTCAGGGTGTTGTAGTGTGCTTGATAAGAGTATATATGGACACCCCGGGTATAAGTAGATATTTAGAGATGATTTACTTAAAGTATATTACAATTACAATTTTTTGTTTTTTTTTTGTTCCCTTTTACTACCTCTTCCCTAATTGTTATATTTCACTTTATTTTATGTTTATTACTTTGGATCTATTTATTAATTTATTTGTACAATATATATATATATATATATATATATATATATTTAGTGTTCCGTACGGAACACTTATAAGATCACTTCGGTGTCTGTCCGCCTGTCTATCACACACGATTTTCTCCGAAACTATTTGACATAGAAAGTTGAAATTTGGTCCTAATATAGGAATTGATGGCCTCATTAGAGCCATGTAGTTTTAAAAGTTAAATTTTGACTTAAGGGGTTAGTTTTAGGGGGTGAAATCGGAAGTGAAAAAAAAATTTTTTTTCTAGGTCATCGGGTGGGGTGTCAAACGAAAGCTTGTAAAAAGAAGAGTAGAAAATATATACAATGTAATACTTGCGCACACTTTTCTTTGTATTATTTTTAAAAAATCGCGAAAAATCGCTGTCCACCCCCTTATCTCGAAAAGTACTGTTCAAAAAATTTTGAAAAAATTCTGGAATATTCTCTATGGAGTGTAGATTGAACGAAAATTATCAAAGTCAAAAATTTCAAGGTCATCAGTTTTCAGTCAAGATCGGGAACAAACTTTGTTGACAACTCATTTGGGGTGTGTTGTGAAGTCACTGATTATTTTATACCTACGTAACAATCAACGTACGGAACACTAATTGCGCAAGTTCAACTTGCCCTTGACCGGTTATTTCATAATCATTTACCATCAAATTTATAGCTTTTATTGTTTATCTTCTACATAAACTTTTTATAATAAGTTGGTAGCCATAAATTGTAAATTGTTTACCATTTTTCACCACAGTCGGTGGTTTTAGGCAATTTTCTTTCTTTGGAGTAATAAAAGAGTACGCTAGAGAGTGAGCAGACTGATATCAGGAAATCTTCGAAGATTTCAACGGTAATCGGTCGACGAGGCTAGTCGGATACATTTTTGTCCTTCACTGAGGTTAAAAATTGTAATTAGGGATTCCTTAAGAAATCATTTTTTGTTTCTAAAGGGATTTTAAGGCACCAAAGCACTAACTGAGAAATTGGTTCGCACTTTTTTACTAATTCTAATGTCAGACGTTCATACTATTGCCTGCTACACCATCTCTATTATATGTAGTATATAATAATATAATAAAATCCTCTCGTTCTAATAGGCTAGAAATCTTACACTTAAAAATAAAAATGTATTAAAGTGATAAAACTCTTTTATTTAGAATAATCACTATTTCACTGTCTCGTTTAATATAATTGCTTATTTATTTTTAGTCCATTTTAGTATTTTATACCTCAAGAGGCTAAATTATAAAACAAATGTTATAATCATACTTCTGCTCGGGTATCCGTCGGATTATCACTGAAGTTTTTTTAGTAGTTATATCATTTGTTATTTTAAAAAAAAGTATTGTAAATTATTTTATTTGCCGATAACGTATTCTTAAAGGAAGTCCCCCAAAAAAAAACAATGACACTCTCGCAGAAAGTTTAAAGAGCAGTTACTACCGGAAAAAAG
Organism: Pachyrhynchus sulphureomaculatus; assembly: GCA_019049505.1. Taxonomy (NCBI): domain Eukaryota; kingdom Metazoa; phylum Arthropoda; class Insecta; order Coleoptera; family Curculionidae; genus Pachyrhynchus; species Pachyrhynchus sulphureomaculatus. The sequence continues at coordinate 155,766,915 of CM032446.1, forward strand.
TATCAAGAAATAAAAAATCGAAAGAAGGAAATGAATGGAAATGTTAAATGAAACTCAACACCAATCTAGTCTCTAGGAAATAGACTACACGCTATAAAAATTATTTACGTAAGACAAACAGAAATATATAGTATATACCATGATTTTGATTCATCTATACGAAGAGAAGAAAAAACGATAAACTAACAAAATTGCTTAAATATGGATCTAATAAGTTATTTAGATAACTACTTCAAATAATAAATTTGTGCTTAAAAGGATATCCTTAAAAAGCAGAGTTATAAGAGATATTATTAAACAAATATATTAAGAACTTCAAGATGAACAGCAAGGAGGTTTTAGAGTTGGAAAATCTTATATAGTAATGGTAACAGATCAAAGTCGAGGATAAAAGTAGAAAAGAACGTTTCGCAACTGTTTACAGTTACAAAAGGCATAAGACAAGGCTGCATATCACTAACGAGATACAAAATTTCTAGCAACTTGAAGAGTGAAAAAGGAATGTCAAAAGTATGATCATTCAGCTGAATAAAGATACTTGCCTCTATCTTTACATGAGAGTTCGCGGATGATCCAGCGATTCTAACAAACGATACCCCTTATATTATCCATATGTATCCTAAGGATACATATGGATAAAATAAAATATTTTTGTATGGGACCGAAACAACAAAACCTCCAAATAGGAGATAATGAAATTTCTATATGACAAGAATATGGTCATTTGGGTGTCAATTTAATTGCTGAGGGTAGGTATAACAGAGAGAATCTGAATAATGCAACAAAAAAAACATATCCTAGCTTAGCAACATTTTGTGGAAGAAGGAAATAAGCTTAAGACGAAAAATTAATATCTATAGAAAATTTAATATCTATAATTAAAAGTAGAATTTCGAGAGTCGATCGAGCAAGAAAAGAAATTGAGATTTAAAATAATAACACAGGACAGAAGACAAAATCTCAGTTGGTATGGGGATTTAAATAGAATGAACACTAGAAGTATCCTAGAACAGCAATGAGCCCAAAAAACTTTGAATAGGAACAATGAAAAAATGGGATAAATAGATATTTATCATCGGACACATAATATAAACAAAAGCATACATAAATAGAAACCTACGTTTTTTAACGTTATCACTTCAAGAAAAGGTGATGAAAGAGGTGATAGTCGATAAGTTTTATGTGTTAACGGTATTAAAAGATTTTTTTAGAGGTTTAGTTAGGGCGACAGATCAAATTTTAGGCGTATTGAAGTATAGCAAATATATGAGGGGTAAAATATTATATCATACATACAAAATGTTTTTTGATTTGACTCTTATTAAAAACTCTTGTTTTATACATAAATTATTATTTTTTTTCATTTTATTTTCTAAATTACGTAACTTTTCGTTATTCGATGAGCAAGGAATTATAGAAATTCAATAAATATAGTATTTTCACTGTCCAATTAGACGTTTTAATTAAATATTATAATAATATTCTAACCACTAATTACCAACAAAATATCATGTTATCGGAGGTGTTTAATAGATATTTGCTTTTTGGTTTTGTAACTCTAAATTTGAGTAGGTGATGATAAATTAATTAGGATTTTATTTATTAAATGCTAATTAGAATATGACAGTGTTAAATATTTTCATTATAAACACTCTTTGAAAAGCTACTTTTGTGTGTGAGATGTTATTAAAAGTTACATTTTTTGATGGCAAGTACCCACTTCAAGAACAATAGGTGCCGATTATGTAAAATACTAACAATCTTAATATATCTTAAAGCTTATGGGATAGTACATGAAATTTATTTTTGAATAATTTATAAAGAATAGATGCATAAACAGTTCCTAAATATTAAATAATCAATTAAGAAATTGTCTTGGCTTTAGCCTTAGGATCAAAAATAAGTTGGGCGTGAAGAGGATTAGCAGAGACAGGCATTAAAATATTCGCTATTATCATAAATTTCTTACGAATATATTTTTAAGAGTTTTTTAACATTTATTTTGTTGTCATTTTTATTTGCCTTAAAAAATAAGCGTAGTTTATATTCCATCAGTTTTGTCATTTTTTTGAATTGCAATTTTGTTCAGAAAATAATTACATTAAATAAAAATATAAGCACTTGGAAAACCTTAATAAAGGTTTAACATATTTAAGTACCTTGATCGATCATTTCTGTGTACGCACAAACAAATTTCACTAGAAATCAATTAATATGAAGTCAGTTTGTTGTTTTTGTTTTGGAATCCAAATTTAGTTTTTCTAGTAAAATGGCGTAATATAAATAGTAGTATTATGTATAGGTGTAATAAAGTCTTTTTAGTTTCCTTGCTAAAGGAAAGAAACTCTCTAATAGTTCGGATGTTACTAGAGGTGGCAAATACACTGCAAGCAACAATAGAAGAAAGCTCAAATGCATTTTTTAGATCGTTCATTAAAATGTTAATTTGTGACGAGTCAAAATGTTTATCCACCGTAATCAACACACCGGTGCCCCTCGTCTTCAATGGCTCTTCAAACCGTCTGTTTATCCGAAAGACGAAAAACGAATTTGGAATAACCTACAGAGAACTCTAATCAGGTTAGTTCAGGTTGGGAGGCATATTGCTGATCAGCTGCGGAAAAGACTTGACATGGGGAACTAACGATATAGAGAGAGCTGCTGAAATGATCGTTAATTGCTATTGATCCAGTAGAATAGTCGCCGTTGCTTACATGCATTTTTGTAATTAAAACATTTCCTTATAATCTAATCAGTGTGCGATATATCAGCCGCAACGTCGTTATATTTAGATTAATTTAACGACACATAGGTGGAACACGTGCAGAGCTGAGGCGTGCAAACTCTAACAATGTGATTCTTAGCACACTTAGGGTAACAAGTCTTCTTCAAACAAGATTTGGAGGAGGGGTTGTATCCATTACAGTCGGGACAGCGATTAACCTGAACACCATCAAAAACAGTACATTTCGTTAGTTTTACAAATTTTGATAATTCGCACTTCGAATTTCTAAAAAATATTTCAGTATTTAATTGTTTTACATGTTTGCACCATTTTTTTAAGCTTCTTATTTTCTTTAGTACTTTTACAGTCAATTACGATGGGTCCATTATATGTATATTATATATCAATTAATAATTGAGCATTGATGTTGCCAGATGTATAATTACATGTTTGTTTCCTGTTAAATGCATGTAGCGCAGGTGCGTTAAAGTCAGGAAAACGAGTGCCAGGATTGGCAGTGGCTATTGGCTTTACCTTACAACCTTTAAAACATATTTAAAGAATTTTAATAAATCTTCCAAAATTTCCGAATTTTGCATTAAATTTATAAATTAGTAAATATTTTTTTGTTTTTAGTACTTCTAAATACAGTTACAATTTATTCTTAATTGGTAAATTGTACTAAAGGAAGGTGGAAATATTATTGCTTTTCCAGTCATCTGACCCCTTTTTTCGTCATAGAAACTTTTAATTTCGAAGTTTTTTCTTTCAGAAAGAAACTTTACGCGTTAAAATTTTAGGTGTTAAACAGTCTAATAATAAAACTTATTATGTAAATAAGTTATAGAGTGTTTTGAATTATCACATAATTTTTCTGTTCATCGTCATAACATTACTATACTATAAAACTTCCATATAGGGTATCAGCTGAGTCAATCGTTTAAGTTTAATGTTTAAATTGTGTGTTTGGATGTTGATCAAAACAAAAGCTGTCTGAGAAAATACTTATTTTTAAATAACAAAACAAATTTCAGATCTTATTTTTTTATTTCATACTATAAAAAAAAGTGCAAATTCAAGTAAACCTGTCATCTTCTAAAGCCGTGGAGTTGAACTATTCTCGGTCAGTTATAGTTTTACTCAGCATATCGATGAACCAACACGAATTTCTGATCGTTATGGAGATTTCGCCAGTTAATAATCGGTTTTTAATCACTAATCCAGAGATTTACACCATCAACGTTAAGCCGTCGTTAGGTACTTTCGACCATAAACTCCCTTTGAGATCAGGCGATTAGTAACAGAAAGGCGCCTAATCGCCTAGACGTTTGTTTCAGATCCGATGACCCGTTTAACTGAGCTAGAGGGGTTTCTAATATCATTTTGGCAGGCATGGAAGCTAACATCCCTTATTCGAAGAAAGAAGCCTTGGTTCGATCGAAAATGCCAAGAGCCTGTTGCTTCGAAACATCTTGCGTACTGACAACGGTCTGAAAATCCTAACGTCAAAATTCGTTACATCTTCGGTCGGTCTGAAAATCCTAACGTCAAAATTCGTACATCAAATTAATAGATTCCGTACCGGTACGATACAGAAAAATAATAGATGAAGTCAAGGAGGCAAAAAATCAAAGAACTAAAAACAAACGTATTACCTGCCCCAATAATTCTTGTTTTGATTGGTCATTGTGGTCGTCAAAATTCCACTATACCACCACTTACACGAACTAATAATACTATTGCAAGATCACCTGTTGGGAAAGCCAACTTGCTGGCCGAATTCTCTGCTTCAGATTCTACTGTCAATTTCCAGGTAAAAACACCACGCACTATTCCCAACGTAGGATTCAAGATGCCCGATATTGTCTACAGACAGCGTGCCATAAAAGATACTTTAATGAAATTAGACACCAAAAAACTTCAGTGAACTAATATCAGTTTTTTGTATACGTTCCAACCTATCTTATAGAAAGGGAATATTTTCTTTTAGTCGGAAAAGTGCTATAGTTCGTCATTTATTTTGGACACCTTTTGATGTCGTTCAACTTAATATAAGAAGACAGTAAGCAAGAAGAATTTAACTTGACGCAAATGCTGGCTGTAGTATTTTCTAAAAAAGTGAATGTTGCCGAACCCGACATCGTTCCTGTAGCATCGTCACTCAACTGACTACTGGATCTCTGTTTCCAAACATGTGCTGCATTTTTTGGATTTTACTCAGAAGAGAGCGGTTCGCCTGATTGGTGAGCCAGAACTTACCTCTGAAATATAACATTTTTTAAAATTTAATAATACTCGGAGTTATAAAAAAGTGATTAGAAATACAAGATTTGAAATTATTGTATTTAAGAAAAAGTTATTTTAAAACAAATCATTAATATGTAACACGTAGGCTGAAAACTTTTTAGTCTAGCTACTTAAAACATATTTTTTTGCAAAATTCGACTTAATTCATCAATATGGTCTCCTATAAGAGCGATACTAACATTTGTATACCTTTCTTGTAGAAAGATTTGTCTTTGCCTTCAAAATAGTCTTCAGTTTCGATGATAACTTCTCCATTGGAGCCAAATCTCCGTCACGCGAGCATTTTTTTGAGATCTGCGGATAGATAATAGTCGCTGGGGACCAGATCTGGAGAATACGGTGGATGACGAAGCAATTCGAACTTCAATTCATGCAATTTTTCCATCGTAACCATTAACTTGTGACATGAAGCATTGTCTTAATGAAAGAGTACTTTTTTCTTGTTCATTTAGGGCTGTTTCTTTGCGATTTCTGCCTTCAAAGGCACCGATAACTTTATATAACATTCGCTATTAATGGTTTTTCCCTTCCCATGAAAATTATTCCATGCGCATCCTAAAATACAGAGGCCAAAACCTTCCCAGCCGACTGTTGTGTCTTTGATCGCTTCGGGCGGCTTCCACCGGCTGCTTTACACTCAGCTGACTGCCAATTTGAGTCCGGTGTATAGTGGTGGATTCATGTTTCATCCATTGTCACATATCGCCTGAAAAAATATTTTTGTTGCGTTTAAACAGGTCCAAACAGCGCTCAGAATCAACACGTTGTTGTTTTTGATCCACTGTGAGCAAACACGGTACCCATTTCGAACAGAGCGTTTTTATGCCCAAATGTTTATGCAAAATATGATCTTTTAATATCTTTAGGGTGTCAGCTATTTCACGCAATTTCACTTTACGGTCATCCAAAACAATTTTTTGGATTTTTTTGATGTTTTTCGGTATAACCACCTTATTTGGGCATCCAAAGCGTTCAGCATCATTTGTAGCTATACGAATGCGTTTAAATTCAGCATACCGGTAAATAATGGATGATTTTCCAGATACAGAATCCCGTCACATTTAACAAGCCATTGCTTTGCTGGAACGGTATTTTTTCCCATCAAAAAACATTGTTTAATCGGCATACGAAATTCGATTTTTTCCATTTCTTTAAACATATCAAAAGTAGCGCCACTAAAACCACTGTAACTTATAAACTAATCGTCGAAATGTCATGAAATATATCGTTTGAAGGTTGGTGCGTCCTCAAAATCATATGGATTTTTTGGAAAGGGCGACATCTAGGTGTCAGACCAAAAACCTTTCAGCCTACGTGTTGTATATTTCTACGCAAATGAAAGGAATTAATATATTTTTATAGAACATTTTAACCCCAATACAAACTTTAAACAAATATGTTGTCAAACCTTTATTATTTGTGTCATAGTTATTCCAAATTGACAATATATTTGTTGTAATTTTATTAAAAATAAGATACTTTAGGATTTAGACAAGAATATAGCAAGATTGTAAATAATCCTAAACTTCTACATGTTTGTGTGATGATAGATAGGTTATAAGCTGAGATAGGACAGACTAAATTTCTTTGATATCTGTCAAAGTTAAAACACATATATTTTATTTATGGAATGATCTCGATAAAATTCAAACAGTAGATAAAAATTCGACCAAAAAGTTTTTTTAAAAATGTTTTTTATAATTGCAACAGTAAAAATAAAAATATCCTTTATTTATATACCGATTTTGACCGAATTTGAAAAAAAAAAAAAAACGGAAAACTAGCTTCTAAGTAGTTTGTGACATTAACGTCTCTTGAAATTATAAAACCCGTACTTGTGTATATATATATATATATATATATATATATATATATATATATATATATATATATATATATATATATATATATATATATATATCTGAGTTAAGATAGCAGCTAACACAGAGCTTACGTTATCGTCGGATGTATTAGATTTTTGCCCTATTAGTCATTGTGCTTCTGTTAATTAATATATTTGCCTCTTAATTATCATTCTCCACATGTGTGTGTATGTGACAAGTTTAGCGCAACGTTTCTTTTATTCGTCTCCCGTTTATTTGATATCAACAGTCTCTCCTGAATTAACTTCACCTACTAAACTGACAAATTAGGAACATAAAAGACGTTAACCAATTAATTGTTTGTTTGTGTTCATGCCTCAGGGTGTATTGCTATTTGCTATTATATTTACTTTCACTAGGGTGCCATGCCTAATGTCACAACATAAATTTTCGTCTACTATATTTAATGGTGATGAAAGTGGATTTTCCATCATTCAGAAAAAAATGCAAAAGGTTTTAGGATTAAATATTCAAAAGAACGAGACAAAATCTTGAATTGGGGAATGGCACACTGAGAGTGTTGTCACCATTCCATGCATTGACTATATTAACTCAAACTTATTTGTGAAAGGGATGAAACATTTTATAAGCGTCGTAAAAACAACTCCCGAAAAGTGTTATTTCTGCTTGATGGACATACAACGCATTCGAAAAACCTGGAAGCGTTGAACATAGCAAAGGCTAATGATAAAACTGCCAAGCGTTACTAATCACCGGCTTCGGCCAATTGACGTTTTTTTCTTATATTAAAGCAACAGAACAATGATTAAGGACAAATCCAGGTCGTCAAGTAACGCAATATCAAGTTATAAGTTTATTTGCAAAATCTCACCAAAGAGAACGGATTTCAAGCGGCAGGAGTTTCGCTCATGGACAAAAACGTCTTTTCCGAAACTTTGTTTAAATCAGCTGAACATATAAATGCTCACTCTCTCAAACAAGCTCAAGTAATGAAAGCACATCGACCACACATTTAAAT
>CM032446.1:155779808-155819808 GCA_019049505.1 Pachyrhynchus sulphureomaculatus
CAATGCTTAAAATCAAGGGAAGGTTATAGTCTCTTATATATCTTCATTAATTGTAACAATTACTATAGCAATAGCAAATCGAGCATTAATATAATGGCGGGGGGCAAATGAATTAAAAAAAAAGGAAACACTAAAGGCGGAGCCGGTCATCAATCGACAAATAGGGGGTTGTCAAACAACAATCCGAGAAAACTTGATGGAAAAAAAGGCCATCGTGTACTAACACTCTAAAAGCTTAGACGCCTCTCAAAAAATCGATAACCGGAGTGGGCGGAGATCTTTCACAATGCCTACCTATAATGGAACTCTAAAAATTTACACTCAATTTTAAAAAACGATTACTGGGGGCTGCATATTTTTCATAAAAGATTACTCCCAGTGAAAACGAATTCCGTGTTTTCTTACAGCTAGAGGAGCGGTGTGGCATATGCCATGGTACTCTCTTGATACGCCAGTGTAAATAACATATCTTTGTATTTTTTATAAATTAGCTGACCGCTTTTGCATGAAAAGTAGTAAAATCAATATATTTTACATCTGAATACCTTTTAGAATACTATATTTCTCGAAGAACATTATCGTGTTCGAAAAGTTTCTTAGAATTATAAGGGAAGGTATCATTTATTATAAACCTTGTATAGTAACACGTAGGCTGAAAAGTTTTTGGTCTGACACATAGATGTTTTCAAAAAATCCATATGATCCATATGATTTTTAGGAATTACCAACCTTCGTATGGTAAGTGTCAAAATTTTATAACATTTCAACTATTAGTTTACAAGTTACAGTGGTTTTAGTGACGCTACTTTACTTTCCAAAACAATGAAAAAAAAATCGAATTTCGTGTGTTGATTAAATACTGTTTTGGAAAATCACTTATCATTTACTGGTATGCTGAATTTAAAGGCGGTAGTATAGACACAAATAATGCTGAACGCTCTAGACGCCCAAATGAGGTGGTTACACCGGAAAATTTAAAAAAAAAACACAAATTTGTTTTGGATGACCCTAAAGTGAAATTGCGTGAGATAACTGATACCCCAAAGATATCAAAAGAACGTGTTGGTCATATTTTGCATGAACATTTGGGCATGAGAAAGTTCTATTCGAATTGGGTACCGCGTTTGCTCACAGTGGACCAAAAACAACAACGTTGTGATGATTCTGAGAGCTGTTTGGACCTGCTTAAGCATATTAAAAAGGATTTTTTCATGCGATATGTGACAATGTATGAAACATCGATCAACCACTACCTACCGGAATCAAATCGGCAGTCAGCTGAGTGAACAGCAGCCGGTGAAAGCCTCCCGAAGCGACAAAAGACACAACAGTCAGCAGGGAAGGGTTTGGCCTCTGTATTTTGGGATGCGCTTGGAAAATTTTCATCTACTATGGTCAGAAGGGAAAAACCATCAATAGCGAATATTATATAAAGTTATTGAAGGCAGAAATCGCAAAGAAACCGCCCAAATGAGCAAGAAAAAAGTACTCTTTCATTAAGACAATGAACAGTGTCACATGTCAATGGTTACGATGGCAAAATCGCATGAATTGAAGTTAGAATTGCTTCCTCATCCACCGTATTCTCCAGATTTGCCCCCCAGCGACTACTATCTATTCGCAAACCTCAAAAAATGCTCGTGGGAAAGGGATTTGGCTCCAATGAAGAAGTTATCGCCGAAACTGAGGCCTATTTTGAAGGCAAATTCAAATCCTTCTACAAGAAAGGTACAGAAATGTTAGAAACGCGTTGGACTAATTGTATCGCTCTTGAAGGAGACTATGTTAATGAATGAGGTCGAATTTTGCAAAAAAAAATGTGTTTTGAGTAGCTAGACTTAAAACTTTTCAGCCTACCTGTTAGTAAGGGCTATATCATATTTTGTAGAAGAGGGTTATATCTTTTTCAAGCGAAGATTTTTTTTCAAATACTTTTGGGACAAGGTAACAAATAACACATGGGCTGAAAAGTCCCGGGCCTAACACATAGATGGCGCTAGTTTTATTGCAGTCACCTTTTTTTCAGTTAATACTAACCTTCAAAAGACAGCTGTTAAAATTTCATGATATTTTCTATTCATCAGTTTGTGAGTTATTGTGCTAAGAGTGACGCTACTTTTGTTATTTTCAAAACAATGGATCAAAAACAATTTCGTGTTTTAATTTTACACTGCTTCTTGATGGGAAAAAAAATACCGTTCAAGCGAAGCAATGGCTTGAAAAGTGTTATGGGGACTCCGCTCCATCAGAAACAACAATAAAACGTTGGTTTGCTGACTTCAAACGTGGTCGTAGAGACACCGATGATGCAGAACGCAGTGGACGTCCAAATGAGGCGGTAACACCAGAAAACATCAAAAAAATCCATAAAATCGTTTTGAATGATCGAAAAGTGAAGTTGCGTGAGTTAGCTGACATCGTAAAGATATCAAAAGAACGTGTTGGCTTTATATTGCATGAGCATTTGACTATGAGAAAGCTCTGTTCAAAGTGGGTGCCGCGTTTGCTCACTGTTGATCAAAAACAAGAACGTGTTGATGATTCTGAGCAGTGTTTGGCCATGTTTAAACGTAACAAACCGGAATTTTTGCGTCGATATGTGACAATGGATGAAACATGGATCCATCACTTCACTCCGGAATCAAAACGATCGTCATCTGAGTGGACAGCAACTGGTGAACCTCGTCCAAAGCGCCCGAAAGCACAACAATCGGCTGGAAAGGTTATGGCCTCGGTATTTTGGGATGTGCGTGGTGTAATATTCATCGACTATCTTGAGAAAGGAAATACCATCAACAGTGAATATTATATAGCGTTATTGGAGCGTTTGAAGGCCGAAATTACAAAGAAACGACCGCATATGGCAAAGAAAAAAATTTTGTTTCATCAAGACAACGCACCGTGTCACAAGTCAATCAAAACAATGGCAAAACTACATGAATTGAACTTCGAATTGCTCCCACATCCACCGTATTCGCCAGATTTGGCTCCCAGCGACTACTGGCTGTTCGCAGACCTGAAAAAAATGCTCGCCGGTAAGAAATTTCGCACGAATGAAGAGGTTATCGCTGAAACTGAGGCCTATTTTGAGGCAAAAGATAAATCGTTCTACAAAAGTGGTATTGAAATGTTAGAGCGGCGCTGGAATGATTGCGTTGCTCTTGATGGAGATTACGTTGATGAATAAAGCTAATTTTGAACCAAAAAAACCGTGTTTTCTTTGTTAGGCCCGGAACTTTTCAGCCCATGTGTTATTTGTTAAATAATTTCAATGTTAGCGTCTATTTAGTATATAGTTTCTTCTCGTCTTTTCGATATTCTAAATAGAGAAAAAAATATACATTTTGTTTAACAGAACACCCTACTGACCTCTGGATTTTTTAGATTGTACCGGCAATTCTAAAAATATTCTATTTGTTACATGTCATGTACCTAAATCAAATATTGAATTTTTTAGGCCTTAGAATTTAAAGTGGTATTCTTAATTCTTTTATAGTCTGCTGATGGTTCAAGCCATACATTTTGAAACGTTCAAGTATTCTTAACATCATTTGAAGGGATCAAATACTCAAGCCTTTTAACAAACTTAAAAGTATTCTTTTTACTATTACGGTGCACCCTAAATAAACATAGTGGAAAATATTTGCAAGTATCGACAATTCAAAAACTTTTAAATCTGTAGTTTTTCCCTGAGAGTTATGAACTAAATGGCCACCCTGAGGTACCATATAGGACTTGATGTATGTTTCTGCTCCTAAAGCAGGGCTAGATGTTTTTGAAGATTTGTTAAATCAATTCAAGATCAAATTTAATCGGTAATCCGCTTGTTATTCATTCAAGACATATATTTATAGTTGAAAAGGTATTTTGGTTAACAAGATACTATATGTGAAAATATTGATTGATATACCAAAAATCACTATATTCCACAGTATTGAGACAGTATGTATTAATGAATATTAGGTGCCCAGCTCCTGTATCCAATCAAAAAATTTATTGGGATGTTAGAAGCAATAATAGAAAAAAAAACATATTACTTTAAAATTTTTCTGCAGAAAAATATAGTAATCGAAGGGTTTATTTCATAAATATATACAAAAAATATTGTGACAAAAATAAGCTGGCTTTTATTTTCAAAATGGATCTTTTGATAAAGAACGCTTACAGAGAGATGCCCTTTTCACCAAGGCTTTATATTGCAAGCTAATTCTACAATACATCAGCCAGATTTGATGAAATAAAATAGTAATTTTTAAGATCAATAAATCTAATGCAAATATAATGACTAGAAAATCCATTAAAAAGTTAATTCGATATCTCCCTAAAAATAATGCTATAACTTCGTAAATTTTCTCCTAACGCTTTAAACGCGAAAAGTATTGTTAAATTGGTTTGTTAGTAGTTCCAAAATTTTTAAGGACTGGGTAAGCTATTTAATTTTATGCAAGGTAAAAAGTTATGGATCATAGACGAAAACTGGTTTTATATATGCAACAAAACATCAGTTTAAATAATAACTATTATCACCTCTATTAATCATTCCTATAGGGATTTCCTCCGTAACTATTTGACATAGAAAGTTGAATTATGGCACTAATATAAGAATTCGTGACTCAATCAAAGCCGTGTAGTTTTGAAAGTTAAATTTTGACTTAAGGGGTTAGTTTTGGCGGGTGAAATCGGAAGTAAAATTTTTTTTTTTCCACGTCGGTTGTCAAATAAAAGCTTGTGAAAACATGCACGCTTTTCATTATATTATTTTTAAAAGATGGCCAAAAATTGCTGTCCCCCTCTGTCTCGAAAAGTACTGATCAAAAAATGTTGAAGAAATTCTGGATTATTCTTCATAAAGTGTAGATTGAGCGAAAATTATCACGAGTACATTACATTTCATAATTTATCTGGTATAAAAAAAAATAATGAAAACTATGTGGTTTGATAATATGGTGGAGGTTTTGTTAATATGCTTTTCAGTACATTACGGCTCGCGCGTCGCTTCTATATTGGGACAAAAGGATTTTATTTGCTATAGAGAACACTGCTGAACATGTTTTTTTTTTAATATGGGCATCACATACTTAATGTACAATATCTGGCCTTGCCGAGAGTAAAAATACAAAAAGCGAGGTCTCGCACAAATGTTGTTAGTTGGTGTCTTTTCAACTAGACAATAAAACAGTACTTTATTTAGCTCAAATAACAAACTATACCTAGATTAAAACTCCTTTTCAAAAAAAAAAATATATATATTTACACAGACACAATTTAAAACATAATTTTTGAAAGCAAAATTTATGTCGAAACATAGTTTATATAATCAAAACTTTTAGCACGTTAGAAGAAAAAGTTCCGATCTTGAAAGATATCTATGGGTAAAACTCGCTTACCTATGCTTTAATTTTAAAGACCATTTCCTTATGAATGTTATAGAATCTTTTTAAGAATTTACTATTATTCATTTTTATAATTACATCTTTATATAAGGAACTAACGTACCTCAACAAGACAATGCCCGAATAAATAGTAAAAGTTAAAAATTATTGCCTATAATAAAGAAAAAAATCGGACCCATATGGCCTAGTAAGTTCTTTGTTCTTGCCTCACAAGTAAGGGCGTCTAGAATTATAGACTACCCGCACGAGCCATCTATGAGGTACCAAAATAGGATATGCATATTTCTCTCCATATCAGAGCTCGTTAGTTGGCCTGGGTAAAGAGGCAAATTGCAAACAAGTAACAGCAGGAAAGATTTAAGAAGCATATACACCGAAATGTCATTAGCCTCAAAACATTTGCGTCAACGGGGTAAAACCACTAAGACTTTAATTCCCAGAGTAAAACAAATTTGGAAATGAGATTTAGTACCGTTAGTAGCCTAGCAAGAAGGATTTTTTTTATGAGTCTAGCACACGTGCTGCAAGGAAGTCCCTAAAGCGCTACAGGAGCGACACGTGTGCGGAAAAAGCGATTCACCTTGTTCTTAAATTGCTGTAAATTGTACTCGGTGGGAAACACAGTCCTAGGTAAGCCATTCCAAAGGGATGATGTTTTCCATATAAAAGACTGCTTGAAAAGCGTTGTACGAGGAGTAACAAGCTGAACCTCATACGGATGTGAAGTAACAACGCGACGTGTACTTCTAACATGTACCGCTCTGGAAGGAATTAAGCGGGCTACATCCTTCGAACGCTCTCCATGAAAATACTTGTAGAATAGACTCAAGTCGCTAACTGTTCTTCCATGTTCCAGCGAATCAAGGCCGCCGATCAGTTCTGGGTCTCCAATCAGAAGAACAGTCCTTCTCTGAACAGAATCCAACAAATACAGTGTATGTTTAGGAGCGGTGCCCCAAATATGGGAGCAGTATTCCATAGTTGGTCGAATTTGAGCTTTGTAAATTAACAGTTGTTGTGGAGTGTAAAGCTTTCTGATTCGAAATAATATTCCCAACTTTTGAGAAGCTCTCCTTGCTATGCCTGCAACATGTTCATGCCAGGACATATTTGCTCCCAAATTAACGCCCAACAAATTGAGTGACGATGCTGGGGGAATGGAGTGCCCCGACATAACTATGTCGGGTTCAGCAACGTTAACTTTTTTAGAAAAAACTGCCGCCTGGGTTTTTGCAGCGTTAAATTTCACTTGGTTACTGGTCTTTGTTAAGTTGAATGACTTCTTGCTGTCTGCGGATATTCGCCTGAGCAGCCGATGTCCGAGCGTCCAAAGTGAATGAAGAGATAAGCGTACTGTCATCTGCAAGACTGTAGATTGGATTCCCGGTCTTTTCCAGCAGTTAACGATCGGCTGGAAAAGATGAGAAAGAGAGTAGGAGACGGTATGGAGCCTCAGGGCACACCGTCGTTAACAGTAAAGGTGTTAGAAAGAAATCCGTCGACTGCGACTCGTAAAGAACGCTCTCTGAGGAAACATGATAGCCACAAACAGAACTTTTCAGACATACCAGATATCCTGTTGATCTATGTTTACGAAAGCCATATTGGTGATCGCTAATAATGTTGAATCCTTCAAGGTATTTTAGAAGATGCTGATTGACAGCCTTTTCCATGACTTTCGAGCAAGAAGGATACTAAAATTGCCATTGAATGAATATAGAGAACAAATACTTCTCTCATAGCACCCATAATACCAAGACGACTGAGGCATTCAGTTCTTTTCTGCTTGGGTTGAACTCATTTTCTCTCAGGTATGGGCTACCAGACTAGAGCTCTCATTTAATACCATCTATATGTAATATCTAGGGCTACTTCAGAGTTCCACGTTGTTACCTCTACAAAGAAATGTCACATGATCAGCATATCAGCATATGCCAGACACTTATTATTATTATTACATTTTGTCTATGCTCCAATTTAAATAGGGGCAGATATTAGGTGAATATTAAAATTATAAAAATAATTCGTGACGTTACAGGAAATAACATACCAGACTGCATAAAACAAATATGATTTTGTTCCAACTGTAGCGATATTGATATGTTGGTGATGATAGCAATTTTGGAAAAAGAACCAGGTTATCAGAGGGTAAATGTAGGAGTTGAAATAATTTTATTAGGTTCACCTTTGAGGTATGGTATTTTTCTAAGATGCCCGAGCATCCTTAGAAAAATATAAAATCTTTTATATTGAAATAACGAAATAAATAATAATAATAATACATTAGACATTTTTACAAAATGCATTAAGATATAAAAATTGTCTTGAAAAAACTGCAGGAAGAGAAGACATTTTTGAAAAATAATATTTAGTTCTAAAAAGGAGAAAATATAGTCAAAGTAGGTATTTCGAAAATATTAAACACGAACTAGAGGTAACTAATAAATTAAAATTAATACGTGTAATAACATGCGTGTGGACGGTCAGAATTTTAAATGAACATATGTTAACAACATTATAAAATTATTCTAATTAGCATATTTAATACGATGGGTACATTGAACTAAAATTAACATCTACATTTAATAAAAAATTGTTGAGTGTGGCTGTTGATGATAGGATTGGCAATTCGAGTGGGAGATAGTGGCGTATGTATATCGCAGATAGTCATACATACGTATAATTATTTTAGTAGAAAAGCTAATGAATGGAATGGAAATTTTTTAAACCTGTGGTAACTTAATAACACATGGGCTGAAAAGTCCCGGGCCTAACAAAGAAAACACGGTTTTTTTTGGTTCAAAATTAGCTTTATTCATCAACGTAATCTCCATCAAGAGCAACGCAATCATTCCAGCGCCGCTCTAACATTTCAATACCACTTTTGTAGAACGATTTATCTTTTGCCTCAAAATAGGCCTCAGTTTCAGCGATAACCTCTTCATTCGTGCGAAATTTCTTACCGGCGAGCATTTTTTTTTCAGGTCTGCGAACAGCCAGTAGTCGCTGGGAGCCAAATCTGGCGAATACGGTGGATGTGGGAGCAATTCGAAGTTCAATTCATGTAGTTTTGCCATTGTTTTGATTGACTTGTGACACGGTGCGTTGTCTTGATGAAACAAAATTTTTTTCTTTGCCATATGCGGTCGTTTTTTTTTTGCAATTTCGGCCTTCAAACGCTCCAATAACGCTATATAATATTCACTGTTGATGGTATTTCCTTTCTCAAGATAGTCGATGAATATTACACCACGCACATCCCAAAATACCGAGGCCATAACCTTTCCAGCCGATTGTTGTGCTTTCGGGCGCTTTGGACGAGGTTCACCAGTTGCTGTCCACTCAGATGACGATCGTTTTGATACCGGAGTGAAGTGATGGATCCATGTTTCATCCATTGTCACATATCGACGCAAAAATTCCGGTTTGTTACGTTTAAACATGGCCAAACACTGCTCAGAATCATCAACACGTTCTTGTTTTTGATCAACAGTGAGCAAACGCGGCACCCACTTTGAACAGAGCTTTCTCATAGTCAAATGCTCATGCAATATAAAGCCAACACGTTCTTTTGATATCTTTACGAAGTCAGCTAACTCACGCAACTTCACTTTTCGATCATTCAAAACGATTTTATGGATTTTTTTGATGTTTTCTGGTGTTACCGCCTCATTTGGACGTCCACTGCGTTCTGCATCATCGGTGTCTCTACGACCACGTTTGAAGTCAGCAAACCAACGTTTTATTGTTGTTTCTGATGGAGCGGAGTCCCCATAACACTTTTCAAGCCATTGCTTCGCTTGAACGGTATTTTTTCCCATCAAGAAGCAGTGTAAAATTAAAACACGAAATTGTTTTTGATCCATTGTTTTGAAAATAACAAAAGTAGCGTCACTCTTAGCACAATAACTCACAAACTAATGAATAGAATATCATGAAATTTTAACAGCTGTCTTTTGAAGGTTAGTATTAACTGAAAAAAAGGTGACTGCAATAAAACTAGCGCCATCTATGTGTTAGGCCCGGGACTTTTCAGCCCATGTGTTAATAAAGTATTTTTTTCATTCTCAGAAGTGATGTCATAAGTCTCACTGAGCAACTTCTGTAATACATTGCAAGGTAGCCTGTAATTTTAGTTGTTCATTTTTGACTTCTATTCCTTAGTTTTAATAACACATGATCGAACAAATACTTTAAGATATATAATAGAAAACTGAGAGAGATGTTTTAACGAAATAGTGTCCCAGCCGCTTAGTTTTTTAGCAAACCATAAATCTTCATGCGACTCAGGTAAAACGTTTATTTTTTAATTACCAGAAGTCTTTTTCTGGTGCATTTTACTTCATTAAACTTAATAAAAAGTAAGATCTTGTATCGGAAGTTTTTTCGCAAATACTAAGTGATTTTGGTATAGTATTAATGTTTAGTTTTGTTCTTTTCAATAAAGTGTTGTCATTCTCAAGTTTGTTTCTAACAATATTGAGTATTTATCCACTGTTACATCCGTAAATTGTCACGTCAAAAGATACTGGAATATCTATTAAATCAATGTATATGAGAATGCAGTTTTATTTAATTTCAGGATACACCTGCCTAACTGAAACTAACCAGGCCTAACGCTTGCTTCGATAAATTTTAAGACATAAGTGATTTTTCTTAAACATGCAAAATTATAATACTAGCACCAATAATCAAGTTTGTGTGTACTATTGTTACTATGTTATTAAATGAAAATTCCAGAGGCTTAATTCAAATTCAGATATATTACAAAAGTTATTAGTATTTCGTATGGAACACTTATAAGATCACTTCGGTGTCTGTCCGGCTGTCCGTCACATCCGAGTTTCTCCGAAACTATTTGACACAGAAACTTGAAACTTGGTAATAATATAGCAATTGATGGCCTCATCAGAGCCGTGTAGTTTTGAAAGTTAAATTTTGACTTAAGGGGTTAGTTTTGGGGCGTGAAATTGGAAGTGAAAAAAATTTTTTTTTACTAGGTAATCGAGTGGGGTGTCAAATGACAGCTTGTAAAAACACGAGTTCAAAAATATATATAATGAAATACTTGCGCACACTTTTCTTTGTATTATTTTTAAAAAGTCACGAAAAATCGCTATCCTCCCCCTTTATCTCTCGAAGTACTGATTAAAAAATTACACACAGACAGGGTGTAGATTAAACGAAAATTCTCAAGAGTGGACTATCTTTAATAATTTTTCTGGTATATATAGAAAAAAATTTCAAGGTCATCAGGTTTTAATAAAGATCGGAAACAGACTTTGTTGAAAACTCATTTGGATTTTGTGAAGTCATTGATCATTTTATACCTCCGTAATTTTTATTTTAAAAGCAATCAACGTACAGGACACTAATTGCGCAAGTTCAACTTGCACTTGACCGGTTTTATTTTTAAAATTAGATACGAGAACTGCCTATTATTTTTTTTTTGTGGGTCTAGCACACGTGCTGTAAGGAAGTCCCTAAAGCGCTCCAGGAGCGGCATGTGTGCGGAAAAAGCGATTCACGTTGTTCTTGAATCGCTGCAAATTATACTTGGTGGGAAACACAGCCCTGGGCAAGTTATTCCAAAGGGATGATGTTCTCCATATAAAAGACTGCTTGAAAAGCGTTATACGCGGAGTAACAAGCTGATCCTCATACGGATGTGAAGTATGGTATTAGCGCCACGTGTATTTCTAACATGCACCGCTCTGGGAGGAATTAAGCGGGCTACATCCTTCGAACACTTTCCATGAAAATACTTGTAGAACAGACTCAAGTCGCCAACCGTTCTTCGAAGTTCCAGCGAATCAAGGCCGCCGGTCAGTTCCGGGTCTCCAATCAGACGAGCAGCTCTTCTCTGAAGAGAATCCAACAAATGCAGTGTGTGTTTGGGAGCGGAGCTCCAAACATGGGAGGAGTATTCCATAGTTGGTCAAATTTGAGCTTTGTAAAGAATTAACAGTTGTTGTGGAGTGTAAAGCTTTCTGGTTCGAAATAATATTCCCAACTTTTGAGAAGCTCTCCTTGCTATGCCTGCAACATGTTCATGCCAGGACA
Organism: Pachyrhynchus sulphureomaculatus; assembly: GCA_019049505.1. Classification (NCBI taxonomy): domain Eukaryota; kingdom Metazoa; phylum Arthropoda; class Insecta; order Coleoptera; family Curculionidae; genus Pachyrhynchus; species Pachyrhynchus sulphureomaculatus. The sequence goes on from CM032446.1 coordinate 155,791,265, forward strand.
TATTTGCTCCCAAATTAACGCCTAACAAATTGAGTGACGATGCTAGCGGAATGGAAGTTTTTACAAACGACCACTAGATGACGCTATTGAGATGTGACATTACCATTGTTATAAAATTTGACATTTGTTATTGTTAAAACAGTGGCAGCTCGGAAATTGGCAGAGTAGTTTGTTTGCAGTGAGCGTTTAAAAATACTTTTTTCTGGACAAATGGAAATCTCTCGTGACGGTTTTCGTTTGATGATTTTTTACGATTTTAGTAAAGGCCTAACGCAATAACAATGCCTCAAATCTCTTCGTTCAACTTTTGGTAATGAATCACCATCAGAAAAGACGGTTTACAATTGGTTTGCAGAATTGCGTCATGATCATGCTTCCGTCAGCGATGAATTTCATGAAGGTCGGCCAAAATCGGTTGTTGTTCCAAAAAACATCTATGCTGTGATCAGCAGGTGACTTACCGTGAGATAGAGGCATTCTTAGGCATATTGAAGACATTCGATTTTGCATGAAGATCTGTCCCCGATGGACTTCGCATAATTTGACCTAAACTCAAAAACAGGCTAGTGTCAATTGATGTAAGGAAATGCTCAAAAAATTAGACCGAGGACATGTAAAATCCGTATACAACATCATAACAGGAAACGAAATTTGGATATATTCGTATGAGCTGAAAACTAAGCAATAATCAACTGTTTGAGTGTTCTAAGATGAACCGAATCCAACAAAAGTGGTTCGTTAGCGAATCACTTCCAAGAAAATAATCACTTGGGTCTTTGGTTATACTGGACATGTTGCAACTATTACTTTCGAGGATCGAAGAACAGTTAATGCTGAATAGTATACAATAACTTTGCTAGAAGTCATCGATAAAATCAGGAAAAATCACCGAAAACGTAGCATCGTTATTCATCATGACAATGCCAGCTCTTACACAGCACGTCAAACAATTGATTATTTGACGGAGCAAAACATCGAATTAATGTCTCATTGCCCGTATTCACCTGATTTATGGTCTAACTACTTCTTTTTGTTCCCGAATGTCAAAAAAAGGATGCATGGACAGCACTTTTCATCACTTTAAGAAGCTATTGAAGCCTTCCAAAACCATATTTTTAAGGTACCAATTTTACAGTGGAAAAAATGTTACGAGAATTGGCTCGAAAGCATGCAAAAGTGTATAAATCTTAAAGCGAATATTTTGAAAAACAAATAAAACGATTTGTACCAACATTTTTTTTTCTTTCATTGTTTTTTAAAAACTAAAATTTAACTAGTATTTAACAAATTCATCCACCATCAGTAAAATCTAAAGGACAATACAATGTATATACAGATAGGGTTTTGAGACGAAACAACCACAAGCAGATGCGGGACAGCTGGGACGGCGATGGACTAGGAACTAGGTTCTTGTTGATATGATTTTTCTTTGGCAAGAAAAATTCTAATATAGATTGATACCATGTTATATCTCTTTGGTACTAATTATATCAAAAATCTCTGGCACAACTTCCGCGCATTGTGCCTGTCGTAGAATAGATAGATAGATACCCAAATCCCACCAGGCATCGCCCAGTGTGATACCATCGCATCGTCTCAGATTTCGTGAAGTTGCATAAGGTTTCGTGGCTGTGCCGATGTCTTCGGATTAACTGTGGGAAAAAATGGCATGACAAAGCTCCCGGGATCAGAAAATTCCGTAGTTAAAATAGCCGCCTGTTTGGACCTCCGGGTGGGAACCGATTCGAAGGCGTTGACATGCGGAGATCGCAATTTTAAAATGGCTTTTTGTAATATACTAGGTTTAAACTCAAACATAAATTCAGTGCACCACACCTGCAACCAAATAAGCCTCTTGTACTCGCTCGTTGTGAAACCAATGTAAGTTCATCGGCCAGCACAGTCAACTTTCTCTATCCTCGGTACGGCTTCCATTCCCGGTTCAGGCGTAATTCTGGAATCTGTATTTTTGTCACAAGAGAAGTTCTCTTGCCAACGAGAGAAGCATCTGGAACCTTGAAACTTTGATCCGATGTGGCTAAAAATAACGACTTAACAAATCTCAAGGTTTATCTGCTGCCTCTATCGATCACCAAGTGATACTAACTTAAGAACATTTTTTATTTCTCTTGCAGACATCATCAATCATTTAGCGATTACTTATTCAAGTGATGAAAGTGCCAACTAGGTATTCAAATACGACCGATGAACAAGGTCGCGAATCCCTGATTGCGACGGAGAGATTGCTAGTCTTCTTGATCTGTTTTTAACCACCAATCTAGAGATTTACATCACCGTAAATTAGCCGTTAGGTTCTTCCGACCACAAACTCCTTTCGACATCGAGTATCCTACCAATTAGTGGCAGAGAGACACCTAAACCTCGTAAGATTTGGATCTACAAATCTACTAAATGAGAAGAACTCATGGAAAACTTTTGAACTTCCCCTTGGTTAGACTTTTGTTTTAGATTCAATAACCCATCTGGCTGTGCTAAGGAGGTTTCCGAAGTTATTTTGGCTGGTATGAAAGCTTACATCTCTTTCTCGAAGAAATACTCTTTCAACGTCTTCGACCGAAAATTCAAAAGACCTGTTGCTTCTTAACATCTTGCCTACCGACAATGGCGTGCAAATCCTAATATCGGAAATCATAATATCTTTGTTCGTGCTCGGAACAGATGCAAGGAAACTATTGATTAAACCCTGGAGGCACATAATCAATGAATTAAAAACCATCTTGCTCCGTAACTACTTGGATATGTACCCGTAAATTCTGTTCACTTGTTTGTCAAGTGATGAGTCGTGATACGGCGAAACGCGTCTCAGGATGGATTTGACGAATAAGAGAACAGTGGGTAAACTGCTGAAATATGGGCCTTGTCCGTTTTCAGTTATTTTATATTACCCACATATGCTTGAGGAAAATCCCTCGAAAAGCACTGCCTGCTTTTAAGTGTTGACCGTGTCAACCACTCTGTCGGCTTGAAAGCTGCTGTGTCAGCTTTCGATAGAGTATTAGGTATGCGTACTTAGTACAATTCGTTGTATTCTACCATCGTGTTCCGTAACTACTTGCATGAGTACCCGTAAATTCTGTTCTCTTGCTTGTCAATCCTAGCCCGACTGACGTGATACGGCGGAACCCGTCTCGGGATGGAATTGACGAATAAGAGAACAGTGGGTAAATTGCTGAAATATAGGACTTGTCCGTTTTCAGTTATTTTAAAAAGATTTAAGATTTAAACACAATCAACATATCTAGATGACCATATGTGTCTTGTTTATGATGTTATCCATTATGTTACCAAACATTAGTGTATATAAAAAAAATTTAAAGTAAAAATACACAGTTAAACCATTGAAATGGGTTAAAAAATTAATATATTTGTTTAGATTTTAACTTAATTTTGCATTTGTGTTCATTTAGTAATATATAAAAACAGTTTTCTAGATCCTAAACAGTCAGCTTCAATATTTGAGTTGATCTATAATTACACAGCCCCACAAAAAAAAAAGTGGGGTATATTTTTGATGCGATATATCAGATCCATAGTATTTTTGCCCGCTGATCACGAATCTGACATCAGAATATCGCCATCACATCTCAATTTTTTTCTAACCTCAAAAAATAGGTAAAAATTAGTAAAAATTAAGAAATATATACTCCTAAAAAATTGATTCAAGCTTTTTCATGAATCCAAAGATGTATTAATATGTATTCGGACACGCTAAGCTAATATTCATCGGTTAGATTGAGCCATACAGTTCTGTTTTCTTTCTAACCTCAATAAATCAGACAGATATAGTGCTTCTCGAATGCAAAAACGAATTCAAATTAAAATTCAACCGATTCTTACCAAATTTGGTACACGGGGGTTTTTTGGGTTGCTGATCATGAATCTGAGGTCGGATTTGCAAAATTCAAAATGGCGGATCCAAGATGGCGGACAAAATTTTTGAAAACCAACCGATTCCTACCAAATTTGGTATACAGTTGGGGAATCCTCAAACCTGATACTCTCAAACCCTAAACCCTGAAACCTTAGAATCCCACACCCTGTAACCTCAAAAAATAGACCTCAATAACCCTGTAACTTTAAAAATGAGACCCAATAAACTCAAAACCAGGACTTTTAAACCATATACTCTCAAACAGTAGACCCTTAAGCCCTAGAATTGCGAAGGTTAGACCCGCGCCTAACTTTCCTTTTTTTGGCTGTATCTTGTTCTTTTTCCGCGAATGACCTATTCAAAGGCTTTCTGCCCAAACGCTTTTGAGGACTTGTTTCTCTTTTTAGCGACCAGCAATAGTCCGCTAGCATATGGTCTTCCCATCGTCCTAGATACCGATTTTCTATGATTTTCAGATCTTAGTGATAACGTTTCCCTTGCTCCTCACTGTAGTTACCAAGATTATCTGGGAAATCATCGATGTGGGAGTCCAGGAAATGTAATTTTAGATTCATTAAGCAACCTAATGTTTGAAAATTTTTTTACCATTTTCTCGACTATTTCTTTGTACTTAGGACTTTTATTATTTCCCAAAAAGTTTGTTGCGACTTCTTTAAAACTAAGCCAAGCAGCTTTTTCAACTTTATTCATTTTAGTAACAAATAATTAATCTTGAAACAATTTTCTTATTTGTGGCCCGTCAAATACGCCTGCCTTAATTTTAGCTTCAGAAAATTTCGGAAATTTTTTATGCAAATATTTGAAACATGGGCCGTTTGTATCTAATGCTCTCGTGAATTGCTTCATAGTTCCAAGCTTAATGTGAAGCGGGGGAATAAGAACTTTTCCTGGATCTACCAATGGTGGAAACAATACATTATTTTCACCAGGAGTGAACGATTCTCTTGTTTGCCAAATTTTTTTCTTATAATGACGTTCCCTGTCTCTGCTATTCCACAGATATTTATAACAGGGATAAAGTGTAAACCCTGACTGTTGGCCAAGCAATATTGTTACAATTTTCAGATCTCTACAAATTTTCCAGTTATGATCAGCATATTTTATTTTTATCAAAAGCTGCTTCATTTTTTTCATATTGCTCTTCCATAACTGTGGAATGAGCAATCGGAATGGGAGAGTAAACGTTGGTATTATGCAGCAAAACTGCCTTAATGCTCCGTTTAGAAGAATCAATGAACAGTCTCCATTCTTCAGGAACGTATGAGTTATTTTGAAATTCATCCATTAGACCTTTTACATCGGTACAATATGAAAGTGACAATTCCTCGTCCATTGTGAAATATTTTCGAAATTCTTCATCTCTGTTTCTATAATAAGAAATCGTAGCTTCTGGCTTAAGTAAATGGCTTTTCTTTAAAAAGGAAGCAAGATGCTCTGAACCATCTTTGGATGAGCCTAAATCTCTGACTAGATCACTAAGTTCTGACTGTGATACGAGTATTGGTTCTGGTTTACGGTTGTATGGTAGAAATTCTTTATCTGTGTCACTAGTATATGATAGGTTGTCATTAGAACATTCATTAGTAACAGTGTTTGAATCTTTTTCGACAGTCTCAATGTTTTCGGCATGAACTGATAAGGTGAAATCATTTGTTTCCATAACATCAGCATCAAGTGGTTTAGGAGGCGGAATTAGTTTAGTTGGTCTTGTTACTGTCGAAACATCGTTATAAGTAATAGTGCTTTTATTTTTTCGGTTATGCCTAGATACAACATTCATACAAAAGTAGCAATCATTTTCACTGTATGGTCTATTCCATATTGCTGGTCTGGAATATTTAATCGCCTTCTTATTGATGTACAACATTATTTTGCAAGAACTGCAAATGATGTGGGGAACCCAATCTGTATCTGGTGCTGCATTTCAATGTTAAAACAATCTTCATATAAGGTTTTAATTTTATCCGTTATCGGTGACCCCATTTTACTCAATACGTGTTGACAGCAAATATAACAAAATGAATCACTGTTTTTATCGCACTTATGAAAAGTCCTTGTACCGTGAGACCGTTTTCTTGTAGCATTATACTCTACATGAGCCAAGTCACCCACACATGAAGAGCTACGGTCGCTGGATGACGACGGCTGCGGGCCCGCTTTCCCACCCTGACCAACCGCCGATACTGGGTTTCCGAGTCCCTGCATCGTAATTCTCTTTCTTCTACCTGCCATGACGGCATCTAAGCCATTATCCAGGGACTCTGCCGGCTAGTGGAGTAACACCGTTGCCCACCGTCACCACGTGGAGGTGCCCTGGATGCAGGTAGAAGAATAAAAATCGACCGATGAATTTTCTCGGCGTTCAAAATGGCGCGAAAACATCTGCCATCTTGAATTTTGTAAATCCAACCTCCTGAATTTTAATTTGAATTCGTTTTTGCATTCGAGAAGCACTATATCTGTCTGATTTATTGAGGTTAGAAAGAAAACAGAACTGTATGGCTCAATCCAACCGATGAATATTAGCTTAGCGTGTCCGAATATATATTAATACATCTTTGGATTCATGAAAAAGCTTGAATCAATTTTTTAGGAGTATATTTTTCTTAATTTTTACTAATTTTTACCTATTTTTTGAGGTTAGAAAAAAATTGAGATGTGATGGCGATATTCTGACGTCAGATTCGTGATCAGCGGGCAAAAATACTACGGATCTGATATATCGCATCAAAAGTATACCCCACTTTTTTTTTTTGTTAGGCTGTGTTATATTGACTTTGCGACAAGGAAAAAGCTCAGATATTTCTTTACTAAAGTGAACAAACCTCAAAGTGCTGTAGAATATTTTCCGGGTTCTTAACGGTGAGCTACAATATTTGGGCTGATTTATAATTACATTGGCTTTGCGATAAAGAAAAAGTTCACACGTTTCTTTAGTAAAGTGACCAAACTCAAACTGCTGTAGAATATTCAGTCATTCATACTTTAAAATAATGTTGAAAACAATGTGTATTTTTTTTTATAACATAACACCAATTTAACGACCCACCTAAAAAATGAACTGCTAAAAACTGGTTGTCATCATTAATAATAATAGATTTTTTAAAATTATTTTAAGTGTTTAACTGGTTACGGCACACCTACCCAATTTAATATATTATCAGATTTTTTGTTTTAGGTAAGTGTGACAAATAGGTTTGCCATGAAAATTAAATAAAATGGCGTCAAAAGCGTAGCAAAAAAAATTATGCAAACAATTTTGAAACCTATTTTACTTATGACAACACCACACAGTGCAATTTTATAAATTAAAAATTACACAAGTAAAAGTTACTTTGCGCAGATGACAGGATGGCCAATATTATTCCAAATTTTTTTCTATATTATATCTTCAAATAACTCGACGCGGCTTTTTGTTCCTCTACTCACCTCTAAAATACTCATGCAATAATGAAAATACCGTTCGATATACAATTTTACTATAGCAACGAAATCATCATCATCATCATCATCATCGTTAGCTTATTCCATCCATAGTCGGATGTAAGCCTCCTCAAGTTACTTCATTGAACTTTGTTGTTTGCTTTGTGGATCCAATCGTGTCCTGCTAAACTTTTTATGTCGTGCTTCCATTTATTATACTTTTATTTAAAACCCACGTTTCAGTGTCATATGTTAATACCGGCAGTACATATTGATCGAATACTCTGGCTTTTATTGTATTTGGGATATCCAATTTAAATGTAGATTGTAACTTTCCGAACGCAGACCAAGCTAATGAGACTCTTCTATCCAAATCAACCTTTAAATTATTTTTTGATATTTCGATTTTTTCTCCTAAATATATGAATGTTTGTAGCTTTTCTATTCTTTCACCTTTTATTAATAATTCTTGGCTGTTATCTTCACTTTCGTTGAACAAATATTTGGTTTTGGTGAAGGCTATTTTTAGATCTATTTCTCGAGACTTCTTATTTAATTCCATCAGCATTTCTTGTAATTCTTCTTTTTTATTGGCGATCAGAGTGATATCATTTGCGAACCTTAAGTGATTTAATCGTTCACCGTCTATTAGTATTCCTTTATTTTACACTTGAACATGTCTTCTAGAGTTAAAGTGAACAGCTTGGGGATATCGCCTTGTCTAATTCCTCGTTTAATTTGGATTTTATTTGTTTTTTCTTCAAGCATTATTTGTGATGTGGCGGTTTTATATATGTGTTCAAGAATAATTATGTACCTTTCATCGACTCTGCTGTTACTTAAGGCATATATCTACCAAATCAAATGCTTTTTTGTAATCAAACATTGCTATTCCCAAGGTGACCTTATATTCACCTGCTTTTTCTACCAGTATTCTAATTTGTTTGAAAACGGTCCAAAGTGCTATATCCCCATCTAAATTCTGCTTATTCACGTGGTTGATAACTGTCTAATTTGTTAATCTATACGTTATGATTCTAGTGAAGATTTTGTACAGTACCGATAACAGGTTGATGGGTCTGTAATTCTCCAATTTAAATTTGTTTCCATTTTTAAATATAAGCACACTCAAGGCGTTTACCTAAGATGTTGGTATTTTACTTTCTATGAGGCACCTGTTAAATAGAGCCTGAAGAGATTGTATTATCGATGCCCCTCTACACTTTATCATTTCTATAGTTATTTCATCGTCCCTTGGTTCTTGGTTGTTGTACATATATTGCAGGGGGTTCATTATTTCATCCGTTGTTACATCGGGAAGTTCTTCAGATCCCACATTTCTTACTATCACTCTATTTCCTTCTTTCCCGGGCGGTGGCGGTATTTTCGTGTCATAAAGTGTTTGATAATATTTCTCTGTAGCTTCCTTTATCCCTTTGATTTGTGAGATCTCTTGATTATCGTTATTTATTATTTGATGCCTCCCTTCATTCATTTGTTTTTGTAGGTGTTTCAAACTTTTCCACTCTTTCAAAGTTTCTTCTATTTTCGAGTTTCTGTGCTGTCTGAGGTCTTCTCTGATGTATTTCTTTATTTTTTTTGTCTATTTCTGCCAATTCTAATTAGCAATTTGTAGGATCATTTCTTAATAGTCGTCTCTGTTTCATGAGATTTAGTGTCTCTTTACTTAATTTTTGTTTAATGTTTTCTTTAGTGTGTTAACAACTGCGTAATTACCTTAGTAAGTTGTGCAGTCGCCTCCTGCATCAATAATCGCCTGGCATCTTCGAGGCATGCTGTCGACGAAATTTTCTGCAAAATTTTCGAATCTCGCGAGACAACTGAGTCAAAGTCCTCAAACAGAGTCTTTCCTCTGAGCTTCCTCTTTACAAGGGACTAAATGTTTCCAATAGGGTTAGCGTTCGGCGATTGTGAGGGTCCCTCTAGTATCTTATCGTGGGCTCAAGCGAGCCGCGTCGCGACGTGATTTTCGCCCAGCAAATGGTTTCTTCAACGTGCTTCGGAATTTGACAACATGAACACGAAGATGTTGTCGAATGGTCTCATGCGACATATTCATATTTTCTCAATTTTGCCGCCCCTTGACGCAGTGTAAATTTTGGGTCCGGTGAAAATAAAGACACGATTCATTTTTTGACTTTCGAATTGACTTCGCCTACCGAGCCACGTTTTGACAAGTCGTCGAGATTTTTCGACTCGTTGAAATGATTTACCCACTTCTTCACAAACGACACCGACTTTTTAATATATTTAGCGGCCGCGGAATGTGTCATTTTAGGCCCCTTTAGTTGGAATTAAAGAAAGACTGCCTCCAACCTGCTCACAAACAAGTGATTTATTATGGAATTTACGTAATTTCGACGAAAGTTCGGAATCGACTAATAGTTTTACTAAAATGCGTCGTAGACAAAGGTTCCCTCTACCGTTTTTTTTTGTTGAATCGTTAGAATTGCATCTACCAAAAATAAATTATCGCGGACACGTTCTTACTTGACAGACTGTAGTAACAGTTCTCACCAGCAAAAATGTATGATGTAATTAAAAGTACAAAACATTATGCATGAAAAGTTGCGACTTTTAGAAAAAGCATATATTTTTTCTTGTTTTCTTTTCAAAGAGTTTTCGAAAAAATTTCTGACAGAGCATTCTCTAAAATTAAAACATATCGGAATATAAAAATGAAATAATTTCGAGAACTAGAAATATATTATTATTATGCTATATAAATAAATTATTTTTTTTTTATGGGTCTAGCACACGTGCTGCAGGGAACTCCCTAAAGCGCTCCAGGAGCGGCATGTGGTGCGGAAAAACCGATTCACGTTGCTCTTGAATCGCTGTAAATTGTAATCCGTGGGAAACACGGCGCTGGGCAAATTATTCCAAAGGGATGATGTTCTCCATATAAAAACTGCTTGGAAAGCGTTGTACGCGGAGTAACAAGCTGACCCTCATACCGATGTGAAGCACAGACGCGACGTGTATTTCTAGCATGCACCGCTTTGGGAGGAATTAAGCGGGCTACATCCTTCGAACACTTTCCATGAAAATACTTGTAGAACAGACTCAAGTCGCCAACCGTTCTTCGATGTTCCAGCGAATCGAGACCGCCGGTCAGTTCCGGGTCTGCAATCAGACGAACAGCTTTTCTCTGAACAGAATCCAACAAATGCTGTGTATGTTTGGGAGCGGAGCCCCAAACATGGGAGCAGTATTCCATAGTTAGTCGAATTTGAGCTTTGTAAAGAATTAACAGTTGTTGTGGAGTGTAAAGCTTTCCGGTTCGAAATATGGTTGATCAAACTAAAAAAATGGATAAAGTTATTTACCCAGTACTTGCAAACAGGTAGTTTTAAAATAAGTATTCAAATAAAGATTAAGTCAACTCCCACTTCTTTTACCCCCTTCTCCTAAAACTATATCAAATAAGAATTATACGTTTCATGCATACTTCAAATATTATATTATCATCTCGTTCGAGAGTTACCGTGCCAACAGATCAACAGCTCTTCAGTCAGATAGATAGACCGACAAAAATGGAAAACAAGACGTGAAGTAGAGAACAAATTTCGCAGGGTAATTTCTCACGAATACAAAGCTTCCCGTTAACAAGGGATGTTAGAACTACGTTTGGCCAACTTAACCGTTTGCATTGCTGAAACTTGCTCTATATTCGTCGCAATATTTTTTTAGGTTACTTTGTAATCAGATCTCAATCCCTTCTATATAAAATTTTTGATAAAATTAGAAATAATGAAAAAACTAAAACACTAAAATCGGAGTATATTACGATCACCATTTACCGCATCCCTTTTACCCCATATATTTTTACTATAAAAATTAATTTTTTAAAAAATTTGTACACCAATTTAGGAAAATTCTCATAATACTATTCAAACGATACAATTCTTCCTATCCTTTTCACCTTCTTCCCATGTTAACAATGAAAATATTGATAAAAACAAAATGTAATGTTTTGATTTCTTGACTGATAGAAAACCGGAAAAGACCTGTAACACGTTAAACACAAAGTCAATCTTCTACATCCCTTTTTTGATAAGTAATTATGCTTATAATTTGCCGATTCTCCCATCCAAAAAAAAACCTGGAAAAATTCTCACATTTCTCTCGTCCCCTATTAAAATTGAAAGTAATAAAAAAATAACTTAATATTTTTATTTCTATAGTACAGGAACCCTGAAAAGGACACATAGCACGATATATATGAATCAACCCCCTTTTATCCCGTACCCTATCCTATGACTTCTTATATATTTATTATAAATACTATGCTTATTATTTTTGTCAAACAAATCAATCAAAAAACCTGGAATAATTTTCAAATTACTATTGAAACTAAACAATCTTTAACGACCCTGACCACCTTCTTAGGTTAAAATTGAAAATAATATGACAATAACCTAATTTTTGAATTCCTCCAAAACTTTCCAAATCTTGAAAAGGGGATATAACGCTACACAAACGAGAAAACTCCTGTAATCTTCTTCCCCACCCTTGGCCCCTTTTGTAATACGTTATGTGTACAAAATATTAATGAGAAATTAGAAGCTTACGTTGCTGCATCTAAATGTTATGTTTGTTACGCAGCATCTCATGATCATAGTAGAGATTTCGAAAAAAAAAATCCTAACTTAGGCTTGGCTTATCTTTTTGGATTAAATTTCTTGAATATTTTTATGCATTATAGCAAGTACAGAAAGAAAAAATAAAGAACTACAGTTGAAGAATGAAAAAATAAACAATTAAGAGGAGATCTAAAACCGAAACGGCGAGTCTCATTGTTGATAAGCCATAGTTAACATAAGGAAATTTCTGTGATAAAATTTCAGCTAGGAGATTCTTCTAGAATCCTTTTATAGTTCTGCACTGATTTTGAAATTAACGAGATTGCCTTTCACTGATTAATAAGCACATTGTACTTACTTTTGAACTTAAAATTTATGGCTGATCTTAAAAAAATTTATTCATACAGTATCTTTTCAAAAATATATATTAGGCATATCTGGTTAGGACTTTGTAATACTATTTTTTTCAGAATATGTGATGGAAACTTTACATAAAGAAGAATTAATTTCCCAATTAGAGTAAGATAATCTTTTGAAAGCATAGGCCAAGTTTCTTACGAGCCGTGAAAATTGTATAAATTTTACATGTTTTGAGTACTTTAGCTGTTTATCTATATTCCCGCCCATGTAACGCAATCACAATATATACTTGTTGATCCTTATTATATTTTAATTTGTAAGTTGGTTTCTAAAGCATTCTATCATATCATTGTATGGGTTTCTGACGTTATGTAATACTTATAACTTTTTAGTAGAGTTACGAGCTAATAGTAGTTCTTGAGAATGATAATCATTTCAGTTAGCATTCAGGAATCTATTTGTAAGACTTGGTTATCGGTAAACCGAGTATCTCAAGGAGCCGCTACCGCTTATTACCAGTATATCTAGAAAAAAACTACACCATCTAATGGAGGTTATACATTGAGGCATACTCGCCATGTGGCCAAATAACAAAGATGTCGTTAGCATATTTACATCAAGATTTTGGATTTAAAGGACCGAAAGTTATAGTATTTTCTTCAAGATTAATAACTGTTCTCGATTTCGAAGATAACTTAAAATTTATGGCTGATCTTAAAAAAATTTATTCATACAGTATCTCTTCAGAATTAAAATATGTAGATGATAGGCATTAAATTAAGTGTATCAAACAGCGTGTTTATGTCTAAATATATTTGATATTATGGAAACTAAATCGTTACTTGAAATATTAGTATAAAATTCATATACAATAGCATCTAAACTTCGAATTTAAAATTTTTCCTGAAAATAAATTTAATCTAATAGTAAAATATTTACCTATTTTATATGTTGGTAACTCCACTGTAATAAAACAAAAATAGGGTGGTCTAGTTCCAAGAACCATAATTTGTCCTTTGACTAAAGCAGTGCGTCGTTCGGCTATTTATTGAATGTAGATTTAATTTTTTTACTTTTATTTTCAAATAAAATTGCTATTAAATTAACTGGAAATTCGGCCGACTGATCATTTCGTCTAACAAATGATTTGTCGTATTAATACGATCCATCATCATCATCATCATCATCAGCTATGCAGTCCATCGTCAAACATAAGCCTCCCCTAAGTAGGTCCATCTTCGTCGGTGTTGGGCCTTGTTTATCCAGTTGTATCACACTAGTCTTTTGATGTCGTCCGACTATCAGGTTTGCGGACATCCTCTAGTTCTTTTCTCATTCCAGGGCCTCCAATTGATTACTTTGTGGGTCGATCGATTATAAGAGAGTCTTTCGATATGACCCACCTATCTCCACTTCAGCCTGCTTACCCTCTCAGCTACAGCAGTTATCTTGGACCTTCCTCGAATTTTTTCATTAATCAGCCTATCCTTCAACGATATTCCCGACATCTTCCTTTCCATCGCTCGTTGAACTACTTGTAGGCGATTCATAATTTCTCGATTCAAAGCCCACATTTCCGTTCGGTATGTTAACACTGGCAACACGCATTAATCAAATGCGTTCTCTTTCAGTGTATACGTATGAATCCGTTTGTGACTTTCGCGTTTTCAATATTCAGTACTGCTTCTTTATCACAGTCGTCATTTGTCATGAACCTGAATTTGGCCATGTTTATCCTCAGACTAATCTCTCTGGACTTGTTGTTAAGTTCAGCATTTTTTCCAATTCTTCCTTCTGGTTGGATATAAGCACAATATCATCGGCGAATCGCAAATGATTGAGTTACTCTCCTCCTATATTTATACCCTTACTTGTCTACAGAAGTTGCTTGAACAGATCTTCTAGCGCCAACGTAAACAATTTCGGCGAGATGGTGTCCCCTTGACGTACCCCTCTTTTCATTTCTATCTTATTGATGTTTTCTTTCCATACTATATGAAATGTTGCATTTATATATATATATATATATATATATATATATATATATATATATATATATATATATATATATATTGAGTAATGTGTGAGTATCTGCTGTCAATTCTACAGTTACTTAGACTGTGTAATGCTGGCCAGATTTTCAGGGAGTCAAACGCTTTTTTCGTATTCGATAAAGGTCACCCAAAACCTTAAAAGTATACTCGTTCTTAATACTTGAAGGTGGTTCAGTGTACTAAAGCCTTTTCTAAATCCGGCATGTTCCCTGGGTTGGTAAGCGTCCAATTTCTTTGTGAGTCTCGCAGTTATTATTTTTATAAATAACTTATACATTACGGATAGTAGGCTGATTGGTTATAGTTGGTTAATTTATACTTATCTCCTTTTTGAAGAGCAATACCACCACAGCATTATCCCAGTCTGGAACTACATCGCACATATCGAGACACTTATCCAATATATCTAGCATTCGTAATATGGGCTCTCCGCCTTGTTACAACATTTGGAAAAGTATGCCGTCTTCATCTGCTGCTCTTCCTCTTGCCATTTTATTTAAAGAAACTTGTATTTCGTATTTTTTGATGTTGGGAATATCGATCCTTCATTCATTACTCGTATTCGAGCTGACTCGCCTTTGTCTGGTAGTGGTTCTAGTTTACTGTCATAAAGGTCCTTGTAGAATCTCTCTATATTCATTTTTAGTTCATTCATTCGAGTTATTATTTGGTTGTTCTCATCTACTAATTTTGTTATTTGTAGTTGTGTTTCGTTTAATGATCTTCGTAAAAGTTTTATAATAATAATTTATAACAAGATCCATACTAAATTATAATTCAATTTTTTTATTTTTATGATTAGTTATTAATGCATATAATAATAATTATGTTCCTTTATTCTAATTAACCCCAAATAGGTCCAAGTACCAAGAAATTATTTAATATCTAATTTATTAGTCGCTGTCGTAGTTGTTAGATGCTATCATAGAATAATTTAATTATTTCTTTTTTAAATATATTTTCAGTTAAACTAATTTCTACTCACAGTATTCTTAATATGGCTTGACATAATTAGATTTTTTGGTTAAATAATAGATCTTAACAAATATTTTTTGCATACCCACAGGTAATTATCGTCATATCTATTGCCTTAAAAATAATTCGTTTGCCATCTTGTTAATAAAAAAATTTTGCGGGGATCACTGGGAATTTTAATTATAGTAGACTAAAGGTCTCCATAAATAGACAACCTAGTTAGTTCTGCAAATGTATTGCTAATATAGCTCAATATTTTTCATTATAATAGATTATGTATTATATTTGGGCCCATTTTTGAAGTCTAAATGAGTTTAAATGAGTTATAAATCATAATATTAAACCTTTTTTTGTATTGTGTAATAAATAAAATTTGTTTTGCGAGGATGATAAAATATTCTATAATCGCATTTTTATTGTCATTAAAACTTTAATTTGCTGCAATTCATGGTTTAATTTTTAGCAGAATTTACAAAAAAATAAAACTTAAATGAAAAAAAAAAAAAACGAACGCTAAAATTGTGAGCTAATTCACATTAAATATGATATTAAGAAAAAAAGCCTTATTAATATCCCATATTCGTTTTTTGAATGATGGTCACTATGCTAGCATAATGACCATCATTTTAAATAAAAAATTTGGAGTATTTGGAAGCACACAAAAAAGTCTTAACTTTTTTTCTCTATATACCATATATCCACTGCCCACAAGAACAATCTTGACTATGCTAGCATAGTGTGTATGTACTCGCTCTCTGTGAAACCAAAGTCAGTTCATCGACCAGCACAGTCAACTTTCTCTATCCTGGGTACGGCTTCTATTATCGGTTTAGTCGTAACTTTGGTATCTGTCTTTTTGTGGGAAGCGACCTCTCTTGTCAACGAGGCTCTGGAGTCCCGAAACTTCGATGTTATGTGGTTAAAAATAACAACTCAACATATCACATGGTTTATCTGCTGCTTCTATCGACCACCAAGTGATACAAACTTTAGAACACTTTTCGCTTCTATTACAGATACCATCGATTATTTACAGATTAATTATCCAAATGCCGAAATTGCCATCCTGAGCGACCTTAATGTCCACAACATCAACTGACTTAAGTATTCAAATACTACCGACGAACAAAGTCGTGACGTTAAATTATTCTCAATCAGTTGTGGCTTAACTCTGCTTATTGAGGAGTCAACACGGATACCTGATCGAGACGGAGAGTTCGCCAGTCTTCCTGATCTGTTTTTAATCACCATTCTAGAGATTTACACTCTCACGTAAATCCACCGTTAGGTTCTTCCAACCATAAACTGCTTTCGACAACGAGTATCCTGCCAATCAGTGACAGAGAGATGCCTAAACCGCGCAAGGTTTGGTATTACAAATCTCCTAAATGAGAAGAACTCATGGAATATTTTCGAACTTTCCCTTGGTTAGACGTTTATTTTTGATCCGACGATCCATCTGACTGTGCTAAGCAGGTTTCCGATGTTATCTTGGCTGGTATGGCCAATTACCTTTTTCGAAAAAATACCCTTGCAACGGCAAGGCTTGGTTTGACCGAAAATGTAAAGAAACTGTTGCTTCTAAACATCGTAACACTTTTGTTTGTGTCCGGAACAGATGCAAAGAAATTATCGACGAAACCAAGGAAGCACACAATCAACGAATTAGAAACAAACTTCTTGCTTGCCCCAACAATTCCAGGTCCCTTTGGTCAGTCGCTAAGGCAGTTAGTCAAAATTTCACCAGATCCACTATACCACCATTCACACGGCCAGATAATTCTATTGCAACAACACCTGTTGAGAAAGCGAACTTATTGGCTGTACTCTTTGTTTCACTTTTTACTGTTGGTTTCCAAGAAAAACACCACCTACTAATCCCATAGTGCAAAAGGTATTTTAATGAAGCTAGACGCCAAAAGAGCTTCTGGCGCTGTCGGAATACCTGCCATAGTACTCAAAAACTCCACGAGAGGACTAACACTAATTTTCTGTAGACTTTTCAACCTATCCTACAGAAAGGAAATATTTATTTCCTGCTGAAAATGTGTCACAGTTCAGCCGATACCCAGAAAACCCAAGAAGACCTTGCCAAATAACTACCGACCAGCCGAACTACTTTCAATAATATCGAAAGCCATGGAAAAGGCTATGAATCAACAACTTCTAAAATATCTTGAATGTTCAATATTATTAGCGACCATGAATATGGTTTTCGTAAACATAGATCAACAGAAGATTTTCCAACTTATATTATATATGTTTGGAACAACGCAATTGAACACTGTGAAGAATCTCGAACGATCGCTCTGGATATATCCAAGGCACTCGACTGCGTTTAGCACGATGGATTGTTGGCTGAGCTACACTCTTCTGGTATGTCTGAAAAGTTCTGTTTATGGCTGTCAAGTTCTCAAAGAGCGTTCTTTACAAGTGACAATCGACTAATCTTCACTATCAACGCTAGTGTACCCCAGAGCTCCATACTGTCTCCTACTTTCTTTTTCATTTACATTAACGATCTGCTGGCAAAGACCAGGAATTCAATCTACAACTTTGCAGATGACAATACGCTTATTTCATCATTCACTTTGAACTTTCGAACATCGGCTACTCATGCAAATATGCGCAGACAGTAGGATATCAATCAACTTAACAAAGACCTGGATGAAATTCTATCTTGGGGTGACAGTAACCAAGTAAAATTTAACGCTACAAAAACCCAGGAGGCAGATTTTTAAAAAAAAAAAATGACGCTGCTGTCCCGGACATAGTTATGTCGGGGCACTCCATTCCTCTAGCATCGTTACTCAATTTGCTGAGCGTTAATTTGGGAGTAAATATGTCTTGGCATGAACATGTTGCAAGCATAGCAAAGAGAGCTTCTCAAAAGCTGGGAATATTATTTCGAACAAGAAAGATTTACACTACACAACTGTTAATTCTGTACAAAGCTTAAATCTGATCAACGATGGAATACTGTTCCCATGTTTGGGGTTCTGCTCCCAAACATATACTCCATTTTTTGGATTTTATTCAAAAAAGCTGTTCGACCTGAAGCTGGCCAACAACCTTGATTCGCGGGAACATCAAAGAACGGTTGGCAACTTGAGTCTATTCTACAAGTATTTTCATAGAAAGTGTTCAATAGATGCCCTGCTTACTTCCTCCCAGAGCGGTGCATGCTAGAAATACACGTCGCACTAATACGTCACATCCGTATGAGGTTCAGGTTGTTACGCCTCGTACAACCCTTTTTACATAGTCTTTTATATGGAGAATCTCATCCCTTTAGAATAATTTGCCCGGGACTGTGTTTCCAATCGAGTACAATTTACAACGATTTATGACCAACGTGATTTGCTTTTTCCATACACGTGTCGCTCCTGTAGCGCTTTACGGATTTCCATGCAGCACGTGTGCTAGGCCCATAAAAAAATAGTTACCACCATTTTAAATAAAGAAGTTGGGATATCAACAAGACTTTTTTTACATACCATATACCCACTGCCCAAGTGAACAATCTTGGTCATTTAATTCATATTAATATTATTCTTTACAATATATGCAAGATAAAGGATTTTAAAACATAAACAATGAATAATATATTCATACTAATATTATTTCTTACAATATATGCAAAATAAAGGATTTTAAAACATAAAGAATGAATAATTTTATAATATCACAGCCAATATAGCTTTCGCTACAGAAAGACAAACATGCGGAACGAAATGTCGCTGCTAAACGAAGCCGACTGACCACGGCCCGGTCGTTAAAATATGCGTCGTCAAGTTTCTCAAAGATTCCGTGCAATTGTTGTATAATATGTAATAATATTAAGGAAAATATACCTCACCTCCTTAAGAAATTCGGCGAGGCAGTAAACAACCGGCTTCCTTTTGCGCCTACGTTTTGTTTTGTCCTTCTGTGATAACACATACAAACATTCTTTTCATTCGTTAAATTTAATGAAGTGCTGTTCAGGTCTTTAAAAAGGTTAATTGCTTTCGAGAGAGCAATTTCTCTTGAACATGATATTGACAGGTCTCATATGAAAACTAACCTATTTTAAAAAAAGAAACATTAAACTTTTAAATTTCCTTTTATTTTCTTCAAAAATTTTTTTCTTAGGAGAAAAAATACTAAAACTCAACATTTGGCCAACTAGCAATGTTAACAGTAATTGCAAAAAAAAAATATTTAAAAAAATTGCAACAAATGCTCAGTTTGCAAAATGTCAGTTATATACAAGAAAATAGAAAAAAAAATGGAAAAATAATCATTAGTTAATTTGGTATCGTTAATCATTTCAAATAACAGAAAATCCAATTCATATTTGATCTAGAAGAAGACAACCAACTAACATTCCTATATGTGCTTGTACAGAATCAGAGATCTTTCTGCATAACTGATAATATCAAGAGTAACGCATTGCTTGTAGGGTATTTTGTGTATGCGTTACTATTTGTAAATAGGACCCTTTTACACTTACAAAACTTTAACAGTACTTTACATTGAAATGATCAAATCCTAGGTAGGATGGTATTTTTATTGCTTTGGGTTACTTTGTAGATGAGCAGTTAATTGCTACAACTAATCACATTAAGCTGCATAAAAATCCGAGGAACTTAGACCGTGTTCTTTAAACTATGAACGTAAAAAATATGTTTGCTACTTTATTTGTAAATGTAACAATTTTTTTCGTGTGTCTATACATGTTAAAAAATATAATAGTAATGAAGTATCGTCACCACACTTAGTAGTTAATATTAGAACCAAAAGTGCACTGTTAAAATTTACTAATAATCCTCTAGCAAAAAATTATCAGCACTTCTTGGAATTAGACAGTGCAAAATTGTAGTGACCTTGATGTTTTAAATACGATTACATGAGACATTTATAGAAAATTTTACTCTTCGCGATTGCAGTACTGAATAAGCCCGGGAAGACGCGTGTTCATCGGAACATGAATGGGTTTTTACGTATGATACCGACCATAACCTGTATCTCTATTAAAATTGTTAGACTGTTTGTAAATTTCGATTGGTTTCCTAATCTTTAATTTATACGATGACTTATATTTCTGCTATATTATGTGTCCTGTTAAGTATTAATGTTCAACTACAGCTGATTGTACAGTCTCTATCTTTTTAATAAATCTTTTATATTCCTTAATTCTAGTAAATATTGATCTTCTAATTGCTATTATATTATATACGCCCTACCATCAAAACAGGGAATTATAAACGCCTACACGTAATTAGGGAAAAACCATATCATCATAAAAATTTAGTTTAAATATTCGAAAAGAGCTTCTTGGCCATATTTATTTATAATTAAAAAGAAAATAAAAAATGAACTTCGAAGTAACAAATGAGGATAATTTTTAAAAACCTAATAAAAAATACTTTTTTATACAACCATTTGTTCTTAAAAGATCTTTAATTACAAGACACTTCTTTTGTGTACTTTCGTCTTCACAATCTGTTGCCAAAATTGTATAGAAGATGGTTTATCTCCGTCTTACAGCCTTAAGTAGAAGGTAAAGGAGCAAGACGTTTTTGAAACTATTTGCGAAATTTTACTCTCTTAACGTTTCATTAGAACTCTGTCGCAATATATTTTGGCAGTCTGTGGAGAATAAAATAAAGTCAACTAAACTACAATAAATCTCTATTTTTAATTTTTTTATGGGTTTAGCACACGTGCTGCACAGAAATCCCTAAAGCGCTACAGGATGTGGCGGCCTGTGGCTCCGTGGCGTAGTACTTGCTTGTGGTACAGGGGTTCGAATCCCGGCAGGTCGGTATACTTATTTATTAATTTATTTAAGTATATTTGGCTTGGCCACATACATAGGTAGTAGTTCTTTGCAGAAATACAATAGGGTCCGTGGAAGCACTACTGCGTTGTTTTAAAGGTGCTGGTCAATACAAAAATGTAAATGATGTAGCGCTTTAGGATGTGGCGGCCTGTGGCTCCGTGGCGTAGTACTTGCTTGTGGTACAGGGGTTCGAATCCCGGCAGGTCGGTATACTTATTTATTAATTTATTTAAGTATATTTGGCTTGGCCACATACATAGGTAGTAGTTCTTTGCAGAAATACAATAGGGTCCGTGGAAGCACTACTGCGTTGTTTTAAAGGTGCTGGTCAATACAAAAATGTAAATGATATCCTTAAGATATAAAAAAAGGGTAAAATCCTTACTCAGGCGGGGAGGTGAACTATTAAAAAAAAGAAGCGACGCGTGTGCGAAACAACATTTCAAGTTGGATTTGATTCGGTTTTTGAATGTAAGTTATACTTTGTGAGAAATACGGTACTGGGCAAATCGAGGGATGAGGTGTCCCTATGAAAGAATTCTTACAAAGTGTTGTACGAAAAGTGCCTAGCTGAACCTCATACGGATGTGACGTATCAGTGAGACATCTATTCCTAGCATGCTCCGCTTTGGAACGAATTAGGCGGGCTACATCCATCGAACACTTTCCGTGAAAGTATTTGTAGAATAGAGTCAAGCCGTCAAACATTCTTCGATGTTCCAAGGAATCAAAGTGGCCGATGGGTTCCAGTCAGACAAACAGCTCTCTTCTGAATAGAATCTAGCAAGTGCAGCGTATGTTTGGGAGCAGTATTTCATCGTTGGTCGAATTTGAGCTTTGTACAGAATTAAAAGTTATTGTGAAACTTTCTAATTCGAAATCACATTATCAGCTTTTGAGAAGCTCTCTTTCCTATGTAAGCAACATGTTCATACTAAGACATATTTTCTTCCACGTTAACGCCCAGTAAGTTAAGTGAGGAATGGAGTGTCCCGATATAATTATGTTCGCAACTTTAATTTTTTTAGTATTGCCGCCTGATTTTTGTAGAGTTAAATTCTAGTTGGCTTCTGTCACTCTAGAATTTCCAGGTCTTTGTTAAGTTCACTTTCTGCTATCTGCTAGGCTTTGCATGAGTAGCTGATGTTCCAGCAGTCACAATAAAGTAAGAAATGAAGAAGAAATATCATCGGCAAAGCTATAGCTTGCATTCTTAGTCCTCTCCAGCAGATTGTTAATGCAAAGGGGAACAAGAGTTGGAGATAATAGATATTAGAAAAAAATCCGTCCACTGCCACTCGTAAAAAATGTTCTCTGAGGAAACACGAGAGTCATAAACAAAACCTATGACATACCATAAGAGTGTAACTATGTCAATAATTCGTCCTGCTAATTAAGGTCGAATGCCTGGTATATCAAATACAATACCTCAAGATTCTCTAAAATGTTCAATTGCATTGTTCCAGACATATGTGACATATGTTAGAAGATCTCTTGATGATCTTTGCCTACGAAAGATGATTGATATGCTTTTTTAAAACTTTCGATAATATTCAAAGCAGTACGAGTGGTCAGCAATTGTTTGGCAAGATATTCTTCCCTTTTTGGGTAGCGGCTGAACTATAGAATAGTTCTGGTTGAGAGAAAATATTTTCATTCTATAAGATAAGGTCAAAAGTCTATAAAAAACTGGTTCGTTCACGAATTTTTCAAGTACCATGGCAGATATTCCACCAGCGCTAGAACCTTTTTGGGCGTTTTATGACATGCTTTCTGAAAACAATATTGGGCATCTTTGACTACATGTTGTCTAGTACTGATCGTGTTTTTCCCTGGAAATAGTTATTTGGCAAGGTCTTCTTGACTTTTTTAGGTAATAACTGAACTGTAGCGCATTTCCAACAGAAAGAAAATATTTCCTTTCTGCAAGATAGGTTGAAAAATCCACAGAAAATTGGTCTTGGTGCGCACCCGCATTTTTGAGCCCTATGGCAAGTCTTCCATCAGCGCCAAGAGCTTTTAACCCTCATTAAAATACTTTTTAGCACACGCTGTCTAAAGAGAATATCGGTCATCCTTGACTGCACGTTGGGAATAGTGGGTGGTGTTTTTCCTTTCAAGTCGGCAATAGAATGTGAAGCAAGAAGTTAGAAAATTCATTTTAATCGCCATTAAATCGCTGTAAAGAGTGAACGGACTTAGAAGAACGATACAGGCAGTCCAAAAAGTCTCCATACACCACCCGCTTTTTATACTATTTTTCTGTTATGTTTAACTAATTAATTGGCACTATGAGAAAACATGTTTAAATTAATATTTGAAACTTAACCAATGAGGATTAGTATTAAAAACATCTTCGGAACATTTTATTTAGAAATTACATCATTGTTATAGAAATGTAAATAAAATTAATGTCAAAAAAGTCTCCATACACCTAACAATTACCAATAATAGTTTGACGCAGTTTAACGGATAATAACAATTTCGTTTAAACTATTATTTAGAGAGACGGCCGTTGACCTTGATAATCTCCTGTAACCTTTTTGTCATGATTGCAACCAGCTTTCTAGAAACTTCTGCTGGCATCTTCTCCCATTCGTTCAATATTCTCTTTATTAATTCTTTTCTATTTAAAACATTATATTTGCGAACCAGCCGTTTAAGTTCCTTCCATAAATGCTCGATGGGGTTAACATCGGGTGATTGCGGAGGTATATGAAGCTGCTGTCACACATTATGGATCATCCATTCTCCCACCAAGTTTGCGGTATGTTTCGGAATTCCTGTTGGAAAATATATCTTTTTTCGAGTGATAATTTTTGGAGACTTTCTCTTAAATTATCTCTCAAAATGTTGAGATAAACATGCTGATGGTACCATTATTAAAATGTAAATTTCCCACCCCTCCAGAGGATATGCATCCCCAAAGCAGAACACTGCCACCACCTTGTCTCATCTTGAAAACAAATATTTTTACTATTGAATGGGGAATTCTTCTTTCTCCAAACTTTAGTTCTGCCATCAGACCCACAGGTTAATTTTAGTCTCATCACTAAAGATTACGGATTCCCAAAATTCAGGATGTTTACTTCGCTTTTTGCAATTAGCTTCTTAGAATATATTACCCCATATAAGATTCTGCAAGCCTGTTGAAGCAAAATTAGGCAAGTGACGTTTAAATTATTGTTTATATGTAAAATTTGACTTTTACCTTTAAGATGCTTAAAGTGATTGGCGAAAATATATCATGATTTCACAAAGCAGTCTATATAAATGATAAATTTTATACTGAGTGGTCAAAAACTCTTGCAAGAACTTGGAAACTCTCTTATTTACAATTTTTCAGAGCTCTAGTTTTATTTTATAAGTTGGCGCATTAAAAAAGATTGCTTGGTTTAAAAAAATATCATCAATCCGGTTTTTTATAACGTTTTTCGCCTTGCGATTACCAATTTCCATTCTCTTCGATCTTCCCAATCTCCGGGTCTTAGATTTCTCTCTGACATTGCCCTCTGAACACTTCCAACCATGTCGCTCTTGCTTTCCCTCTTGTCCTTCTTTTGCTTAGTACCCATTTTAGAACCATCTCAGATATTCGGCGTTCTTCCATTCTTTCCACGTGTCCATACCATATAAGTTGCCGTTGTTGAATTTCCTCAATAATTACTTTCATTACATCCCATTTTTAACTCTATCTATTCTTGACACTCCAGCCAATCTGCCGATAATCCATTTCGAGTGCCATTAGTTTCTATTCCAATCGTGTAGTCAATTGCCAAGTTTCACAACCGTATAACTGCATTATAAATGAGGTGCTTTCTCTGGATGTTATATTCTTCGACCCCAGAACAGAATTTAGGTGCTTATTCTATCCTCCACTTCATTTTCCGTTCTACCGTCTTTACTTATGTTAGTTCCGATATATATATATATATATATATATATATATATATATATATATATATATATATATACGAGTATATATATATATATACGATATATATATATATATATATATATATATATATATATATATATATATATATATATATATATATATACTCTTCATAAGCAACAACTCACGGGTATTTAGAGTAATATACACAAATAAAAGTTGTAAAAAATGGTACAAGATTAATATGATCTGAAACCGACATTTTCGAGACAGCACAATTTAATACCTCAAAAATATAATTAAAAAAGTGCCAATGTTTTGAAGAAGAAAAAATATGTATCTAAAGTTAAATTAAACATTTTTGAAATTTTTTCTCCAAAGTCAGTGATTTAACCAATGAAATGGTTTATTTACCATTTTTAGTCTATTGTTTTTCTTTATAAATTAAAACATTTATAGTATATAAAGAATTACCGTCGAGACACTTAATGGCACCGTTTAAACCCAACTTTAAACTGTTATCAAACTGTTAAAAATATTCTAGAAGTGTTATTATTGTATAGATATTTCACAATTCAGACTATCTGAAGAACTCCTAAACACGAATTATGCTATTTTGGAATTATAAACAGTTATTTATAATAACTATTGGTTAAACCGTAATTGGGTGCCCTTTTACGTAGTCACAAAGTTCTCAAATCAATAGGCAATATTATTACAAGGGGACAACCCACGAACATTTTGATGAAACTATCGAGATGGAAAAGTATAGTATATACATTTTTTAAATTAAAGTAATGTATTGTTCTTTGTTATTTTAATAAACATGAGAAAGTCGTGTCTAAAGGAATCCTTACAAATTCACACTTGTAATGCTTAGTTATTATAATACAAAACTTTTAACATAAAGAGTAGTCCTAAAGTATGGTTAGACAGACTATTGACTGCCAAATCGGAATTACGGTATTAATAGAACCTGAACTGAAGAATAAACACTAATATGGATTTGACTTATTATTATCATCACTTTTTAACATAATAAATACGTCAGAATTTTTCAAAATAGCTATAAATAGCTCCCTTGCCAGTGGTAAAAATCGTATTTGTGAAGAAATGATCCTTCGAAATTTTTGTATATCATCACGTTTCAGGATCCTTAAACCACAAAAAGCAAATACAAAGAGTATCTCTATCCCCGTGGATCTGTCTGTCAGTCTCTCGATCAGTCGAGACGTTAACTTTCGAACGAATTGAGAAATTGATTTCAAATTTGGTATACGTATAATGTATAAAGTAGGAAAGGAACTTGTAGTTTTAAAGCGTTTAGGTGAAGGTAAATATTGTCCCGTTTCAATAATACTACGAAATTTTTTTTCTTGTTTTTCGTTGAAATAATGAGCAAGTTTAATGTATAAATGTTTAAAGTCAAATAAATAATTAAATAGATGAGGGGAGAAGTAGAGATATTAGTTTGCTTGAGGGATCTTGCAGTCGAGTAATCTAAATCATCAAGTACCTGTCATTTTAAATATATAGTTGTAAGGTTTCAATTAAGTTATTAATTAATTCAGTTTTTATTCTAAGTTCGTCTCTTCGTGAATGAAGTCTTGAGTAAATCACTTGATCGGCTTACTTTTTTAATATTTTTAAGAAAGCATAGATAAGGTGTATTTTATTTATTATTTTTCCTGGGTTATAATATGCACTAAATAACGCCAGTTCGCTTAATATAGCTTCTATGAAACTTGTTTAGGAACTGTTTTCAAAAAGCCGCACTACATATTAAAACATTTAATTATTGTTAAGTTATAATATCCTGTTAGCATCTCGGAACAACGATATAATTTTCATTGTATTTAGAACTTCATAGTATTATTTATATTTTTCTCTTACCTTTCTTCTCTTTCACAAAAACGAAAGTAAGCATCATAAACCGCTCATAATGATATCGACTGCTTTAAAGTTTAATGGGCCTAACAAATATCTAACACATTTCAGATGTTTTATAATTATATTTACAATTAAAAATAATTTTGAAGACCATGTCGTCTGTATTATTTGTATAACTTTTATATGGCCTATATGTGGCGAAGTGAGTTATTTTAATGAGCATTATAACTTGTTTAAAAAATGTACTAACTTAGAGAATCCCTGCATATGTTTACAATATAACGAAATAATGCTGAGTTAAAGCAGTTGTTTAAATATACATATATTTTTGTCCATTCGATGAGATCATATAAACTAACAAAATTTTTCCAACAAATCCATATTTCGATAAAATCTGATTTAGGATTACATACTTAAAAAGTTTCCCAGTAAAACAGAAAATGAAGCTTGTTTACGTATCAGACTTGAGCTTTGCTTACCATAATATATAGAGGCCATTTAACTGAAATTTCAATTAATGAACAACTGTAACAGAAAAACTGTCATAAAAAATATTTTCAATTTTTTCAAGTAGAGTTTCACTCGACTTGCCTTTTTACAGAGGCATGATCTCTCCATATTTACAACACGGCAGCCCTGCAAGTTTTATACTCTCCGGAGAATGGCGTGATGAAAAATTCCAGTTATTCCAAATCAAAGTTAAAATCCATTCCACACGGTTTCAGAAGCAAACATTCCATTTAGTCAGTGGACACGCAGAGTTTTCATATTGTATCACTGTTGTCCGGATACAAGTAGATAAGTTTTTTTTACTTTAGTATTAAATAAAATGGCAGCACCTTCTAAATAGCAAATAAAAACAGGAAGGGAAGATTTCTTTAAATATTTCATTGGATACATCAAAGAATATTTAGTTCTTTATCTTTTTTTTAACCTACAACGCCTCAAAATAATAAATATTTTGCTTTAATAACTCTCAGTTTAACGTTAAATAACAAATTGGCCTATTGAACTTTTTTGATATGTTGAAAAAATACAAAGCTATTCAGAAGTTGTTGTAGAGAAGTCTTGCGGATTCTGCGTCATTATCATTTACACTCCACCCTCCAAACAGTAGGTTAAGCTAATTTGGCAGAAACTTTAAAGAAATTTAAAAAAAATTATATATATAAATCTATACCTATAAAATAATTCCGTGACTAACTGACAGACAACGCACAGCCTAAACCGGTGAACCGGTAGAGATTTGAAATAAGTAGGGATTTTTTGAAATTCCATTTCTAAAGGGGTGGTAAAGTTTGTATAAAAAAACATTTTTTTTAAAGTTACGATGATGACACTTTGTCTCTTCGTAAGAAATAAAGTAACACATGTTTCATTATTTTGGAAAATTCATCTCTTAAGGGGGTGAACGGGGGGTGGCAAAGTTTAATTGTTTTTTCAAGGTACGATTTTGAAACATTTTTGTAAACTATTCGAAAGTAAGTAATACAAAAATACGTTTTGTCTGATTTAAGGGTTGATTTATCAAAATATATCTAATTTTCATGGATCTACCTAAACACGCATAGAAACTGACGGAGTTTGTATGTAAAGAAAT
>CM032446.1:155822308-155849808 GCA_019049505.1 Pachyrhynchus sulphureomaculatus
ACTTGACCGGATTTTTTTTTAGTTTAATTAAGTTCTTTTTAGATTGCAAAGTATGGAACTTTTTGCTATGAACATCAGTTTCTAAAAATCCTATTAAAGAAAAGAAACTGGCAATTTAGATAATCTTAAACTATAAATTACCTTCGACGTTACAGTGGCTGTTGCTATATATATATATATATATATATATATATATATATATATATATATATATATATATATATATATATATATATATATATATACACATATACACATCAGCAACTGTAACGTCGAAGGTAATTTATAGTTTAAGAGTATCTACATTGCCAGAAAAAATAGTTTTTAGTTTTTAATAGGATTTTTAAAAACTGATGTTCATAGCAAAAAGTTCCATACTTGCAATCTAAAAAGAACTTAATTAAACTAAAAAAAAAGAACATTAGGTAACTTTTTCGACTTGCTGTAATTAAAGTAAAATATTTGCTAGTATCTGAAAATTGTTTACCTAGTGTTTCCTTTTGCAAATACGCATTTCTAAGATAAGTAATGAATTTGATTTTTTCACCCTAAAGAATAGCTTGGTCTAAGTCTAAGTATTACAAGTGGATATTTTAAATCATAGGTTTAAAGATGGTAAGACATTAAGTACAAAAAAGGTTGGAGGGAGGAAGAAATTGAGAGATATTTATAACTGAAACCTGACATTTTCTTCTATATATTACTTCGGTTAAATTTAAAATAATAAAAAAATAAAAAAAAATATTTTCAGATTACTAAAATTCGAGAATATTGAAAAAGACGTATATTATCATATATCGAAATCAAACCCATTAACAACCCCCACCTCATTAATTTCTTATATGTTTGATAAGCAACATATAAAAATAATGAGAAAATAACACAATTTGCAGATTATCCAACCCCAAGGGCCCAGAAGAAGTGGCTAATACGACTTATAGGAAGCAGCCTCTAACACCTTCTCTCAGTCTTTTAATCTCTTATTTGTTTGACTATAATTAATTGTATTTAAAATGTATTCCATTTCTGAACTTTAAACCTCAATATAAAAAAGCATATCTATACTCCTTCACCTTATAAACCAGAAAAAAATTGACTCTAAATTATTATGTTTAAAATTTGTTTAACCAAAAACAAAAATAATTGTAATGATAATAAAAAAATATAAAATATATAGACCCCCATCCCTTTCATGGTTTTTCCCTAAAGATCTTTCAAAATTTGTTACATCGAGTTTGGAATCGATATCTTGTTTCGTTCGAGAGTTGTCGTGCCAACAGACAGATATTCAGATAGACAGACAGACCAATAGTAAACCGCAAAAAATATATTAATGTATAAACCGGATTAGGACAGATTACTCACGGGCAGTTATCGCTAGATCAGCTTTAGGACCAACCTTGGTAAGTTCGTAGAAAAAGTAGTTCTCTCTAAGATTAATAATTTTATTCATGAAAGAAACATTTTATCAAATGAAAAATTTGGTTTTCATCCAAATCATTGCACAATTGGTCAAACAACCAAGTCACTGAACAAATTTCCTTCGATAATAGCAAGGCCTTCATAATGTCTTACTTAACGGATTGTTCATAAAATTAATGTATGCCTAATTTGCTCATCCGACTCATCCTTAAAAAAACAAAAAATTTTAGTTTCAGTCGACAACACAAATTCAGAAAAACTAAAATAAGGATATTGCGCAGAGTTCCCCGTTATCATCTACCTTACCCAGTATGTTTAAATTTCTAGATTTCTTCAAAATATCCTGGATCAAAACTGTTTTTACTTGTTTGCTGAAGATATAGCTATCACAGTTGGATGAGAATAGACAAGGACTGAAGTAAGGAGATTTCAACAAAGTATTAGTTAAATTGAGTTATGGGTGAGGAATTAGAAGATTATATTAAATCCTGTTAAAACTAAGCTAATACACTTCAGCAAAGTAATCCACCAGATTAGTACTTGTACAATCAAAAGCAGACAACCAAGAAATAGATTGGTTTTCGGAAAACAAATACTTGGGACTGGATTTTTTAATAAACTTCCCGCTATATATCCATTGATAAACAGAAAAGTAAGTTACGTACCAAAACACAAGTTAAATTACATATATAATCAGTGAAACTGAACTGAAAGTATTTCAAATATTAGAAAATAAAGTTTTAAACCTAATTACACAGGTAAACAAAAAAAAATCTCCGTCTTTTAAGTGAGACACGTGTTTTCTTAAGTATTTTTTTTATGCTGAATCCAAAAAAATCGTAAAAAAAGACATTCACCGTGAGGTGTTTTTTTTTTTCTGCCAGAAAAATTATTAAACTGAAAAAATAAATTTTTAAATAATATAAAACTGTATAATCATTAAAATTATGGAATAAAATTATTTCTGATATCTTCAAATATTCTGAATATTCATCATAAAAACTTCAAAATATTCGGTTTTAGTGTTCATATTTAACAAAAAACACGCATACACCACCTTTAACTAAGCTACGTAGCAAAATACTGTTTAAAATAACTATGTGCAACCGCTAAATCAAAAAAATGTTTCTAATTCTTATTAACATTGAACAAAACTATTATTTAATTGCATTTATTTACTAAAAAATATTTTACCAATCACATAGCACCCTTGTAAGTGTTAAAAGCGAGTTTTTTGTTGAAACTGAACAAAAACTTTATTTTTTGATGTCAAGTCAGAATTAAAACCTTGAAAAAACACTGAAAATAATAGTTTTGTTAAATATTAATAAAAATTAAAAACAAGTTTTTCATTTAGCAGTTGCACATATTTATTTTAAACGGCATTTTGCTACGCAGCTCAGTTAAAGGTGGTGTATGCGTGTTTTTTTTTTTAAATATGAACCTAATATTTATAAGTGTTTATGATAAATGTAGATTCAGAATCTTTAAAGATGTCCGAAATAATAGTTTTATTACATAATTTTAATGATTATACAGTTTTACATTATTTATAAAAATTTATTTTTTTTTAATTAATAGATTTCTGGCAAATTTATGGGTGTTTTCTGAAAAAAACCTCACGGTGTATGTCTTTTTTATGATTCTTTTGGATTCAGCATAAATAAATACTGAAACACTAAAAACACGTGTCTAACTTAAAAGACAGAGAATTTTTTTTTGTATACCTGTGTTATTGATATACGTACCAAGGTATATATTAAACAAAATAATTCATAGAGATATTATGATAGAAACAATCTTTGAGAACAAAATTATTAGTAAATATTTTGAAAAAGACCATAATTCTACTAACCCGCTAATTGCACAAAGTTGCATCCATTCAAATGAAAACAGTAGATATAAATTACCTAAAAATTTTTTACTGAGAAATGTTTGAGCAAATTATACGGCCCTTCTTGTCATTCTGCTTCAGCCTAAGACAAATTAACAGCTAAACTTGGATCAAAAAATTTTCCAAAGCTCATTTTCAAGTACTAGTAACAAATAGACGTCTATAGATATTAAACCGGACATAAAACCGTTGAAGATCGACAACATTGCAACTTTTAGAAGTTTGACAATTATACTGTGTTGTATAAATTAGTCTTTGAAAATTTTTAAAAAGTTTAAATTGATGATTTCTATTGATGGTAGTTAATTATGGTACTGGACTGGCCATATTAGTGAATTACATTTGAGGGTGTTTATTTGACAACATACTTTTAAAATTTGAAAAAAGCAATATTTATTTCAGATTTTATACAAAAAAATCACGATTAAATTCTTTTATTTTACTTTTTAGGAAACTGATATAAAATCATTTAAAGAAAAATAGTTTTAAAGGAAAAGATATAGCTTTAAACTTCCTAGTTTAAGTCAATGTTACGTCCTAATTTTAAGTTAACGTAAGTCTTAAGCTAAGGTATTATTTATAGTCTTAGTTTTAAGTCTTAGCATTAGGAAATTCATGTATATATGAACACATTTCCTAGGTTAAGTTAGTATAGGATCACTAGTATAAGAGCTAGGTTAAGTTAGTATAAGCATACATTCATGATCAGAAATTTTTATACTTTCAAAATTGTAAGAAAGAGGCTTTGCCTATCTTAGTATTCAATAACGACAATGAGACAATGAGTTTTAAACTAATATTGCTAATAAAGATACAACAATAGGCTATATGTATATGAGTTTAAAATGATAGTAACAGATAAGATTATAGCGCAGTAAAAAAAGATCAAAATGATGATGATCTTTTGTTTATAAAAAATTGAAGTTTTTGAAACGCGTTTTTTGAATTTAAAATATGAATAACTCCGATTATATAAATAGAATCGAGACAAAAAAACCATACTCTTCATAATGAAATTTCGAACAAATCCTCGTTAGTTTTAAGTCGCTTAAGTGCGTACATAACCTATAAAATTGAAAACCGACAAAAACTGTTGTTTTTTCATCTTATTGTACAGGTCGACTAAGTGAACCGATCGGCTTGAAACTTTCAGAAAATATTCCTTTTCTAATAGCAAAAATACCCTGAAATTTTGGTAGAAAAATATTGAACCCGGTGGACATAACTGAGTTTGTTATTTAAAATTTGAATTGCCCGCCATTTTATGCCATTTGGTCCAAAATAGATCTTTTTTGCAAAATTTAAGTTTCGACTTTAGCTTTCCGATGTCATTAAAAAAAATTTTTTGAAGTCATTTAATCGTTTTTTTTATTAATCCAATAACATTTGCGTTTTTTCGGTCATTTTGAAAAAAACTGTTAACAAAAATGATTTTTTTTTAAATAAAAGTCTCGCGATTCTCTACCAGATGTGATAAAAAAATTTCAATTTTTTTTTCAAAATGACCGAAAAACGCCTTTGTTTTTTTTTTTTGATTAATAAACAAATGTAAAAAAATCGGTTGAAATGACTCCAAAAAAAATTTTTTTTTTTTATAGCATCGGAAAACTGACGTCGAGACTTAAATTTATAAAAAAAAGATCCATTTTGGACCATATGGCACAAGCAATTCAAATTTAAAATGACAAATTCAATTGTGCCTACTGGGTTCAATATTTTTGTACCACTATTTTAGGGTATTTTTGCTATAACAAAAGGAATATTTTCTGAAAGTTTCAAGCCGATCAATTCACTTAGTCGACCTGTACAACAAAATGAAAAAAAAAAAGTTTATTACCGGTTTTTTTAATTTTGTAGGTTATTAAGTGTTAGGCAACCACTTGAGCAACTTAACACTAACAAAAATTTGTTGAAAATTTTATTACGAGGAGTTTGTTTTTTAATTTCGTCTCGATCCGACTTATATAACCGGAGTTATTCACTTTTAAACTCAAGAAACGAGTTTTGAAAATTTCAAAGAGCACACGTTTTTCGAGGTCTAAAACAGAATTAAACAACATAGAACAGAAGTCTAGTCAGATAATAAATCTTGATTCTTAGAGTTAGACCGAGTCAACAAAGAGCAATTTTCCGATGTTCCACCTACAACTGTACGTCGAATTTCAATGATTTTTAGCTTTCGCGATCAGTACACTGAATTTATTCTAAAAGTAAAGATCATTGAAGATCCATTGTGTAACACTAGGTGAAACGTCAAAAAGTAAGACCACGATCTAATTCCAAGAATTATGATTTCTAAAGGATTAAATAATAAAAATTAGATTATTTTATACATGTTTTTTAAGGAAATTTTATAAAAAGTGTTTATTTTTGTGTATTTTTAATCTTTTTAATTTCTTAAATCTAATTTCAATTTTTTTTAGTTTTTATAACTATAACTGGTGCCGGAACGTATAGACCGTCTAATTTTTTGTTAAAAACCTAAAAATACAGCACCATCATTCATTGAAGAGGAGCCAAAAAACTAAGTGAAGAAAATAATTACTAGAATATGTTATATTGCTTTGAAGTAAGAAGTCAGAGTTAACGTAGGTAACTTAAAGAGTAAAAAACTTACACTACCCTGTTTAAATTCCGTAAGGTTTTTCCTAGTATCAATAAAGTTTATAAACTGCAGCACATTGTTTTATAAATAAATAGGGATATAAACATTTAAGCAGAATTGCAGCAACTGTTTTAATTTCATAAAAAAAACAGTAATAATACGAGTATTTAGTAATATATCATTTTACTAGTTTAAACAGGTATTTTAAAAAAATATTTTTATTTGGTGGTTAAATTGTTAGCGATTCTTTTGACATAGTAAAAATAAAAGAAAAAAAAAATAATGAAAAATTTTAACACAAATATTTTTAGAGAAAATTAATATCTTATTACAACAGAAAGAAAGATTATAAAGTTTATAAAAAATATATATTATGCTAATATAGGTTATTATTATACTAGAAAGTGTTTAAAATACCAACTAATAGTTTATTATTTAGCAACCAATGGAAACACTAAAAAGTGAAAAAAAGGAAGGAATTCCTAATAAAACCAAGGAGTTTTTCTATAATATTCTAAATGTTATAACCTCATTATATGATATCAACATCCAATCAAAATCAGGCAATATATTATTCACACAATTATGTTATAATTCTTATAGTTGATATCTCTACTAGTATGTTCATCATTATTAAATATTTAATTACATTAGTTATTAAACTACACCTTTGTTTAGTAAATAAAATTAAAAATTGCATTCTTAAATATGATACGTATTTTATTTAAACCTCACAGTAAACTGTTTTGTTTTCGCAATAAAATGGTAACACTGACACATATTATTTAAATAATTTATTAGCAAATCAGGACACACTTGTTATTGACCCAATTTTAAAATATAAAAAAGTGTAACAGGTGCCACTAGTTAAAAAAGCAATAATTATCCCACCACACTATTCATGTCGGCCATTTCTCATTAAGTGCAATAAATTTGATTGCAGAATTTACGGTATCGACCCTCCCCCTAATGTAACTTTCGATTTTCGACAAGGGCAAATCAGAGCAAATCGCTCCACTTTACGGCATCGAAACCTTGAAATCGGCACTTAATTCACCATTGATGAAAAACTACAGCACCATTCTCGTACCGCAGAACCACTAACGAGCAGCCGATACGAAAAATCAAGGAGGCACATGTTTCCCACCCCATAAAACAAGTGAACGGCAGAACCAGCCTATCACGATCTCGATGTCAGCTTCTTAACAGTTCGCCGCTTATTAACTGTAAGAACTAGTGATCCAAAATAACTCTAGTTCTTCTTTTTGGGCTGACGGTTCTTTTTTCGTATCAACGCGCATGCCGTTCGGGGTGATTTTGGAGTGAAAGTCGACTCTATGCGTGAAAACCTGTAAAAATGTCCGAATCAAAACAATCTGTGGGATCATCTCAGACCGATCACTATGACTGTGATGAAAGTGAGAATGAGAGTAAAAGTGGAGAGATAATCTCCAGCGGACTAAATTCTGCATCAAAATGTTTGGATAACGTAGCAGCTCCTCACGAAAGTGGAAACATTCTTATCAATAGTTTATATACACAAAATTCTCCACCTATAATAAATGTTTCAACGGATATAAATCACTTTAGCCAGGATAATAAAGGTACACAGCCCAAAAATGCAATATTAAAGTTGCCTATTTAGATACCGGTAAAAAAGTAACGTAAGGGTGAAAGCAAATACTAGTTACGAAAAAAAGGTTATCATCCAAAATTAAATAGTAAAAATTATACACCTAGAAAAATCTGTCGTCAGGCATAGCGACTTGCATTTTGACGATAATTTTTCTTTTAAAATTTTATTTTGATATAAACATATATGTATGTTTAATATTTTTCCAAAAAATTCTTTTTTACTTACATTTACACACATTTATTTCTACTTCCAGGTTAGTTATTTCCAAACGACTTATTCTCAATTTAATAAGAGGATATTTTAATTATTAAAAAATATTTAGTTATTTATAATAATTTTCTTTCAATTATTTGAACAATTAATTAATTTTAAAAAATTATTTAAAATCATTAAAAAGTTAAAAGAAAAATAGAAGTATTGAGCCAAAAATATCTTTGAAAATTTATATAATAAATGTATAGTTTTGAAACAAATGTCCACTTGTTTGTTTCAAGAATAAACTTGTAAATAAACATATTTAATTAGGCTTAAGATTACATTTTTTTATGTGTTCATATAGTATTATTTAAATTTTATACGTTCTTTTAATTATTCAGACGAAACCTAAAAGTAAAATATGTCAAGATCTTTGATTAAGGATATTTATATTATACATAAGATGTTACAATGGATCGTGATCTATTTATCATTTTTGATTGATTTTTAATTTTGTTAATGGTTCGTTCGTATATTTATTTGCTTTTATGTTTACTGTCAATCTCAAATATTATTAAACGGAATCTAATTGAATCTTTACTGTTTTAAGAGCACCTTCTGAAAGAGTTTTGGAATAAAAAAATATTATGTGATATTAGGCTTTCTGGTGATGGAAGCTTCTAGATTTCTTAGGTTATCTTAGGTTAGAGCTTTAATTTGTTAAACCTTTTTATGAAGGTATTATGCTGAAAAACCGAACTGAGGAGATTTTTTACAATACAATTTATAATAATACTAAGTAATGGTTAAGAAAAAAAATAGTGAAATCAAATAAAGAGACTTGGAATTTTCGATGGGGAGTATAGTAAGGCAATAATATTGTACAAAATATTTGTTCTTATAGTTTTTTAACCGTTGCAACTAAGTGTATCATAACTCGAAATGTATAAAACATTCTAATATGGGTAAGCATTTTTTTTAATACCAAGATGAAAGATATGTCGTAAATTCTACAAAAAGAATAATCAATCCATTTAAAAAAACTGGTCAAGTGCAAGTTGCACTTGCGCAGTTAGTGTTCCGTACGTTGATTGCTTTTAAAATAAAAAATGTTGTTACGGAGGTATAAAATGATCTGTGACTTCACAAAACATACCCTAAATGAGTTTTCAACAAAGTTTGTTGCCAATCTTTACTAAAAATTGATGACCTTAAAATTTTTGTTTTTTTTATATACCAGATAAATTATTAAAGGTAATGCACTCGTGATAATTTTCGTTCAATCTACACCCCGTGGAGAATATTCCAGAATTTTTTCAAAATTTTTTGATAAGTACTTTTCGAGATAAGGGGGTGGACAGCGATTTTTTAAAAATAGTATATAAGAAAAGTGCGCGCAAGTATTACATTATATATATATATATATATATATATATATATATATATATATATTATATATATATATATATATATATATTTTACTCGTGTTTTCACAACCTTTCATTAGACACCACACTCGATGACCTAGTAAAAAATTTTTTTTTTCACTTTCGATTTCGCCCCCCAAAACTAACCACTTAAGGCAAAATTTAACTTTCAAAAGTACATGGCTCTGATGAGGCCATCAATTCCTATATTATTACCAAATTGCTACTTTCTATGATAAATAATTTCGGAGAAAATCGGGTGTGACAGACAGACAGACAGAGAGACAAACAGACAGACATACACCGAAGTGATCTTATAAGTGTTCCGTACGGAACACTAAAAATACCATGACTTGATGAAAGGTCTAATACAAGTAATGATTATTATAAACTATACTTTTTCAGAAAGTACGGAACACGTATAAGATCACTTCGGTGTCTGTCCGTCTGTCCGTCTGTCCCACTGTCCGTCTGTCCGTCTGTCCGTCTGTCCGTCTGTCCGTCTGCCGTCTGTCCGTCCGTCCGTCTGTCCGTCTGTCTGTCCGTATGTTCGTATGTCCGTATGTCCTTCTATCCGCCTGTCCACCTGTCCATCTGTCCGTATGTCCGTCGGTCCGCCCGTCTGTCCATCCATCCGCCCGTCCGTCCGTCTGTCTCTTTGTCACGCTTGATTTTCTCCGAAACTATTTGATATAGAAAGTTGAAATTTGGTACTAATATAGGAATTGATGGTCTCATCAGAGCCGTGTAGTTTTGAAAGTTAAAGTTTGACTTAAGGAGTTAGTTTTGGGGAGTGAAATAGGAAGTGACTAGTGGGATGTCAACTGAAAACTTGTAAAGGCACGAGTTCAAACATATATATAATGTAATACTTGCGCATACTTTTCTTTGTATTATTTTTAAAAAAATCGCGAAAAATCGGTGTCCCCCCTACTTATCTCGAAAAGTACTGATCAAAAAATTTTGAAAAAATCTCGAATATTCTTCACAGGGTGTAGATTGAACAAAAATTATCACGACTGCATTGCCATTATTAATTTATCTGGTATATGAAAAAAAAAAACATTTCAAGGTCATCAGTTTTCAGTAAATATCGGAAAAAAGCTTTGTTGAAAACTCATTTGGGCTATGTTTTGTGAAGTCACTGATCATTTCATTCCTCCTTAACAAAAATTTTTATTTCAAAAGTAATCAACGTAGGGGACACTAATTGCGCAAGTTCAACTTGCACTTGACTGGTTATTTTTTTTCTTTAAAACAAATGAAAAATATAAGAGGAATTGGAGTATAGAAATAACAACTATAAAAATAAGAACTCTTCAATACTTTCGTTATAAATCATAGAAAGTATATAAAACTATGGTTGTGGTTCAGGATTGGCCCCATGTCTTGCTAACTGGCCAGAAATTTCACAACAAACATAAAACTTTTTAAAATCAACATATTTAAAATAAAAGATAAAAGTAATTATTATAAACGTTTTTGTGCATTTAAATTTTTTGCCATTTACATATCTTTGTAGAAATTTTTTTAATCAATATTGGAAGTATATAATAAAATGAACAAAAAATGAATTTATGTTTTAATTTTAAAATTATATATACATTAGTTTTTAAATTGGGTGTAAGTTGTAAAGTATTGTATAAAAGAGATCTCAAACTATTTGTCTTCATTTAACACGGATCCTAGAACTTAGTTTTCATATATTTTTATGGATTTTAGTATTTTTTATATTTTGAAAGTCCATTCTATCCTTTTTCTAATGATACCAAATTCCATAGCATGTCTCTTACTTTTTACTGGTTAAAATGATTGAAAGCAGAAACAAGGAGAACAAGGATAAAAAAATAGGGGTAAAAAAAGGAAAAATTAAACATATTTTAAGTTTAACAATCAAATTTATTGATAAAGACCAAAATCAATATTTTGCATTACCCCCATCCTCCCTTAGCCCTTATTACTCCTTCCAGCTGGTTTTTCATGTGCGGATGAACTTTTTCACCACTATCTGTAGGATTCTTCCCCACTCTTCTGCCATTGCTACCTTTAAGTCCCTCGGCGATTCAGGGGCTGAATTTCTGGCTCGAATCCTTCTTTTGAGCTCATCCCACATGTGCTCGATTGGATTGACGGTCAGGGATCCACGCAGGCCAGTCTGATGTAGGTATTCCCACTTTCCCCAGGTATTGCGGCACCGGTGCAGCAGCATGTGGCCTCACATTGTTGTGCATTAGCACGAAGCTATCGCCAATAAACCTAGCGTAAGGAACGAGATGTTACTGCAGCATATCCTCGATGTGCCGATGAGCAGTTCATCCACTGCTACGAGTCCATCAGTCACGAAAACCAAATCGGTTTTCGGATCCAGTGAGATGCCTCCCCACACCATGACAGAACTTCCTCAATAGGTGACCATATGAATAATGCAGCTTGCGTGTAGCGCTCCCCAGGCCCCTATAGACTCGTCTTTCCGGGCAAATTTCAGTCTCGCTTGTCGATGGGCTGCTGTTAATTTGGGTCCATTAGCTGATCTCTTCGGAGTTAGGTTAGCTTCTCTAGCTCTTTTTCTAACTGTCCAGTGACTGACAACCCGACCACGAACTTGTCGGAGCTCCTGCTGGGCCTCAACGCCGGTCAAGTGACGATTTCTTAGAATTATGTTGACAATGTCGTCTCGCTCCGAGGTACACCTTCTTCTTCCTGATCCTGGTCTCCGTGCAAAGGCTCCAGTCTCTTGGTAATGTCTGTAGAATCTGAAGGTAACTGACTGGCTTAGGTGCAGTTGTGCAGCGACTACACGTTGGCTATGCCTTTCTTGCAATAGGCCAATGTCTTGTGCCGTTTCTTTCGGCATGGTATCCATTTTCCGATAAAGTAGTGAACAAGTACAGCTAAGATGTTAATGGTTCAAGCCCCGATAAAGGAATGATAGGAAAATGCAGTTGCATGTATTTTTATAGGAATGAATAGCTCGCAACGAGTACGTTCCTGAGCGAGCAAAAACGGTTCTATTGAGTAAAACCGTTTTAATCAGTAAAACTTTTTGGAAATCCAAATGTTTTTGGTGTTATTGGTAAGAGTAGAAAATCAGCATTCTAATGATACCAAAAATAATACCACTGTTTGAAAATTAAATTGAGTCGATTTTTTTGCTCACCAGTGTATATGCTACTTGAGCATACATATTGTATATAATAAATAAAGGTGTTATTTTAATTATGAACATTAAATAAAAAAAAACACTTCTGTCTACATCTTTAAGAAGAAAAAAATGACTGACTAACAGATAAATTATTGAATTGAAGGATATCGACCTGATTGGCTTGATATGGAACAATAAAAAAGTTAATAAGTACTACAATGACAATTTTCCACTTTGGTAAAGGAAACTTGTGGGTAGTTACTTTTTCACCATTAGGCCAAAAGATATTTATTAAAAAGAATTGTTTGTTTAAGGGAATCCTCAGTTTTGAAGAGACGACGCATTTGCTCTTTTTACCGACCTTTATTCATCTCTTTTGAACTGTGGCACCTAACAATCACAGTGTTGAACAATTCCTTACTAAAAAACAAAGGACTTCACATAAGCCTCATGAAAAAGTGATTGCCACAAAGTTTTAGTCAAACTTTCATTTAATGTTACTAATACATCGTAATATTTAGCGTATATGCTATAAGAGTGGAAAATGATTTCAGCACAACTGGATGAATTTTTATCGGGCTTCCGAATCAAAGCTACTTTTAACTGTCCAGAGTTGTTCTTATTCTACTGGATTTTAAAGTTTGGCATATGAAGTACATAGTTATAAGATTTGATAACTTCTCAACAAAAGAATCCCGCACTAATCTTATGAGAATTGAATCCCGGTCAAATCGGCTGAAAATGTAGTTATGCTTTAAGTCATTCTAATCAAAAGTCTCTATGGACACAAAGTCCAAAAAATGGATAGAATTATCGAGCGTGGAATTAGTAAAAAAAAATGCTGAGAAAATGCTGTTTCTGCGTTTTTTTAAAGACTTATTTTGACTAGAACATGATTTTATAAAAAATTCCGACGGGATTCATATTTTTGGGTTGCTAATTATAAATATAATAATAATTATTTTGACTTCTTTCGCTTCTAGTTTCGAATATTGGCCATTTTGCCCATTTCTGAAGTCACTTTTTGATTTTATTCGTCTAGAACATATTTTTACGAAAAATTCTAAAGGAATTTTATGTTTTCGAGTTAATAATTACGAATAAAATAATTATTTTGAACCGATTATATTCGTAATAATTAACTCAAAAAACATAAAATTCCGTTAGAATTTTTCGCAAAAATATGTTTTAGACGTATTAAGTCAAAAAAAAAAGACTCCAGAAATGGCCAAAATGGCCAATATTCGAAAGTAGGAGCAAAATGGGTCAAAATAATTATTATATTCATAATCAGCAACCCAAAAAATATATAATCCCGTTAGAATTTTTTGTAAAATCATGGTCTAATCAAAATGAGTCCTTAAAAAACGCAAAAAAGCATTTTTTCATCGATTTTTTTTTATTAATTCCACGCTCAATAATTCCTAATCTATCCAGTTTTGGACTTTGTGTCCATGGAGACTTTTGATCAGAATGGCTTGAGGCGTAACATATTACATTTTCGGCCCATTTGGCTGGAATTCAATTTCCATAAGATTAGTGCGAGGTTGATAGTGCAGTAATATTAATAAACCATTGATTTCAAAATTAGATATATGGTGGCTAGGACTAGCACCGAGACAACTCGATATTTTTTATTATTTTTTGTCAATTATACATTTTGTTTTGAAGATTGAGAATAATAGCAAAGGTCCAGCGAATTTTATCATACCTTTCAAATTCTGACAGCTCGTAGTATAAGATTGGATCAATTTATTTTTGCCATTAGTAATATTGTTTATTCAAAAGGCTTAAAAATATGTTATAGGTAGTAAAGTTTCACCCAATTTGATAGGAACCACATTTCCATAAGATTCTTTATACAGAATTTTATTAATTATTTATGTTATTGTTACACAGGTGTTTATTACGTATTACCAAGAAGATAGAAAATGTTAAAAAATTATATATAAATCTATGCATAAAACCGGATTTGCAAAAAAAAACAATCTTAAATATCCTGAATCTATACAGTTAGTTTTGCGCTTGTTCTTATGTTTGATGTTATTCTAATGTTAGCTGGGTTTATTTTTAAAATTCCAAATAGTGTATTGTACTTTTGAATAAACAAATTGCTGCAAGTAATGTATGGGTAATTGTTAAAAAAGAATGTATTGTTCAGATTTTCAGTAAGGTAGGTATAAAATTAATAATACTCGTGAATGTGTGTGTGTGTATAACTGATATGTAAAATGGACATTAACTATACAATTAAAGTCGATAAAGAGATTTACCCAGTACTTTCCGTGTAAACACGTGGTTCAAAAATGAGCGCTGAATTTAACTTTCTGAAGGCAAAGAGTAAATTAATTTAAGTACCACTAGTGATATATATATATATATATATATATATATATATATATATATATATATATATATATATATATATATATATATATATATATATATATATATACATATATATACATATATATATATATATATATATATATATATATATATATATATATATATATATATATATCACTTCGGTGTCTGCCCGTCTGTCGGACACAGCCGATTTTCTCCGAAACTATTTGACATAGAAAGTTGAAATTTGGTACTAATATAGGAATTGATGGCTTCATCAGAGCCGTGTAGTTTTGGAAGTTAAAATTTGACTTAAGAGGCTAGTTTTGGAGGGTGAAATCGGAAGTAGAAAAGAAAAAAATTACCAGGTCATCGAGTGAAGTGTCAAATGAAAGCTTGTAAAAACAGGAGTTCAAAAATATATATAATGTAATACTTGCGCACACTTTGTATTATTTTTAAAAAATCGCGACAAATCTCTGTCCATCCCTTATCTAGAAACTTTTGAAAAAATTCTGGAATATTCTCCACAGGGTGTAGATTAAACGACAATTATTACGAGTGCATTACCATTAATCTGGTATACAAAAAAAATAAAAATTTTAAAATCATCAGTTTTCAGTAAAGATCGGTGTATTTTGCGAAGTGATTGATCATTTTATACCTCCGTAACAAAATTTTTTATTTTAAAAGCAATCAACGTACGGAACACTAACTGCGCAAGTCCAACTTGCTCTTGACCGGTTATTATTTAGATAATATGAAACTGGCGTTGTTATTTACAATTTTTTAGAATT
Organism: Pachyrhynchus sulphureomaculatus; assembly: GCA_019049505.1. Classification (NCBI taxonomy): domain Eukaryota; kingdom Metazoa; phylum Arthropoda; class Insecta; order Coleoptera; family Curculionidae; genus Pachyrhynchus; species Pachyrhynchus sulphureomaculatus. Next base: position 155,837,776 of record CM032446.1, read on the forward strand.
TTAGTTTCAATAAAAATTGATGCTTATCCCGTTACGCTATTTATTGCAAATTATGGATACTACGTGTAACTTCACTGATTTTTAAATAGTTTACTAATTTAATATAAAAAAATCATTGTTTTTTATTCCAATTAAATAATGTGTTAAAAAATACTGATGAAAACATAAATTTTTAAATATAGAAAATAGCTACTTGAATACGTTATACAATGTACACCAAATATAATGACAATTTAGAAATTGCCTTATTTAAATATTTAAAAAAGTATTTATTGATTAAAAAACTATAATCCTTATTTTCAACATTACGAAAAAGACCTCTAAAAATACAAATTTGAAATCATTCTTCTATCTACCATCTCCACCCTACGGTACCTTATATATTTAATTTTAAATGATTAAGCTTAAAATTTTCCCATACCCCCATCCAAAAAACTTCGTTTAATAATACTATTGAAGCTATACAGGTCTCTTTTACCTTTTTCACTCCTTTTTCCCATTAAAATAGATAGTAATGAAAAATAACCGGTCAAGTGCAAGTTGAACTTGCGCAATTAGTGTTCCGTACGTTGATTGCTTCTGAAATAAAAATTTTTGTTACGAAGGTATAAAATGATCAGTGACTTAACAAAACACACCCCAAATGAGTTTTCAATAAAGTTTGTTTCCGATCTTTACTGAAAATTTGAAATGAAATTTTTTTTTTTTTTTATATACCAGATAAATTATTAAAGGTAATGAATGCACTCATGATAATTTTCGTTCAATCTACACCCCGTGGAGAATATTCCAGAATTTTTTCAAAATTTTTGGATCAGTACTTTTCGAGATAGAGGGGGGACAGCGATTTTTCGCGATTTTTTCAAAATAATACAAAGAAGGGTGCGTATGTAAGACATTATATATATATATATATATATATATATATATATATATATATATATATATATATATATATATATATTTGAAGTCGGACGGATAGACGGACAGACAGATACCGAAGTGATCATATAAGTGTTCCGTACGGAACACGAATAACGTAATTCCTATATTTCTATAGTCCCAGAACCCTGAAAAGGTCATAAAGCACGACATAACACATGGGCTGAAAAGTCCCGGGCCTAACAAAGAAAACACGGTTTTTTTGGTTCAAAATTAGCTTTATTCATCAACGTAATCTCCATCAAGAGCAACGCAATCATTCCAGCGCCGCTCTAACATTTCAATACCACTTTTGTAGAACGATTTATCTTTTGCCTCAAAATAGGCCTCAGTTTCAGCGATAACCTCTTCATTCGTGCGAAATTTCTTACCGGCGAGCAATTTTTTCAGGTCTGCGAACAGCCAGTAGTTGCTGGGAGCCAAATTTGGCGAATACGGTGGATGTGGGAGCAATTCGAAGTTCAATTCATGTAGTTTTGCCATTGTTTTGATTGACTTGTGACACGGTGCGTTGTCTTGATGAAACAAAATTTTTTTCTTTGCCATATGCGGTCGTTTCTTTGCAATTTCGGCCTTCAAACGCTCCAATAACGCTATATAATATTCACTGTTGATGGTATTTCCTTTCTCAAGATAGTCGATGAATATTACACCACGCACATCCCAAAATACCGAGGCCATAACCTTTCCAGCCGATTGTTGTGCTTTCGGGCGCTTTGGACGAGGTTCACCAGTTGCTGTCCACTCAGATGACGATCGTTTTGATTCCGGAGTGAAGTGATGGATCCATGTTTCATCCATTGTCACATATCGACGCAAAAATTCCGGTTTGTTACGTTTAAACATGGCCAAACACTGCTCAGAATCATCAACACGTTCTTGTTTTTGATCAACAGTGAGCAAACGCGGCACCCACTTTGAACAGAGCTTTCTCATAGTCAAATGCTCATGCAATATAAAGCCAACACGTTCTTTTGATATCTTTACGATGTCAGCTAACTCACGCAACTTCACTTTTCGATCATTCAAAACGATTTTTATGGATTTTTTTTTTTTTTATGTTTTCTGGTGTTACCGCCTCATTTGGACGTCCACTGCGTTCTGCATCATCGGTGTCTCTACGACCACGTTTGAAGTCAGCAAACCAACGTTTTATTGTTGTTTCTGATGGAGCGGAGTCCCCATAACACTTTTCAAGCCATTGCTTCGCTTGAACGGTATTTTTTCCCATCAAGAAGCAGTGTAAAATTAAAACACGAAATTGTTTTTGATCCATTGTTTTGAAAATAACAAAAGTAGCGTCACTCTTAGCACAATAACTCACAAACTAATGAATAGAATATCATGAAATTTTAACAGCTGTCTTTTGAAGGTTTAGTATTAACTGAAAAAAAAGGTGACTGCAATAAAACTAGCGCCATCTATGTGTTAGGCCCGGGACTTTTTCAGCCCATGTGTTATATTAAGCAAGCCCTATAACCTTCTACCCTACCATCCCTTATATATTTTAATATAATCAATATACTTCATATTTGTCAATTACGTCAACCAAGAATCTGGAAAAATTCCCAAAAGATAATTGAAACTATACAATATTTTACGGCTCCCACTCCTTTCACACCCTTCTTTGGTTAATTCTAACCAAGTGCTTGGCTTCCTCGACCACAAAAACCATGTTTACTATAAATATTTACGTAAAATATACGTTTATTATCTGAACAAAAAAAAAAACAGGAATACATTACCATATGACTATTAAAACCATACAAAATTCATGGACACACTTTCGCCTTAAGCGACATCGCTCAAAAACTATAGGCTTCCTCCTGTCATTAGATCTTATATATGTATACCCATTGTGAATTAATTTCTCAAGGCGTTCGAGAATTATCGTTCTAACAGACCGACAGACACAAAGACGGAAATCAGTGATTATGTTTTTCATGGAACCCTAAAAGATGAAGAAAAGTAAACATCTCGGAATGTAATTTTTTTACGAATTCCTTTAGCAAGGCAAGTAAAAATGAAAAACTTGACGAGGACGAACGTGATTTTTAAAAATATATATATGTAGATAGTAACATTTTGCTGAGATAGTTTCTCACACAAGTGATGTTATTGGTATCTCTACCTGAATTAAGGAGAAAAACAGGTATTTGCGTCTCAGTATCCGTAAGCAGTGATATGCGGAACGAATAAGTCATATAAACAGACCTATACAAATAAACTAATCACTGTATCCTTAAAATAAAGGATCGAAATAAGTAAAAATGGTAAATCAATTAAATTTTGTCTCTTTTGATACGTTGAAAAAAACTGTACTGTTGGAAGACCTTTGTAAATTATTAAATTGATTTGACTTCGAGTGTTGTGTTTAAATCTCTATTCATACGAATAGAAGAAAAGAAAAAATATGTAAGAATTAGGAAATGGTGTTTAAAATCTAATATACTAGCCGCAATAAATTTTTCAAAAATTCTAAGAGCCGATCACCTTATTTTTAAGCCGGAAGTACTGAAAACTATTGTTAAAGAGTAATTATCTAAGGAATTTTCTAAAAGTAACCAAAATGTTTCAAATATTTAACAAGCTCAATTTAATTGCATGAAGTGCCTTTGCTATTGCTCTTTTAAAAAAGATGTTTTCTAAGTTCAGTCATTTTTTCAAGAGTATACAGAACTCCCTAAAATAAATTATCTCACCTTCCCCCTTCACCATCTTCTATACAGTCATTTCAAGTTTTTCTGATTTTTTTGTTGTGGAACTGTAAAAGTTTTAATATTTTTATTTTAATGTTAGTCCTGCTATATATTTTTCCTTTAGGTTTTGTTTGCTATTCTTTTTCAAAGAGAGCTTCCTGGGATACAATTATAGAGATTAACTACATTTAAACATATCTTTCTAGTACCTGACTAAGCACAAATTTAGATATTTGTGACAAGTTCTATACATGCCATATAGTTGAGAGAAAGAATCCCACTTAAAAAATTAGCTAGTATGTTGTAGTTAATTCAGCGTTTATTATAAATCACTTTCCCAATTTTTTTCTTTCTGTTGTGCTCGATATTGTGGCTTATCACCAAACAATGTTATTTGTTGTGCAAGAAATTGTTTATGTTTTGTTTATTTAGCAATTAAAACAATACCAGTTAGAGAATCATAAGGCAAGAGCGCACATCATATTTTATGTCAGCGGAAGTGTTCGAAATTTTAATTTAAATTGATATTTCAATATCAAAATTATCTCAGTGTTTCACAAGTTCCTAAAAATTTCCAATTAAAATAAACTTGTTTATGTTCAATAAGTTCTTTAAAATTTTCAGTTAAGTGGCTTCACTTATGATAATAATTTACATTATTTTTTAGGTCACAAAAAGGATATTTTTTTACACCTTCGATTTTTTAACATTAGTTGTTATTTTATTAAAAATATAATACTTTAAAATGACGTTAAAGATAAAATGATATAAGTCGACCTAGTTTTTATAATATTAATATAAATTAAAAACTAAAACCAGCAGACTTTTTTTTTTATCGGTCACCTCCCCGTCTCAGTAGGGTTTTACCCTTTTCCATATCCTAAGGATATAGGCGAGGATGTCGTAATACCCGTCAACGTTGTCCAACTGCCTAAACATACATTTTTGTATTTCACAGCACCTTTAACAATGAGGTAGTGCTGCCCCGGACGTTATTTGCATTTCTGCAAACAACTACTACCTATGTACTGTAGAAAAATCATCCAACTGGTCTGTTTGTACGGCTATATGTGAGAATGAATTTATATCCGGGTATAATTAGCGAACAAAATATCCAATTTTTATGCAGTTTTCCTTCGGTGATTCTTTTGACCAGCTTTTTTCTACTGTATTTTCAAGGCCTTATTTACATCTTTATGTTAAACTTTTTATATAAAAACATTTCTAGGGTAAGAAGTACAAAATGAGATATAACATATTTAGAAATATAACTCTTCCTGTAACATCTGTAACTTCAAAGATTTTTACTTAATTCTTCTTGCGATAATTTTATACTTAATAGGTTTTGACAATTATTTAGCCTTCAACGAAAATATCGAAAAAATGACCAGTAATGACTTTATTTATTTATTTTTTTTTATGGGTATAGCACGCGTGCTGCAGGGAAGTCCTTAAAGCGCTATAGGAGCGGCATGTGTGCGGAAAAAGCGATTCACGTTGTTCTTGAATCGCTGTAAATTGTACTCGGTGGGAAACACAGCGCTGGGCAAATTATTCCAAAGAGATGATGTTCTCCATATAAAAGACTGCTTGAAAAGCGTTTGTACGCGGAGTAACAAGCTGAACCTCATACGGATGTGAAGCACCAGCGCGACGTGTATTTCTAACATGCACCGCTTTGGGAGGAATTAAGCGAGCTACATCCTTCGAACACCTTCCATGAAAGTAGTAATATATATTTACTCTAAATAAATACTACAAGTAGTATTGACTTACCACCAATGGTAAATAAGGAAATTAATTTTAAATTGAATGGAAAATACACCAAAATTTTTAATTTCATGAGATGTATTATTAAGCATAGAAACCAAAACTACCCTTTTGCAAATATTAGCCTGTATTCGGGTTATGTGTTTGTTCTAGATTTACTTCTAAATGGCTGAACAGATTTTTAGGAAATTTTGCACGGAGCTGTAGTTGATGTTACATTAAGAGCCTTATACAGGATGGTTCAAGAGAATCTATTTATCTTGATAGGATAGTGGGATAATCTATATCATGTGCGAGTTTATATAAAACAATTATCACATCAATATTTTCACTCAGAAGACAAAAGCAAAAAATATAGTGAGGATATGTGCATGTGGGTGAATTAGTGTGTGCGTTTCCGATCATAACTCGAGAGCTACTAATGATATTCTCATACAACCATTTTTTGTATGTCCATGAGTTGTACCGAAAAGTTAATGGGGTTTTGGCAATTTTTTATTACATTTTATTACTTAAATTTTGCAAGTTGTGGAATTCAAGGGGGTCGAACAGCAGGTACAGACTAGTATAGTATATATATATATATATATATATATATATATATATATATATATGTATATATATATATATATATATATATATATATATATATATATATATATATATATATATATATATATTATATATATATATATATATATATATATATATATATATATATATATATATATATATATAATATTCAACGTCTGTCTGTAGATATGTTTGTTATGACTATCAGTTCATAACTGATATAACAATTTTCGTGAAGTCGTTTCTCGTGTTGGTATCTCATCTCGCCAGATTGTCCTCTATCTCTGATTAATTAATTCTGCAAAATGAGAAATACCGGAAGAATACCTTGTGATGATTTCGTACTATAAAAATAATGTCAAAAGATTTAACCTGAACTAATAGTAATTAATATGCAATAATAGTTATAACTATTTAATATAAAATAGTGAATTTAAGCTCAAATTAAACCGAGATATTTTGAGAATTTTGATTTAGATCTCTATACAAAATCTCTCAAAGATTAGTGGGAAATATATAATATAATAGTAATATATAAGTTTGTAGACACAAAAAAATACTTTCTGCACTCGTACGATTTGTCATATCAAACTTTCTTACTCGTATGAAAAGTGCTATTTTGAACACAGGTTACACGATATATTATTATCGCCCTAGAGCAGAAAATACAATATACTATTTTACAAATTACAAATCAATAAAAAGCCTTTTAACTTCCTTGTTGAATGGCATATTATTCAATAAAATCATATTTTATGATTTAAAATCTATTTTTTTTTTACGAGTCTAGCAGGCGTGCTGCAGGGAAGACCCTGTCTGCGGGAAAAGCGATTCACGTTGTTCTTGAATCGCTGTAAATTGTACTCGGTGAGAAACACAGTCCTGAGCAAATTATTCCAAAGGGATGATGTTCTCCATATAAAAGACTGCCTAAAAAGCGTTGTACGAGGAGTAACAAACTGAACCTCATACGGATGCGAAGCATCAGCGCGACGTGTATTTCTAAAATGCACCGCTCTGGGAGGTATTAAGCGGGCTACCTCCTTCGAACACTTTCCATGAAAATACTAGTAGAATAGGCTCAACTCGCCAACCGTTCTTCGATGTTCCAGCGAATCAAGGCCGCCGGTCAGTTCCGGATCTCCAGTCAGACGAACAGCTCTTCTCTGAATAGAATCCAACAAATGCAATGTATGTTTGGGAGCGGAGTCCCAAACATGGGGAGCAGTATTCCATAGGTGGTCGAATTTGAGCTTTGTAAAGAATTAACAGTTTGTTGTGGAGTCTAAAGCTTTCTGATTCGAAATAATATTCCTAACTTTTGAGAAACATTCTTTGCTATTCCTGAGACGTGTTCATGCCAGGAGATATTTGCTCCTATATTAACGCCCAACAAATTGAGTGACGATGTTAGAGGAATAGTGTGCCCCGCCATAACTATGTCGGGTTCAGCAACGTTAACTTTTTTAGAAAAAACTGCCGCCTGGGTTTTTGTAGCGTTAAATTCCACTTGGTTATTGTCATCCCAAGATAGAATTCCTCCCAGGTCTTTGTTAAGTTGAACGACTTCCCGCTGTCTGCGGATATTCATCTGAGTAGCCGATGTCCGAGCATTCAAAGTGAATGAAGAGATAAGCGTACTGTCATCTGCAAAACTGTAGATTGGGTTTCCGGTCTTTTCCAGCAGATGGTTAATGTAAATGAAAAAGAGAGTAGAAGATAGTATGGAGCCTTGGGGCACACCGGCATTGATAGTGACGGTGTTAGAAAGAAATCCGTCCACTGCCACTCGTAAAGAACGCTCTTCGAGGAAACATGAGAGCCACAAACAGTCCATCGTGCCAAACACGGTCGAATGCCTTGGATATGTCAAGAGCAACCTCTCTAGATTCTCCAAAGTGTTCAACTGCGTTGTTCCAAATTATTATATATAGATATTAATAAGTAATACCATAAAATAAAAGGAAGTCTTAGAAATTTGAAGTAGAAAACAAAAAACATATGTCAGATGCGATGGATTATACGCTGTGTAATACCTAAAATATTCGTGTCGTCTGTAAAGAATTGATATGAGAATAGTTAGTAGACATCTTGAGGAACATAAATATTTTGGATAAAGTTGAAGAAAAATAGCAACATAAGAAAATACCTAAAGGCAAAATTAAGGTTTGAAAAAACACGAGAACCGACCTGTGAAAATGGTGCAATATTATGCAGTCACATGAAAATAAAATTGTTTTATTTAGTTTTGTTTTGATCTTAGTGCAGATTATAACTATATAGGTACTTTGAATATTTACTACGGTGATTTATGCTTCTTATCCTACTATAGTTTATGATCCACCTATTTACAAGACTGATCATATTATGGATCAATCTGTTTACGTTAATAAATAAATATCATGATATTCGGTACTGAATAGGAAATTCAGTGCAAGAATCAAGTGAATGAAATTAAAAGCTTGTACAATCTGAGTTAAAGTTTGCACAGAGAACACGAAAATTGGCCTGTCATAAAATGACATAATTTATTATGGTCTCATGTTAACTTAGTTTACGTGCCACGTTAAATTGTAAAGACCACAAAGCCCAGAGAGGCTAATACAATGAACTCGACTTGTTTTTTCTACTGCATAAAGTAAAGCCTACAAGATTAATTGTATCATAGATCTACCTTTTTACGTATGGTAAAGACGGAATATCTCTAAAATGTGTCTTTATGATAACGATTCAAGATATATCAAGAGAAAAATTAAACTATGGTTCTTAAAGAATAAGATTGTCTAAGATTGGCCTACGCAAACACGAGATATCGGCATCGACGAAAACTTGTGCTGTAAATGGAGTAAAACTCATATCGCGACGAATTATGGAACTTATGTCTTTCAGCAATTTGAAATATAGACAAATTAAGAAATATTAGTTTTATATTCGGAAAGTGGTATTTTGAATCCTTACACAAAAATACCATTTTCTAGACACGGTTCGTTTAAAATATATTACACATTTGTTTGATTATTATTATAAAAAGGAAATAAATATTTAAAGCTATGGTAAAAAAAAAGAATTATTAAAAATTTAAGATATAATGTTTAAAATCTTTGAACAATTTTCACTTTGTGAATAATAATATTGTACGTATTTACATAATACATAATAGTAATGAATTTACCCACTACATATTTTCTTAACGAAATAATTTTACGCTACGAGAAAACAGGTTTTAGTTGAAAAAAAAAAATAGTAGTGGTTTGAAAACTGACTCAATCATCTTGTTTTTTAGTAATATAACGGCTATATAAATACCTTAAAATGATAAAACATCTTTAATTCATTTACGGTTTTTTTTACAAGTAGTATTACTGAGAGTTAAAAACAATAATTTTAACAGCTGTTTTACAAATTTATGGTATATTTTCGCCATCTTCCGTCTTCAAATGTCTTACAGGTAAATATCGAATTGGAAATGTAAAAAATTAGACGAGAAATCGTGATTTTTTGAATTAAACCGTGTCAAATTAGAGCGACTTTCCGACGTTTCGACTACGACTCCACAAAGCATCTTCAGCGATGTCTGTTCCGCCAGATTAGAATAATGAATGACATTTAGTATTCTAATCGTACAGAGTAAAGATATCGGAAAGTGACGAAAGTGTGAATTTCATACGGTCTAATCCCAAGAAGCACGATTTCTCAATTAAAACATCACTTGTCTAATTTTATTTTAAGACGTTTATAGCGGCTCATATATTAACATTTCTATTTTATATTCACACTTTAATTATTTACGTATTAGAATTCTGAATTCAGAAAATTGGCAGTATTGCTGTTCATTTCCAGTTGTCATATAATCAGTTTTACATAGGTCAGTCAAGTAAATCTCTAAGTTATTTGTAACTTACTCTTATTAGGTACTAACTTAAATTTATAATATATTTATAATGTACTTATTTCTGACATAATTTTTATAAACGTGACAAAACAAAAACAATTCAAGTTATATTGTTGTGAGGTAACACAATTTTTTACTACTACTTTACGAAGTCATATCTCACTTATCAAAAATATTAGAAATAAAAATAACTTTTCTCGATAGATGGAGGTAACAACGGTAATCCATTTTTAACTTAAAAGTTTCTGCAACGCCCTCAATGTTAGTTGTGTATGGAACGTAACATTATCGATTTTCTAAACTCAACTAGTTTAATGGAACAATTATTGAAAGTTGGAAATCAAAAAAATTTAAATTCATAAAATTCGGAAACAGCTAATGAAATTATTTTTGGTTAATTTTTTAAAAAATAGATAAATTTTAAATATAAAAGTTACCTGAAAGATTAGAGGTGACTGCATATTACCGTTGTTCGAATATGCTTTAAGGGTTCTCAGATATTTTTTTTGTAATCATATTTTTGAAAACATATTTTTCGAATCGATAAACCTACTAAACTAAATTTTCAAAAGTTAAAGTTTCGACAGTTTACGATATCAATTTTTATTTAAAATATCTAACCTCTAAATAATGTAAACAAAGAATGATTAATTTAATTATTGGAGTAATTTGAACTTATTTCAGTATATATAAAACTTCGTTCCTGTCTCATTTAGTAAGTAAGTTTAAGTAAAATTTAATCACCTCAATATTAGCTGAATTAATCTTAGCTAACCTTTGTCCACAATTACCCCAAATCTAAAAAATTATACTAAAAAATGCGTAGAATTAAGTTTATTTCAGATAAACCTAAATTAAACTATAACTAAATTAATTAATCAGCTGAGTTTTACACTTACCCGAACTAACCTCAAAAAGATTTAAAACAAAAAGCTTTAGTTAATTTAGGGCCATTTAAATAAAGGTAATTTAAACCAATTCATTAATTAATTCAGTTGCAATTTAATTTTAACTTACTTAAATTAACTTGAACTAACCAAAGCGAAACTGAGCTGACATCTATCCGTAAAAGGCAACATCGACCTAACCATACTAAAATAGCATAAAACACCATTTTATTTTATTCTAATCATTGGAATAATTTGAACTTATGTCAATATATATAAAACTTCCTCCTTAACTAACATAATTTGGTAAGTTTATTTTTTGAAAAAAATCTATTCGAAAATTTAATTTCGAACATTTTGTCCTAAACAAATTTATTTTTCAATGATTTATTCATTAAAAAGTTTCGACTTGATTATTCAGGAATTCAGTTATATTATTATCTAAAATCTCAATGCGCTACGAATAACTTTACCTGGTATAAATAGTAAACTGACTCGCTTTGGACGGAAATAACCTGAACTATACAGATATTTAAACAATGAAATTTTTTTCAATTTGCGTAACCCACATTGCCCCTTTACTAAAAGCAGTAAATACCGAGATTTACGACTCCGCCGTAATAAGATCAATTCTTTCCAATTTTTCAGAAATCAAAACGAAAAACAATAGCAACGCGAACGGAGCACAAACTTTGGATCTAATTAGAGACCAGTCAATATCCGAAAAATCGGCTGGAATCCAGTCGCGATCCATTGGCGTCGGAACGCATATTGACAGTTCTGAAGAAAAACCAACGTGTAGTAATAATTGGAGTAAAATCGTTGACGAAGATACTGTGATACGAAGAAAGTCCCTTGTGCCAATGAGTAGCATGGAAGAAGAGAATTTGAGAGAGAGGCTGCACTTGGGTCATTTAAGGCTTTGCAGTGAAATTGTGAATCGAGAACAGAAATACACTAGAGAAGGTTTCAGGCGTTTGTTTCAATCAAAGGTAAGTGAAATATCACATTCAATAAATTTTATTATGATTCAGAGTGATTGCAGCAGTATGTACTAATGTGGTAATATTAATAAAAATGCCTTTTTGAACAGTCATAATGTCTACTTATTTAGGGACATAGCTTTTAATTAACAATATTTTAGTTATATTTAAATCTATTTTTATTAATACATAAAATTGTTTCTCCTAGTTAATTTCCAAAAAGTAAATTCAAGAAGGAAACGAAGTCGTTTACTTTATAAAAGGTAAAAATTTTAATTAGATAAGTA
>CM032446.1:155862308-156046129 GCA_019049505.1 Pachyrhynchus sulphureomaculatus
AAAATGCAAGATCGGGAGGTAAAAGTTCCTGGACGGATTGTATACGAAAGGGGTGAATAATTTGTTGTCTAATGATCCAGTTAGTTGTACTTTTTGATATTCCCGTTTGACGTTCAATTAAACGGGTGCTGATTCCAGGATTATCGTGTACAATTTCAAGAATTTCGGGTGCTCTAGCTTGTGAAGGTCTCCCAGCATTATTCCTGATCGGCTTAAATTGTCTAATTTCTCGAAGTCGCCTCTCAATATTGGCAAAAATCTGATGGTTAGGAGTCCGACGATGCGGAAATTTTTCGTGATATACGCGAGCACTTTTGCGACCGTTGCCGTTACAAAAACCAAACACTAAAATCATATCAGTTTGCTCACCAAAAGTGTACACTGTTGAGCTTGAGAAGGGATTAATTCTCGTTAATACGCGTAAAACTTATTTGATATCTGTCAAAAATTACTTTCTGTCAGTATTACTAAGAGCTATTTAAGTCATAGAACACATGCTATCTTACGTCATTACCAGAGTGATTTTTGAGCGTTGCCAAGTAACTATACAATGTGAAGAAACGTGTGAAGGAACGCATTTGCGAATTTGACAATGCAATTAAAAAATGGAAACACACATCCCACTATCTCAGAAACTGTTACTCGGCGCAACATTTACTAAGAGAGCTTTTTTAGACAAGACGAGTCGGAGAATACGAATATTTAATTAAAAATGTCATACTGAGTGGTATAAAAAAGTTATGACAATTTAAAAGTAAACAGTACGATAAGTGGCACCCCTCTACAATTTACAACAAAACTGTGAACTGATTTCGATTTCTCATCTCAGAAAACCCCTTAGCACTGAATCTTGTACAAATAGTCCCATTATTAAGAAAGCCACTTAAAAAAAACTAAAATAAAATTATAACTTTGACAACACGTATCTCAAAAATTAGAAAGGGAAGTTGGGTTAAATAGTCATATTCTCATCCCAGAAATCCAGAGCAACTGGAATACCTGGACACCCTGTATATATATATATATATATATATATATATATATATATATATATGTATATTTACAAGGAAAGTATAGTAAAACCTACTATACGTTTAAAATCCCTTTTTGTTTCTAACAAAAGTATTAATTATGTGAAAAAGAAAATTCAAGTTGTATAAATTATTATACATATATATATATATATATATATATATATATATATATATATATATATATATATATATATATATATGTTATATATATATATATATATATATATATATATATATATATATATATATATATATATATATATATATATATATATGTATATATATATATATATATATATATATATATATATATATATTATATATATATATATATATATATATATATATATATATATATATATATATATATATATATATATATATATTTGGTAATCTATTATTGACCGTACGTCAATGAGATGAATGTTTGTTTATTGGGAATCGGTCTGCACTATAAATAAAACTCTTTTCTTCTTTAACACTCAATATTTCGTTATCGTTTGATAATTTCTTCAGGAATAACTACAATATTAATATACGGATTAGATACATTAAAAAACAATGTTCTTTTTCTTCCAGGTATTAAATGGTTGAAATGTAAATCAGAAAGATATGAACAAACGAATAAATAAATAAAACAAACGAAAAGTTAGTCCGCAGAATTAAAATTAAACATCTCGATTTTTCTACACAAACTGAGAGTAAACAGCCTAGGTGCATATGTACTGACGTGAATTCCAAACGAACGGAAAAAACAGCAAAAGAAAAAGACTTTATTTACTTATTTTACACCAAGGTGTGGCAAATCCTTAATTACACAGCCCCATAAAAAAAAAGTTCATTACCACGAACCAAAATACATGGATCTAGTGTATTTTTCGACGCTGGATTAGAATCCGTAGTTAAAAAAGATTTATCGTGTCATTTTTTCTTTGACCAAAAGCGTCCCTTGAAATGGGGTAAAACTATAATAATAATGTAATGACTCTTAATGAAGTGTGAAAAATGGTAGATTTTTTATAGTCCAGAGAGGAGAATATGCATTCAAACCACAGCAAGCTATTTCTATTAATAAAACCAAAATCCACCCTTATAGGGGGTCAAAAATACTCCTAAAACTCAAATAACGCACGTGATTTTAAATAACATGTACAAAGGAAAAATTCTTGTAGCTCTTAGGACAAAATATATGTCTGAACCTGGTGGTTGAGACTCATCCCTATAGGGTGTAAAAATCACCCCCACCTACGGAAATATCTCATAAGTTTGAATAACGTTGAAAAAAGTTCAGGCTTTTGTAGTTTTAGGCAGGGTGAACAAATATGGAGTAGATTTGCTAGAACCACCGATACACGACTATAAACTACCCTTAGAGGATGGTAGAAACTACCTTTACGCTTTAATGATGCAAATGGATGTTATTGAAATTCGGAAACGATCAAGTACTTTTATCTTATTGTGAAAAACATTCAGGACAACAAGATCATCTTCCTAATAAGGGCGAAAATCATCCCAAGGAGGGAGGAACTATTCCCTGGGATTAATGGTTCTAGCATCTGAGAAAAAAATACAGACTTTCGTAGTCTCAGGCAAGATAGTATTTTTCTTCTCAGATGCTAGAAGTTCTAAGATCCATCAATTCCAGGAGGTAGTTCCCCTTCCTCCTTGGGATGATTTTCGACCTTATTAGGAAGATGATCTTGTTGCCTTGAATGTTTGGCACAATGAGATACAACTACTTGATCCTTTCCAAATTTCAATAACATCCATATGCATCATAATAGCGTAGGGGTAGTTTCTACCACTCTCTAAGGGTAGTTATAGTCATGTATCGGTGGTTCAAGTGATTCTACTCCATATTTGTTCACCCTCCTAAAACTACAACTTTTTTCGTCGTTATTGAAACTTATGAGATACCTCCGTAGGTGGGAGTGGTTTTTACATCCTATAGGGGTCTCAACCCTTTAAGAGTAATGTTTGGTTGTCACACCAGATTCAGATATTTTGTCCTAGGAGTTACAAAAATTTGTCCTTTGTACATGTTATTTAAACTCAAGTAAGTTATTTGAGTTTTAGGAATAATTTTCACCTCCTATAAGGGTGGATTTTGGTTTAGTTAATAGAAATAGCTGTAGTTTGAATGTATATTCTCTTCTCTAGACTGTAAAATATGTACCATTTTTCACATTTCATTAAGAGTCATTACATTATTACTATAGTTTTACCCCATTTCAACGGACGTTTTCGGCCAAACAAAAAAACAGGAAAAATCTTTTTTTTAACTGCGGATTCGAATTCAGCGCCGAAAAATGATTCGTGGTAATGAACTTTTTTTGTGTGTGGCCGTTTTATTAATGTTGTAATTTTAACTGATTAATAAGTATTGATTATGTTACCGCAAATATTACTAAGGTGATCATAATATATTGAGTAATATTTACAGCAACGTAATCAATACTTATTATAATTACAACATTAATAATTAAAGATTTGCCACCTTTTGATATAAACTAAGTAAATAAAGTCTTTTTTCTTTTGCTGTCTTTTCTGTTTATTTGGATATATTTTGATATATATATATATATATATAATATATATATATATATATATATATATATATATATATATATATATATATATATATATATATACATATTTCATCTAAAATTGCCAAAGGTATTGTCATAAAACCCCTAATATAAGGGGTGTTTCCAAGTTTGTAGATATCAACTAAACTTGTTGTTTGTTCGTTTCAGTTCTTAGAACCAACTTTAATGTGTGCACATAATTTCAACGTTTAGTTTTGACTCATTTTTACTTTCCTAAATAAAGCATTGTCTTAGTGAAAAAAAACTTATTCCGAGATTTTTGCATTTCTTTACGTTTTATGGTCCTTAGAATATGAGAATGATAATCTTCAAATTCCTTTGGTTTGTTTGTCTGACCGAATGTCTGTCGATCTGTCCGTCTATTGGTCTATCTGTCTTGCACGGGAACTCTCGAACCAAACGAGGTAAAGTAATTCCCAAGATATCAGATCAGATCCTGCCTTTTTGCTTTTTCAATGGGGCAATAGACGACCATATTAAGGTTTTGTGCAGAGTTGCCAGGTATTACAATAAACGTATTTTTATTTTACCTACTTTGTATACCGCCCTCAATTACACCTACAATCATATTGGATCTATATTTACCTATATATTTACTACCTGGTAACCCGGTTTGAAGTCCTTTAAGTATTTGATAATATAGGCTTAATGACAGGTCCCCATTAAGAATGAAAAGATACTTTTTATTATTTTTATTTTTAGTTTTACTTACAACTTACAACGTAACGGTTCTATTTTAATGTGGCGTTCGTGGGAAAATTGCAATAGTGGCTATCGCAAGAGAAAACATTAATCACTTTACGCTAAACAAATAGTGAAAAATGTTTACGACAGTTTGCTAAAAAGAAATTTGAATAAACAAAGTGCTTTGTAAGAAACCAGTGAACTAACAAAAACCCCAATTCCTACGATTAAGGGTATTGTAGGAAAACCATCACTCAGGAACAGAAAAAAAGCGGAAAGATTTTTAAATGTATCATGTAGACGATTGTGAAAAGACGTCATCAGGAGACAAATAGATTCTATGTATGAAGAGCAGTTGGTGCCGACACTAGACAAAACAATATTAAAACTGGTGCAGGACGGGACCAATATACATTGTGGCCGATCAACCCTTCACAGAATTCTCTTAAGAATGGGATTTACGTTCCGAAAAATCAACAAAAGGCAAGTAGTGATGAAGTCACAAAGATTACGAATCTTGAGACATACTTATTTACAAGAAATTAAAAAGTATCGAGCAGAGAATTGGCTAATAATTTACCTTGCCGAAACATGGTTCGATACCCATGACACTGTGCAAAAAGGGTGGGTTGACAGCAGTACAAAATGTCAGACTAACGCACCTTCAAATAAAAGTAAACTAATAACCATTTTGCATGCTGGATCTGAAAAGTGCTGGGTTTCAAATTGTCTACTATTATTTGCAAAAAAACATAAAAGATTCTAGTTTGGACTATCAGGAAGACACAACCGCAGAACTTTTTGAAAATTGGTTTTAAAATTCCCTTTTGCCAAATGTTCCCGAACAGAGTGTTATAGTTATGGACAATGCATAGTCGCCTACTAAATAAGGTTCCTAATGCAGCCAACACCAAATCGGAAATACAGGAATATATGTTAGAAAATGACATTTATTTTGACTTTAGTTATAAAAAAGTTATCTTTTGGAAGTTTTGAAAGACTATAAATTGAAAAAGAAATATGTTTGTGATAGTATGGTTACAGGACACACTGTGTTGCGGCTTCCTCCGGATTATTGTGTGTTTAATACAATTGAACATATTTGGCATCTAGTTAAATCAAAAACAAGGGCACAAAATATTTCTCCTACTTTAAGCGTCACAGTGGTTGAATTATTATAAAAATTATAAATGATATACCTTGTGAAAGCTGGAAGAATTCCATTCAGCACGTTGTTAAAGTTGAAGATTCATATATTTCTGTAAATAATATAAAACTACTGATAATTACCTCAGCTGATGACAGTGATAGTGAAACCGAATTAGGCTTAAGTTAAAATATATTTTTATTTATACAATATGTCCTCTCTTGTAAATCCCATTCATTCAAACTGTATATTTGTACTTCTTATCCATTTATTTTTACATGCATCTATAAATAAACATCTCCAAAAACACTTATAATTTTATTTATTTGCATTAATGTCTAAAATTCTTAAGTCCATCTCTGCAACCTATCATAAACAAAAGGTCAGAATTTTTATATTGCCCACTTAAAACGACACAAATATGGATCTTATAATTTGGGACAGGCTATAACGATTTAAAATTTGGTATACATAATATTTAAAATAGGAAGGAAACCTATGATTTTTAAAGGACGTCGCTTCAGAAGATGGGAGCGAAAGGGATAGAAGTTGATAAACTTTGCAAAGTTTGAATAATATGATGAAAATCTTATATAATGAACAAACCGTAAGCAATATTTTTGTAATCTGACTTATCAAAAGAGTAAAGAATGGGGCTAGAGGGGTTGCTTCGAAAATATCATACTGTACCTCTCTTTCAGATTTCTTAGGGCCGAGAAAACTAAAAATTATGTTAGATTTTCATTATTTCTTATCTAAATAAAAATTATATATGAAGGATATGATATATCGATTTTACAACTTGTATTTGCACGGAAAGTACTGTGTAAATAATGTTTTACTCCCCCTGCTAAAGGTAAGTATTGGATTCGTAAAAAATTTACCCCTCGGGATTTTTACATTTCTCTACGTTTCAGGAGTCCTAGATTATGCAAAATATGGTCCATTATTTCTATCAGTATGTTGATCTATCAGTCTGTCTGTTTTTATGCAACACTTCAATGAAATGAGATATCGAGTTTCAATTTAGTACACATACGAGTATATTGCGTAAAGTAAAAATGGAACTTAGTGTTTTGGGCTATACCACTTAAAAGGAATGGAGTAAAAAGGTTGGGGGTCGATAAATTTTATTTATTTTCGATCCCATTATGAAAATTTATTTTAGTTTGTACGAGGATGGATTGAAAAGTTCGCGGCCTAGTCCAGACAACAAAATAAAAAAAGGAACAAAAATATTTTTATTTTTCGACATAATCTCCACCTAAATCTATGCACTTCTTCCACCTGCTTTCCAAAGCTTCCACACCTGTTCGAAAAAAAGATTCCTCAAGGTCTTCAAAATACTCGTTAACTGCAGCTTCGACTTCTTCATTTGTTGAAAATTTCTGGCCACCAAGGTATTTTTTTAGGTTTGGAAACAGCTTAAAGTCCGAAGGTGCCAAATCAGGAAAATAAGCTGGGTGAGGCAGCAATTTGAAACCACAATCACGAATTTGAGCCATAGACTCAACAGACGTGTGAACGCTAGCGTTGTCCTGATGGAACAATACTTTCTTTGTCAGTAATGCTCTTTAATTTCTTGACGTAAACAACTCAAAAGGTTGCAAGAGTAAGTCGGGCTTATTGTTTCGCCTTTCGGACGGTAGTCCACCATAATAATACCTTTAGCATCCCAAAAAACTGATGCCATCACTTTTCCAGCCGATAGAATTGCCTTCGCTTTCTTTGGGGTCGATTCACCAAATTTTTCTACTGCATTGACTCTGGAGTATAGTGGTGAATTCAAGTTTCGTCCACTGTCACAAACCTGTTAAGAAAATCTTGCGGTTCAACCTCAAACATCTCCAAACAGTCGCGAGAAATCATGAGTCGAATTCGTTTTTGTTCAACTGAAAGCAATCTGGGGACCCACCTAGCGGAAACCTTAGAAAATCCGAGTTTGTTGGCAGTGATGTTTTATGCTCGTTCATACGAGATGCCTATAGTGCCTGCAATCTCCCTGATAGTTAATCTACGGTCTTTCAGTATGAGATCAAACACTTTGCCTATGTTTTCTTCAGTCGTAGAAGTCGCGGGCCGGCCGGAGCGAGGGTCATCTTCGATGCTCCCTCATCCGCGTTTAAATTCTGCAACCCATTTTTCCACAGTGGTATATGACGGAGCAGATTCCCCTAGTGTTGTTTTCATATCATCGTGGATCTCCTTTAGTGTTAATCTTTTTTTAAACAGGTACTTGATGACCGCATGTTATTCAAATTTTTCCATTTTTCCAAAAACGCTGCACTTAATCTCAGTTCTAACTAAAAAACACAAATTCTGTGTGACAACTAAAGAATGTATGAACTTATTGAGGGTACTATAATAAAAATATTATAATTATTTTTTGGTGAGGCCGAGAACTTTTCAATCCATCCTCGTATTTCAGATAATTGACACATTGTAAGAAGAATTATTTGCAGGCTAAGAGGATAGAGTAACCGGGGAGGGTCGCAAAGTGTAAAACTATTAAAAAAATAAGTTGATGCTGATATTGCAAATGTTCGGATCATATAAACATTAAATCTAATAATCCAGTATAGTGAAAATTGGCTTTTAAAATAACAGTAATATTGAGCTTCATGGTCCTGGTAACATTGGCAATATTATTTTTAATTTATTTTATTTTGATACCTCCGGTACCGAACTTTGTTGCAGTAACTTTAATCATTTTAGAAAACATCATCCATTTCGTAATTCTTCTTGCCCAGTATAATAACCATTTTGATAAATATATTTTAGAATTTTAGAAGCCATTATACTACAGAATGGGTTTGAAAACCATTCTGTTAAATAACATCCTGTTTTAATGGATTGTTTTACATATGCAAACTAAACAAACCATTAAATGATTGTAATTAGACATGAAATCAATTGTATGTTATTATTTAAAATGCGTTGTAGTTATTTTGGCTATATTCTTAAAAAGAAAATAAAAAGTCAATATTTTCTTAGAAGAAAGTTCTAAAGTAAATGCAGAATTTTATTTTTTACACTAAAAATTAACTTAATCTAAAAAATGTAACTCGATATTTTAAATGATAGATACTTTACGGTAAAACTAATCACAAAAAATGGCTTTTCAGATATTTTCATGTCAAAATTGACGTTTCCTTCTATGTGCTATTTCTATTGAGTTGCACATAAACAACTTACATAGTTTTTCGATTTCTCAACTCCAAAGCACTGGAAATGAAGTATAACATCATAAATTTGAAGTATGTCCTCTAGCTTCTTCCGCCATTCCAGTAATTCTTCATATATTTGAATATAAATACTTCTGTTTCATATTTGTTCATGATCTCAACCCGAAACCTGGAAAAATGAACATAGTAATATTAAAAACTGTCGAGAATGTATCGACCTCCGCCCTACTTATCAAGACAGATTAATAGACTGATCTGTGTCTTGAAGTGCCATATCCGATAAGGACGTAGACGACCTTTACCTGTGGTTGGTACTTTTTTAAGTATACCACAAGGGGACCCACAATTTAATGCCGTTTTCGAACGGCGTAACTGAACGTGCTTTACTAGGCGTGAAACTCAGATCGTTTGCCATTGCCTTCCCGAGAGAGGTAACCGCCACGTTGAATTTTTTTTTTAATTTTGTTTTATTTTATTTTTTTCCGAGAAGAGATTCGAACCCAGGTCTCCGGCATAGAAGGCAGGCACTTTAACCACCATGCTATGACCGCCTCTAACAGACTGATAATGAAGAGTTTCACTAAAAACCAATCAAGCACTATCTTATGGCTTATATGTTTGCTCAGAGAGAGTTCTGTGCTAGTGCAAGTCAACGGATTTCTTTCTAATACCATTCCTATCAACGCCGGTGTGCCCCAAGGTTCCCTGCTGCCTCTTACTTTATTTCTCATTTACATTAGCGATCTGCCGGAAAGGACCAGTAGTAAAAGACAGTAGGCTTATTTCTTCATTTACTTTGAATGATCGAACATCGGCTACTCATGCAAATATCCGCTGACAGCAGAAAGTCGTTCCACTTGAAGACACAAGACCTGGAAAAAATTCTATCTTAAGGTGCCAGTAATCAAGTAGAATTTAACGCTACAAAAACCTAGGAGGCAATTTGTCCTAAAAAAATTAATGTTGTTGCACTATCGGGACACTCCTTTAGCATCTTTAGTCAATTTGTCGGGAATTAATTTGGGAGTGTTTAAGTCCTCTCAGAGCGGTTCATTTTAGAAATACTTAGTTTTTCGCTTTTTTTCGCAAAAGCTTCGCTCCTGTAGCGCTTTAGGGATTTCCCTGCAGCCTATTAAAAAAACATTTATAATCGCGATGCAATACAAAAATTAACGAAACTGAATAAACAGGAAATTGCATACAACTTATGAAGTATTCTCACTGCAATTCTTTAATCACACTACTTTACGTGCCGGTTTTGTTAAGATTGCAAATAGTGGAAAAAAATATTATAATTTTCAGAGTTTCCGGCTCCTAGATATGAAAAAGACTTATAACGTAATATATTCAAAGCAATCCTCTCTCCTACTCCTTTAACCTCTTATATGTTTGACCACAAATGATATTGCTCACAGTTTGTTTTAACCAAGAATCAGGGAAAATTCTCACTGTACTACTGAACCAAATTATCAACTTCTTTCACACTCTTTGCTTCAAGTGTTATGTGTGGACTAAATTTTTAATTGATATCTCATTTCGAAAATTATCGAGGCAATAGACCGACTAGACAGGTAGACCAAGTTTTTTGTAATCTAGAGATTCTCAAACGTAAAGATGTGCAACAATATCCGATTTTTTTACGAATACAGTATTTCTAGTAACGAGTGTGGTAAAAACATGATATATTATATAATTATAATTAGTTTAATTAACAATAAATAATTAAGAATTGTCCTTCCATTAAAACCAGTCAGCAACTTTACTTGTTTATTAAATTTTTGTTAATATTTTGGTTCAATTAAGAGCTGAAATTCAAGTATTTGCATTTTATCTGATTTTAATGTAGACTGAATAAGCACGAAAATAATTACATTAACTCCTTCGTAAATATTTAACGGACTATCTTGATGCAATATAATAAAAAAAGCGATTAAATACCTCTTAAAAAGCACTCTTTTAACATATACAAATACCTACCAAATGATACTTTTAATACCATTAATGACATCGTGGTATTAAATAATTTATGTATCTAAAGCAGTTATCATAAACATTTTTCGGTATTTTAATGAAAGGTCGGTAAAACTTAAAAGGTCTACAACTTTCAAGCGTTATATGAGATCATTACGACGTTATTCGTAATAAAATATAAGCTATGAAAAAGGCCTCCCACTTTCAAAAAATATGATTTACATAATTAAAAAATTGCACCTCCATTAAAACCAATCAGCGACCTTTAATGTAACCAGATTGCAAATTAAATACGAATTATGTTAATTTTCTTCTTGTTCCATACATTTATAATATACACTGTTTACCACTTTAACAGGTCAAAATCTCTATTAGATATGTATAATATACGTTTCCAATTTGGGAAATTTACAAAGTGACTCAAATTCGATCCTAGTATTTTACTATTGCGTTTCATTTGACTAAAAATTAAATATATTCTAAACATACAGTGTGGGTGGTCATCATTACTTTCTGATCATAATAATTCTGAAGCTCAAACCAAAATAATAAATTTGATAGCTAAGATTTTGTATACTTAAATAAAATTGGTAGAAAAAAACTTTTCTTTACTAAACTTGCTCTTTTTGGCGTCTTTTTTTAAGCGAACACGAACTCAGAAATGTGACTACCTTTAAATAGGTGACTTGAACAGCAAAAGCTATTGAATAATAAGTGTATATATATATATATATATATATATATATATATATATATATATATATAGATAGATAATATATATATATATATATATATATATATATATATATATATATATATATATATATATATAGATAAATATATATATATATATATATATATATATATATATATATATATATATATATATATATAAATATATATATATATATATATATATATATATATATATATATATATATATATATATATATAAACACATATATATAGTGTTGATGATTCTGGGCGCTGTTTGGACCTGTTTAAGAGCAATAAAAAGGATTTTTTCATGCGATATGTGATAATGGATGAAACATGGATCCACCATTACACCCCGGAATCAAATTAGCAGTCAGCTGAGTGGACAGCAGCGGGTGAACTCCGCCCGAAGCGAGCAAAGACACAATAGTCGGCTGGGTTGGTTTTGGCCTCTGTATTTTGGGATACACATGGAATAATTTTCATCGACTATGTCGAGAAGGGAGAAACCATCAATAGCGAATATTATATAAAGTTATTGGTGCGTTTGAAGGCAGAAATCGCAAAGAAACGGCCCCAAATAAACAAGAAAAAATACTTTTTCATCAAGACAATGCACCGTGTCATCAGTCAATAGTTACGATGACAAAATTGCATGAATTGAAGTTCGAATTGCTTCCTCATCAACCGTATTCTCCAGATTTGGCCCCCAGCGATTATTATTTATTCGCAGATCTCAAAAAAATGCTCGCAGGAAAGAGATTTAGCTTCAATGAAGAAGTTATCGCCGAAACTGAGACCTATTTTGAAGGCAAAGACAAATCCTTCTACAAGAAAGGTACAGAAATGTTAGAAAAGCGTTGGACTGATTGTATCGCTCTTAAAGGAGACTCTATTGATGAACTAAGTCGAATTTTGCAAAAATGTATTTTAAGAAGCTAGACCAAAACCTTTTCATCTACGATTGAAAAAAAAAAACTTTCTTGAAAACTCATTTGGAGTGTATTTTGTGAAGTCATTGATCATTTTATACCTCGGTAGAAAAAATTTTATTTTAAAAGAATCAACCTACGGAACACTAATTACGCAAGTCCGACTTGCACTTGGCCGTTTTTTTTCATATAATTCACTACCTCAAATAAATATACAATATTATATTGAGCATCTTTTAATTAAAATAATGTTAAAATCGAAGAAAACTTAAGGTTATTTATACCTTAATTTTTATTAGTAATTCATAGTGATGTTTTTATTCAATATTATTTTAACATTAATTAAGTATTGGAAAGGTGAATTTGATTTAAGTTATGTCATGAAATAATGACATTACGTCAACTTTGCATGTATGCACATGTAACAGAATTTTGAAGTACTATTAAAGTATGAGTATTAATTATGTAATACAATAGGGTGACCAAGTAACCGATAAAAAGAATTTTATATAAGTTAAGAGTTTTTTAAAAATTTACTGAACGTTTTTTGTTACGCATTTTTCTCTGATATATACACGGATGAAAATTAATAAATAAGGAAATTCATATATATATATATATATATATATATATATAATATATATATATATATATATATATATATATATATATAAATAAAAAAATATATAGTATATATATATATATATATATATATATATATATATATATATATATACATATATATATATATATATATATATATATATATATATATATATATATATATATATATATATATGGCATTCATAAAGTTTGCACCACAACAACAAACTCTTTATAAGTTTTTGAAATTTAAATTCGAAATGTGTTAGTGCATGTTTTATGTTTAGGATTACACCCAAATAAGGTCATGACGTCACAAGCCTTGCTTGTCAAATTTGACATTTAAAATTTAAAACTGGGGGGGAAAAACGAATTTTTTAAAAAAAATATCGAAAAAGTTATAAAGAAAAAGATATTCTATTTTAGTTTTACGTCTATACGCCAATTTTTAAAAAAAAATTGACAAAATTCACTTTTTTCAGTTATGTCCCCGAAAATAATAATCGAATGTTTTTTTTTATAAATTATATAATTTATAAGAAAAAACTTTCGATATTCGATATATATACTTTTTTAGTGGTTATTGTTATACTAAATGTTATGAAAAAAAAAATGAATTAGGCCATAAAATCAAGCTGAAAATTAATTTTTTTCAAAAAGTTGTAATTTAATAATGCAATATTGGTGCAATGCTGCTTAATATTTACGACACGTCATTTTTTAAGGATTACTATTATAAAACATTATTATTATTTACTAAATAAAAAACGTTCTTAAGTTTCTGCGCTTCTTCCTTCCTTTTCAATGCACATAATAGTTTTGTTATAAATTTCATGACGAACATTTGCATAGAACTCCGGCTTGTTTTCATTTACAGACTGGCGGATAGTTTCTTCTAAGTGTGTGATATTTTCAAAAGGTCTTTGAGCACAAATTAAATTTTTTAAATACCCCCACAAAAAAAGTTACAGGACGTAAGATCGGGTGACCGTGGCGGCCAAGGTACTTCATAGGAAAACCTACCAATCCACTTTCCAGAAAAGTTCCAGTCAATTTATAATTTCCAAGGTGCTATGACCAGGTGATCCATATTATCGAAAGTGCATTTTCATTCTTTCCTCTAAACTATAATCTTCCAGTTCGTTGGAAAGTTCGTTGTTTAGAAACTGTAAGTATCTCGCGGCTGTAAGATTTTCTCTAAAAAAAACGGGCCAATAATTCTGTTATTAAAAATACCGCACGAAACGTTAGTTTTAAAGGAATATTGATCTCTTGTATCTATTGTAAAATTTGAATTGCTAGCCGCACACGATCTACAATTTTGCGACCAGACAACACCATTAGAATTAAAAGTACATTCATCACATAATCTTGTTCTTTGAGAGTGTGGAAAAACTTTAGTTTATAAGGTTTAAACCTATTTTTCTTAAGCATTCTTTGAACTGAAATCGCACACTATATTGTGCATAACTGCAGACTCAGCATCCTCATTAGTAACCCAATGTTCCTGTTGACGTTTAAAATTATTCTCCGTACATCCAGTATTTTTAAAGTTGGTAAGAATTCTTCCTACTATTGTATGCGTTATAACTTTTTCCGGATGTCGTTCGTTAAAAATTACGATAGCTTCTCTTTGAGTTTTGTAGTTATCACCCACGATCAAAACTATTTCTATTTTATCTTGCTTAGTCAATGTAATTGACATTTTTATTAAAGAAGAAAATTTAGAAAGCTGTTATTATGGCATTAATAGCAGTGAACAAACTAATGTCAATTTGATGTTTTATGTGACAAAGGAACAAGACACGAAATCCATGGCAATTGCGACAAAGATACGTGAGAGCCTATCATATTATAATTTTGTTTGACTTAATAGCGAAACATGAATGTATGTATATTCTTTCCACCAATATTGCGTTGCAAAACGTTATAACAATTTTTAAAAATCTTGTTTTTGACCTTTTGAAAATATGTTAAAAACATTTAGAATAAACTATCCCCAAAACCTGTACATGAAATTAAGAAAGAGCTTCTCGCGAATGTCCACCATATAATTTATAAAAAAACTATTTTGTGCATCGAAGAAGGAATTAAGAAACTTAAAAAACTACAAATTTTCTCAAATTTATTACATAACATTAGTATTTATTATATAACTTTGCACCAAAATTACATTGCTAAACTACGACTTTTTGACAGAACTTGTTTTTCAGCTTGATTTTAAGGCCTAATTATTTTTTTTTTCTTATCGTTTAGTGAAACATCAACTAATAAATAAGTACATAAAATAATTTATGTGGAAAAACAGTTGATTGTCATTTTAGGGAAAAATAATTGAAAAAAGTCAATGTCATCAAATAGTTTCGAACATTGGTACATAAATGTAAAAACTACAATACAATCATTTTTTATTTATAACTTTTTTCAATATTTCCATTAAAAATACGATTTTTTTACATTTTAAAATTTAAACGTCAAATTTGACAGGCAAGGCATGTGACGTCATGACCTAATTTGGGTGTAATCCTAAACATAAAACATGCACTAACATATTTCGAAGTTAAATTTTCAAAAACTCTTATAATAAAAATGTTTCCCGTATGGTACATATATATATATATATATATATATATATATATATATATATATATATATATATATATATATATATATATATATTAGATATGGCATCAGGAAACACCTCTTCCATATAAAACAAGATATTTAAATACCTGTGCATTATAATCAGCATATACTTATTAGGTTGAAATTTATAACCGATCAAATAGGAATTAACAAAATACCTAATCATGCTTATTAGATTAAATTCATGTTCACTAAAATTCAGAAATATTTGTAAAATTACTAGATAATATTAGTTTAAGAGAAGTTGTGAACCTCTATAAACAAAAATGATTTATAAAAAATGTTCAAATGAAATTGTTTAAATGCTTCTTCAATTTCATTAAATACACCCATCATATATTTAACGTCCGTCAAAATGTTTTACAGTTCCTTATCTCTCGCCGTAATTACTATCGGGACACAAACAATAAGAAATAAAATGGTTCTTAAAATGCAATGGGTGGGGTGGGCTTCTAGATGGGCGTACTTTCAAAATTATTAATGAAGAGACGGGACAGAAAACTTCTATGATAAAATATTAGGTAATATTTGCAAACGTTATGAAGGATAAATTCCTAAATGAATTCCTTTATTATTAATTTAATCACTCTTTATGTTTTCGAAAGCTTAAAATAGTTTTTATCATCTGATATTAGTGGGTATCTACGGGAAAAATAATTTCATTTACTAACTATTTTATATAGTCGATTCTGTGCCATTGTTAATATCTATGTCTATGGACTATCAATATTTAGTTGGCGTTATAAACTTACACAAGTTATTTAAGCAGTTCTAATTTCATAGATAATCGTCGATTTGGAGCTTATTATTTCCCTTAATAGGACACGAGAACGATGGTTCAGAACGATAAAAGTAAGAGTATTCCTAAGTGTATAATTTCGTCGAGAAAAAGAATGATGCTAAATTAGAATTTATCACTTTTTATCCTGTGGATGTAAAATGTATACAATAACCTAGGTAATAATCTAATGCAAGCTCACTACGGAGAAGGATTTAAACCTTTCCAAAAGTGGATATGGAATGGGCTGCAGGTTTTACTCTGTGTAAAACACAGTACCGGACAGTTCATTCCAAAGGGATAAGGTTTTCCAAAAAAAGAGAATCCTTGAAGAGAGTGCAAACGTGACGTATTAGTGTATTCCATACACTACTCTGGGATGAAGCAAGGAGGTACATCCATTGAACACCAAATGAAATATTTATAGAATAGGCTCAAAATTTCTTTTGACATAGCACCCTTCTAGACGGAATACAACAAATGCAGGGTATGTTTGGCGGTAGAGCCCCACACTTGCCGGGGCTAATTTTTACTCAGCGTTATTTAACTAAAAGCTGTTATGAAATATATAGCTTTTTAGTGCGGAATAATGTAAACAAACAGCGTTTGAGAAGCTAATGAAATAGAATGTCTCGAGATAATTATGGTGAGTTTTTTTTTGGAAAAAATTGTTTCATAGATTTTTGAAACCTTAAAATGGAACTTATTACTGTCACCTACGACAGAATTTGTTTTAGATTTTCTACAGTACTACAAGCGCTTATTGTCTGCGGGTACTGGCTTTTAACAGCGTTCATGACAGATGAAGCAACAAAAATGCAGTCGTCATCAAGGCTATAAATTAGATTTTTGATCTTTTTCAGTACATCCTTAATGTAGACCAGAAAATAGGTTGTAAAGAGTGGTATGGCATGCGCTAATAATGAAAGTGTCAGAAATTAATCCAATGGAAAGAATGATCTTTTAAGAAGTTTGAGAGCCATAAACCGAAACTTTTAGATATACTGTAGGAGCGCAGATTAGCTAACAATCTGTCAGGTCAAACATGGTCGAATGCCTTAGATATGTGAAGCCTAACTGCTTAAAATTTGGTTAATATTCAATTGTGTAGTTCCCATAATGTGTTAGATAGTTTAAGAAATCTCCTGTTGATAAAAGATTATGGAATTCATATAGATGTTCACTAATAGTATGAAATTCCAAATACGTTAATATATAATAATTGATGTTTTTCCGTAACCTTTGATATTACAGTGTAACTTGTGAAAAAAATGTGTTGCCCCAAGCTTGGGCGTAATTTTGTAACTTATGAAAAACTGTCCTCAGTTTGAGGCATCTTTTTTTTGTACCCTGTGAGAAGTTGTTTGTCCCACGCTTGAGCGCAATTTTGTAACATTGGAACTTGCCCGCACGTTGTGGTGTCATTTTGTAGCTTATGAAAAGGTGTTTAATTGCGCCCCACGTACACTGCGTCATTTTGTAACCTTTGAATATTGGACGCCCCAAGCTTGAGCACAATTTTCTTGCAGCCCCGCTTTAATTTCTGCTAATGAATTGAGTGGATCCTGATTTTTAAAAGAACTAAAGAAATTAAACAAACACTAGCTCAGTTTTCCTTGGCAGAGAAATATGGGTAAGAGATAATTGTCTTACGTCTTTTTTGGAATTCATTTCTATTTTTTAAAAGGCTTTAGCTGTACGAAATTTTGGGCACCATCCATTTTAAAATAGAAAGGATCTAACTTCAGCTAAAAAAATGGAAAAATGCTGAAGGGTTTTATGGGTATTACTAAAAAGAATTAGTCTAGTACAACTTATCCTGAAAAGAAAAATAAATATTCAGTGAGACACTAGCTTTAATCAAAAAAGAAAATTTATTCATGTTTTTAAAATGAAAAGTTCTAACCTTTACAGTTTTACCTAACAAATTCTAGCCTAACTAGTAGTTGTTACATTAAAATTTTAGACTATTATAACCCCGAAGACGAGAAATCGTGCTTTACACTTCACTTTTTAGTCTGCTTTACATTGCAGTTAAGGCACTACTCTCGAATAAGTCTATTGAAGGGAGTTTTGTTGACTTACTGTTTTTTATTCCTGTGCGATCGACTACGCCCGATTTCACACTTTTTCTTAACAAACACTTAGAAAGCCCACTACGGCTTTTATTGAAGAAACTGGTACTTTTACTTAGCGGCTCTGGTGAAAATTAGCCTACTTCGGCTACGGTACTGCCTGGCTGCGGCTAGATGGAAAACAGCCCGGCAGCGGCTTGATGGTACTGCCTGGTTGCGGCTAGATGGAAAACAACCTTGATTCAAGCTCTGCGGAGCCTTAAATAATCGTGCGACTTTTGCCGGTAATATCACGACGCTCCAATCAAAACTGCGGATCAAACATTTCACCAATCGCGGCGTAGCGAGAGGTTCGGTCAGGAACCCGCAAAACACCGTATATACCGAACGTCTTGGAACTTCTGTTTAATATACCGTTCGGTACAAAAATGAAAATGAGTACAATTTGAAATGGAAAAATCAGTAACATTACATGGTCTTAAAATCTAGGAAAAAATGAATGTTACATTTACCCCCTTCCAAAAAGAAATAGACTACACTAGTCTATTAAACTTAGGCTACTTATGAAAAGGTACAAAGTGGTACACTATCACTTAATACTAAGGTCAGAACTTAAAACAAAATTACAAACTTCGGACCTT
Source organism: Pachyrhynchus sulphureomaculatus (assembly GCA_019049505.1). Taxonomy (NCBI): domain Eukaryota; kingdom Metazoa; phylum Arthropoda; class Insecta; order Coleoptera; family Curculionidae; genus Pachyrhynchus; species Pachyrhynchus sulphureomaculatus. The sequence goes on from CM032446.1 coordinate 155,881,331, forward strand.
ACTACTAGACTTAATTCAATTAAGCACTAATATTAAGTACAATGAAAACCAAATGAAAATCTTTGCATGTACACAAGAATCTTATAACTAGACTTAACTTAATTAAGCACTAAGGTTAAGTACATCAAAAAGTAAATAAAAATCCTTACATGAACATAAGAAATACCTGTTCAAAGTAACAATCGCGGTCTTCTTATATAAAAGAATCAGCTCTGGTATTGTTACCAAAACAAAAAATATAACTTTGTCTAGACTCTTGTCTGAATCAAAAAAAGTGAACTGAAATAAAATATGAACACCCCCCTTAAAATATTTTAAGGATTGTCTGAAAATTTTTTATTTCAGCAAAAGAAATTTATTAAAATTCTAAAATAAAGAAAAAAATAAAAAAATGATTCTAGTGCAAACACTTACACTAAAAAGAAAAAGTCTTGTCAGACCGTTTAGCACTAGGCCAAAAAAAAAAGGAATATCTGGATAAATATCCAGAGAAACGCTCGGGAAAAATCGCCATCCATGCTCTAGCTCACCGCTAAGAGAACATTCTAAATCTAGTATCTCTACTAGTCGCATCAGAAAATAATCGCACTCTATCGCGCAATGTCGACGTCCTAAGACATCTAGACATGCTAAAATCGCTAGGGAAAACGCTCTGGTTGATCGCCAGATAATCGCACTCTATAACGCAATGTCGACGTCCTAAGACATCCAGACATGCTAAAGTCGCCAGGGAAAACGCTCTGGTTGATCGCCAGAAAACATGTCAGCTCATCGCCAACAAAACGCTCTGGTATATCGCCAGAAAAAAACCTCGGCTCCTCGCCAAGAAAACACTCTGGTATATCGCCAGAAAAAAAGCCTCGGCTCCTCGCTAAGAAAACATTCTGGTACATCGCCAGAAAAAGGCTCGGCTCCTCGCCAAGAAAACACTCGGTAAGTAGTCCTCGACTACACAAAGCCTGCGTTCTAAAAGAACAATCTCGCCATTAACATAGTGAGCAGCTATAAAAGCTAACAATATCACTATAGGCACAGTGAATAGCTATAAAAGCTAAAATTCACCCTAAACACAGTGAATAGCTATAAAAGCTAAAATTCACCAAACTGAATGATCCTGCTTCAAAAAGCAATGTTCACTAAGAACAGAATGATTAGTCTGCGCACAACTAACATTCAAGGAAACATTCCCAACATAACTATATGAGACAGCAAGTCTCGAAATAGGACCTCCCTAGAGTCATAATCCTATATATAGGAGTCCATAAGCAAAACGACTCAAAATCACACATTTTGAGCACATGCCCTCAGGCAACCAACATACACTGAAATATATACAGAAATATATATACAGAAATATATACAGACATATATACAGGAGTTCAAATCCCAAACCTTTGGTTATGACAACTCCATACTGAGCTTGGTGAAAGCTCTTAGCAAAAGCTAATCAAATTTTCGGCACATCGCGCCAAAGTGACAAATCTGCCTAGAAACATGAGCCAGAAAAAAACGCCCTCCATCATTCTTCAGGGTGGCTACACAGAGATATAAAATTTAACCAGCATTGCGCTTCTCCAAGTTGCATGAAGAACCCTCGTGTACTGGTCTCACCCTAGAACAACAACGAAAAACATTCAATCCACCCCACATAACAGGAGACAAACACCTCACCACGATATACTGAATGGTGGAGACAATAAAATACAGAATTGGTGACCCTGGTGTCCACCAACAAAAGGGAGTAGATTATAGCATCCACTAAACTGAAACGGTGTCTACCACACCACCATAAGTCAAAACAATTAATCAATAGGGTGTTCCGAAACACACTACTGCCAACAGCCTGTCACCACTAATAGGCTAATTGGAGCTGAGGTCGACTACAGTAGTTAGGCTCTCCTTTGGTTCGAATAGAAATAACCATTGGGTAACAAAACCCCTAAAGGTCCCAAAGGTCAAACGTTCACCCTCCATAGACTACCCTTCCAATCAGTCTGTTCCTCAGGAAGACTAACTCCCTGCCAAACGTCGTAACGGCATCTGTTAGCACCCGGTGCATCACAGCCTGTAAAAACAAATCACTCATGGGATACAACCTAAAAGGTTTACAAGGTTGACTTAACCAAGCTTCTAACGAAATTTCAAAAAAAACTAAAATGAGCTTAAAAGCTACATGAAGCAAAAATTTCTCAAATTTTTGGTGGCAACGCAACAAAACTTTTGAAGACGACAAGAGCTTTTCCAGCTTAATCAGAAACAAGAAGAAAACATCGTTGACAGCTAAAATATTCGATCATGGTGTTAATCGTCTCCCTAGACAATAGCCTCTAGAAGAAACTGCTACAGGTATCAGGCATAACCGTTTTCTGTCAGCCCAAACTCCTAGATTACCTCTTGGAAATCTAAAAATTCGGTTAGGAATCTTCCTTCACTGCGCTTAGCCTCTCTTGACAAGGTTCTCATCTCGGTATCAGATTTTGATCATTTCTTTGTGAAACGACTGCCTTAGTCTGCTCTCATCTCTTGTAAATGATCAGCCTTTAGTTCTCCTGCAGAACTTCAATTTTCTATCAATCTGATAGTAAACCGAAAAAACTCAACGTACGCCTAGGAGTCCATGCAAAAAATTTTTAAAAAAAAAAGTGACTCAAAGGTAACGTTTAAACGGCTCTGAAAAAAAAATAGAAAATACCCTCAGTTTGTCAATTCAGAAGAAGATCTAAACCAAAATAATCCAAGTCTTAGACTTACAGGATAAACCAAAATCAATTTACTCTTAATTGCACCCAACATATACCATTAAGGTAATAAAAATACACCCACTCGGGTAACAAACTTTGAAATTGCTCATAAAAACAATTTTGACTCAACATCATACTACACGAGCTACATCTTGCGCTTGTCCTAACTCAAGATCACCTTGGATTGCCTCTAATCAAAATTTCGCTTCCAAGTGTCAAGAACTGGATATTATTTGGGGTCATAAGCAAATCAAATCCCGCGACCACCGACATACCAGTCTTATGATATATCCTGAGTGTGACTCTTTTGCAAGCTCGCAACAGCTGAGTCGATGCTAAACATCAACTACAATCCACCTAAGTTTGGATATGATCAGTACCCAAAACCTTAGCAAAAACTATAAAAGTAAGCTATCCTCAGCTCAACTTTTATAACAGTCAAAAAAACGAGGTCGTCACCTCTACAGAGCAACATCAAAAAAAATAAAGTAAAGCAATTAAGATAATGTAAATATAAACTATTCTTCTTCTGACAAACTTTCATTAGGGTTAGGTTCATTGAATGGTTTTAAGTCTTTAATATGCCATCGTCCTACTTTAGTCCCATCTAAATTAACTAAAACATAAACTAGATCTGAAATCTTTTCTCTTATCACGCAATGCACATACTTAGGTACCAACTTAGATGTGAATTTATCTGCTGCACTGGAAAGAATTTTATTTTTTCGCCAAACGTGATCACCTATATTAAAGGCAAAATCCCTTTTTCTAAGGTTGTAAGACTTACTGTTCCGTTCATAAGCCTTATGTATCCTACTACGCACGTCGGTGAAAATGTCTTTTAAACCCTTTAAATTTTCGGCGTACTCACCCCTGTTACCCGGAATTATTTCGCTGTCAACATTGACATCCAAATCTAAGTTTTTATAATACGATCCAGATAGAGGTATCTGTCTGCCGTAAACTAAGAAAGACGGTGTAAACCCGGTTACTTCGTGTCTTGCGGTGTACACGGGATTGAAATGTATGTTAAAACTATATGTCTCACTTAAGCTCTTAAGACACTCAGAAGTAAACTGAGTACCGTTATCGCATATCGAAAGCGATGAAACTCCGTGGATTAGAAAAATATCGTTTTCTAAAATTTTCAAAAAGCATTCGGCTTTAGAGCTTTTCAAAAGAAATAACACGGTATACTTTGTTAACCAGCAAGAAATTACGAAAAGTCATTTATTTCCCTTTTTTGAACGTGGAAATGGGCCTACTAGATCAGCTGCTATGACTTGAAAAGGGTAATTGACCGTTTTCTCTTTTCCCATCAGTCCCATAGGTAGTGTATTTGGAGATTTCTGTGCTCCACATACTTCACAAGTCCTCACAAATTTTAAGATAACAAAACGCATTTTTGGCCAAATTAAATTAAATGTATGTTGTCTCAGCCTAATCGCCCAACGCGCTAGTTTGCCACTAGGGTTTTTAATAGAATTAAGCCACAATAAACTATAATGATCTGTTATGACCGTGAAAGGAACACCTTCTATGTAAGGTTGAAACTTTTCGATGTTAAAGAGTACTGCTAAACATTCTTTTTCAACAACCGAATAGTTACGTTCAGCCTTTGATAAAGTTCTACTGGCATACGCTATCACTCTTTCCTCACCGTTGATTTTCTGTGGTAGGACGCTCCCTAAACCGGTATTAGAAGCATCACTATGAATATAAAACTGTTGGGAAAAATCTGGTTGGGATCAAATTGGAGCTGAAACCAATAGCTCTTTAATCTTTATAAAAGATTCTTCGGCTGCCTTTGTCCAATCTATCGATTGTCCTTTTTTTTCGTCCTTTCTAAAGATCATTAATAGGCGACAACAGGGTAGAAAAATTCTCGATAAAAACGTCTGTACCATGAACACATTCCTACGAAGCGCTTAACTTCTGTAGTATTAGTAGGTCTCGCATAATTAACCATGCTTGCTACTTTATCCGGATCGGTACGCAAGGAATTTGAGCCTACAATATAGCCTAAAAACTTTAGAGAAGTTTTGAAAAAATCACATTTGCTCAAATTTATCGTCAGTCCGGCCTCTTTCAATTTATCTTTTACTTCCTTAAGTAAGCGAATATGCGATTCGAAGTCTTCCGATGTTACTAAAATATCATCGAGATAGGTAAAAATATGTGGCTCATATTTCGGACCAAATATAGCGTCCCACTAAACGTTGCTGAGTTTGAGCAGCGTTCTTTAGACCAAACGGCATAGTGACGAACTGAAATAGACCTCGGCCTACTACTGCAAAAGCGGTCTTTTCCTTAGAGGATTTGTCCAAAGGAATTTGCCCGAAAGCCTTTCTAAGATCTATCGAAGATACATACTTAGCATTCCTGAGTGATGTCAAAATTCTGTCGATGTTCGGTAATGGATAGTTATCAAATTTGCTGATCTCGTTGAGCATTCTTCCGTCATAGCTTAGACGATGTCACTCCGAGTTTCAACATTTCGTCTAACCCCTTATTTAATACTTTTGACATATACGGAGACATGGCGAAGGGCCTTGTCTTTACAGGACTGGCATCAGCCGTATCTATAGACATGGTGATTTTATTCGTTCGGCCTAACCTATCTTTACTACTTATTTCTTTGAAAGAGCTTATTACTTTTTCTGCCTTCAAGCGTTCCGTCCGCGAGAGATCATCTAGGGTACATAGACGCGAGAAAAGGTTTTCTAAAGGACTTTCTGAAAAACAATCTTTAAAACTTGTATTAAAATCGACTTCTAGGGACTGTGGATACCACGAATTATCTTTAAAATTTACAAAAATTCCGAAATTTTGTGCAAAATCACATCCTAAAACCAAAGTATGTGATAGAGAAAGGTACTACTAGAACAGAGATTACTAAACAATGACCATTGCAGACTAGCGGCAACTCAACCGTACCTAAAACTTTTAGACGGCTGCTATCTGCAGTGGTAACACTTCTATTTTTGACGTGGCATATTTTTTATACTTAAACGACTTAAAATTTTAATACCATTCTGACCTATAACGGAGGCATTTGCACCAGAGTCAAATAAAGCCGAGAAATGGGCACCTAATAGATCTATCTTTATATGCGGTCTATTATCTAAATATTTATGCACGAATAAAGGAGACATGTGACCATTTGGAGAAGCAGGAGTTTTAACTTGAGGAGAATTTTTATTAGACTTAAAAAAATCAGAAATTTTTTGTAACTATTTAGTCCTACCTGATCTATTGGAATATTTCTTTACTTAAGATCCTCGTTAGAATCTTTTCTTTTATCCGCGACCGGACGTTCTGAGAAAGTACGACGGATTTTCAGTTCATAGTCTAACTCATATTCCAGTAGGTGATTGACTTTAAAATTGAAGGCTTCCATGATAAATGAATACAATTTAAAAGAATTGTTTAAAAAATCATAAAAATATTTCTCCTGTGCTCCCAATAGTCTAAATAAAATCAAAATATGTAAAGGCACTTAAAATATGTAAACTTCTTTACTAAACATTAAAAAAAATCTTCGACAATTTCAAAAAATTTCTAAGTATCTCCTTGTATTAAAATTCCTTTATTAAGATATCTTAAGAATTTTCAACAAAAAATCTCCAAATACCGTTTCGTATATCAGCAAAGTATTTTTAATATTCATGCAAAACATCGGTGAGGAAAAAACGTACATTTTTTTTTCTTCGGTTAATCGCAAAATAAACAGTGCAAAATTAAAGTAAACCAGCACATCTGCTAATCTGAACTATAAAGGTAGCTTTTAAGAAAAAAGTAGGAATCTCTTATCTTAGAGTCAACAACAAAATTCAAATATCTATATCAGATAAATTGAAATAAAAAAATTCTACAAATTTCCTGCTTTTCTCTTACTGCTATAGTGTAGTTTCGTTTAATAAGTATTATGAAATAAAAATATCTGCAAAGTTAGAGCTTTTATTTTGTTCGAAAGCTAGTACACTGAACCCTTTTTTAAAAAATAAAATTCCAAAAGCCCCGCGTTGACAGCGCTATTTTGTAACTTGTGAAAAAAATGTGTTGCCCCAAGCTTGGGCGTAATTTTGTAACTTATGAAAAACTGTCCTCAGTTTGAGGCATCTTTTTTTTTGTACCCTGTGAGAAGTTGTTTGTCCCACGCTTGAGCGCAATTTTGTAACATTGGAACTTGCCCGCACGTTGTGGTGTCATTTTGTAGCTTATGAAAAGGTGTTTAATTGCGCCCCACGTACACTGCGTCATTTTTGTAACCTTTGAATATTGGACGCCCCAAGCTTGAGCACAATTTTCTTGCAGCCCCGCTTTAATTTCTGCTAATGAATTGAGTGGATCCTGATTTTTAAAAGAACTAAAGAAATTAAACAAACACTAGCTCAGTTTTCCTTGGTAGAGAAATATGGGTAAGAGATAATTGTCTTACGTCTTTTTTGGAATTCATTTCTATTTTTAAAAGGCTTTAGCTGTACGAAATTTTGGGCACCATCCATTTTAAAATAGAAAGGATCTAACTTCAGCTAAAAAAATGGAAAAATGCTGAAGGGTTTTATGGGTATTACTAAAAAGAATTAGTCTAGTACAACTTATCCTGAAAAGAAAAATAAATATTCAGTGAGACACTAGCTTTAATCAAAAAAGAAAATTTATTCATGTTTTTAAAATGAAAAGTTCTAACCTTTACAGTTTTACCTAACAAATTCTAGCCTAACTAGTAGTTGTTACATTAAAATTTTAGACTATTATAACCCCCGAAGACGAGAAATCGTGCTTTACACTTCACTTTTTAGTCTGTTTTACATTGCAGTTAAGGCACTACTCTCGAATAAGTCTATTGAAGGGAGTTTTGTTGACTTACTGTTTTTTATTCCTGTGCGATCGACTACGCCCGATTTCACACTTTTTCTTAACAAACACTTAGAAAGCCCACTACGGCTTTTATTGAAGAAACTGGTACTTTTACTTAGCGGCTCTGGTGAAAATTAGCCTACTTCGGCTAGATGGAAAATAGCCTCTCGGCTAGACGGTACTGCCTGGCTGCGGCTAGATGGAAAAACAGCCCGGCAGCGGCTTGATGGTACTGCCTGGTTGCGGCTAGATGGAAAACAACCTTGATTCAAGCTCTGCGGAGCCTTAAATAATCGTGCGACTTTTGCCGGTAATATCACGACGCTCCAATCAAAACTGCGGATCAAACATTTCACCAATCGCGGCGTAGCGAGAGGTTCGGTCAGGAACCCGCAAAAACACCGTATATACCGAACGTCTTGGAACTTCTGTTTAATATACCGTTCGGTACAAAAATGAAAATGAGTACAATTTGAAATGGAAAAAATCAGTAGTAACATTACATGGTCTTAAAATCTAGGAAAAAATGAATGTTACAACAGAAAGCAACGTGACCGGGCGGTAGTTGTTTGGCCTAGTCTTTTTTTTACCTTTTTCAGAGTAGCTGAACAGTACCGCATTTTCAGTAGGAAAGAAATATTCCTTTTTTATAGCTGAACAACCTACAAGAAACCAGTGTTGGCATATTTTTAGAGTACGATGACAAAATATTGCATGAGCGGTAGAAATTTTTTATTTTTTGGTTTCCTTAATCTGCATTTTATGACACGCTTCCTAAAAACAATATCGGACATTTTTTGAATTCACAATGGGAAAAACTGGCAGTACTTTCTTCTTGAAATAATAAAGTATTAAACAAATACTTGAGTTAATTTATGAGACTGGATGTGGACTGTCTACCTGCTCTTGGGAACCACTGAATAGGGAGGGTGACAACCAAATACCTGGATACTGTGTAGGCACCTGCGATGGGGATACCACATCTCTTACTTGTGCTCTAGGATAAGAAAAGTAATTTACAAATTCATTCAGTTAAGGTCGATTCTTTCCCTGGACTAAATGAGGGCCTGGCGTTGGTCCAGTCCATCACTGAGTATGGTGTTGTCGGCTGATACTACTGCGGACCGACATTACTGCATAAAAAAAATTATTAAAATCTGTTTGAATAAATCAATCTACTATTTTACAGCTCTTTTATACAGTGCGTTTAGTGTTTTAACAATTAGTAATTTATATAAACATAGCGTGCTTAAATTTATCCGTAATCACCCTAAAGATTTCCCGGTGACCTCTGCACATCAGTATCGTACTCGGAGGCAGGCTGGAGAACCTTTAGAAGAGCCTCGAGTGTACATCTTCTCTGCTGAGGCATATGCAGCCTATTCTGGATCCCCGCTTCTTCAACATTCTGCCTGGCAATGTATCCGGCATCAACTCTTTTGCAGTGTTTGTAAAAAAATCAAGGATGTGGCTAATTTTGGGCGTGTAGTTTCTGTTCTTATCTAGCTCCTTTCCTGCTAGACATATTGTTTTGTTTTAGCCATACAGCTCTTTATTTACATAATTTAAAGAAAGAACAGGAAATTTGACGGGAGAACTTTTCCTTTTTTCTTTTTTGGTTTGGTTTGAGACTGACGCCCACTCCACACGAGTTAACTCATTAAAGGGTTGGAAACAAGTATTTGAAGTATTGAATATTGGTAGAAATTAGATTATTGAGGATTGTATTGGATTTTTTTCTTAGAGTTTTAGAATACTAAGAATGCTCTTGTTATTATTTCGCATTATTTTGTTTTATTTTATTTTATTATTACTTTTGTTTTGCATTATTTCTTTTCTTGGACCGAATAAATTTGATTTGATTTTTTTGATTTTCGTACTTTGTTTGAATATCACGAGTACAATGATAAATATGCAATATATAATTATATTCAGATAATGAATTTATATTTTAGGAATATTTTCAGTAACTGCACTACTGTTTCAAAGTTATGGTTGGTATTAAGATTTTGAGTATAATCTGAGCTTCCATTAGAATCTAATTGAAAAAAAAAAATCATATGTCCCTTTTCCTACAAAAAATGCTTCTTCTTGATCTGTCTCTCAATTTTAAAATTTGAGGTTTTTATTTTAGTGAGGTTTATTTTGTAAGTAGTAAAGGATTATTTTTAGTGAAAATTGACTGAAACTGAAATTTTTAGTAAATAGTTAGACAAAGCCAAACTCACAGTAATATTAAATATCTCTTAGAAAAATGCGTCAGTGTGTTTGGAATATTATAACAAAGAGAAATAAAACGCTTTTATATGATAACAACAAACTTGAATGAATGAAATGATTTTAATATTCAAAGGCAAATTATTTAAATGCTTTAGATGTTACTTTATTTTGTTTTAAATCAAATAATAGAATATAACCAGTCTACTGGTTTGCTCATATCGATTAGGCATCCATACAGCCTCCACAATGGAATCATCCCGCATGGATTTCGCTGTTACTATTATTTTTATGATATATTTAGTAAAAAACCGTAGGGCCTAATTATATATTTAATCGTTGATTGCAGTTTAAAATTTTAAAAATATCATCTCATAACATTAATTTTTCTTAGATTTTAAGATCATGTCACTGTTTTTCTTTCTATAATTTATTTTTTATTACATTTTGATATTTGATTAGCCAGTGATTTCAATTTTTGAGCAATGTAACTTAAAACAGTGATTTAAATTTTTGAACAATGTAACTCAACCATATATAACGTGTTGCTGACCTAACTTATTTAGTTGTCATTGATTTTGGGTCCCGGAAGTGAGCCATTTTAAAGATGTCACTTTGAAGAATAGGCAAAAGATATATAAACGGCCATATGGAATTTTTAAGGGCTTTTGCCTCCAGTATGCCGTAGTGGCTTTTTCCTCCAGCATGCCGTAGTGCTTTTTTCTTCCGTCATGCCGTAGTGCAGTAACGGCGTTTTTTTTTTATCACCAAGTGGGTGTTGTTTATAGATCTCAAGTTTGATGCCTTTTTCCAATCTTAAAATATTCTGCTCATCCTAAAGCATTTCGGGTCAAAAAGTGATTAACTACCCAAATGAAAATAGGAGAGTAGTGGCTGAGACAATATTTTGATGAGAATCTCACCAGGAGAGGCTAAGCAGCTTATGGAAAACCCACGAGGAAAAGCCAATCAGTAAGTCATAAGCACACCAGTTTACATACCTCACTTCTTGTCTACAGGTGTGTTTACAACGACTACTCAACACGTGTAATCCGCATAGTTAATTTTACAAACTTTTAGATCGTTTTTTTTTAAAGTCTTTTGTTTTTTTACACTTGGGATTAGTAATTCATAGAATTCTAGTTTAAATGTGTACTCTCTCATAGCCTAAGTGGTTTTTATTTTGTTAATGTAATTTTAAGAGTGTAATAAAAGGAAGAATTTTTATTTTGTTATTATACCCTTCTTTATTTATGTTTAAATGTATAGCGTTTCACTAAACTCCTGCTCTTTCTCTCAGTAGGCAATGGTTGTACGTAAATTTATTTTATTGTAACAACTAAATAACTCTTCAGTATTTTTTCATTTTTTTGAGCCGAAGTTAGATTCTTTTTATTCTAAAATGAATGGTGCCCAAAAACAGTACAACCAAATTTTAAACAACTATAGAGATTATTTTCAACAGGAGTAAAAAATTACCTCGATTTCCATGTACTCGACGTAAAAAACGAGCTAGCTTATATCTAATTTTTGCTCTATCAGTATTAATACCCACTCAACCCATTCTCAAAAATTAAGATATACATAAGGGGCAATAAACGGCTTCTATTTAATAAATAAAATATTTATTAAATATAAAAAAAGTTGGGGCTATACAAAATAACGCCGCAACGAGACGTTACAAAATAGCGCTCCAACGTGAGGCTATAAAGATAGCGCCGCAAGCAAAGGCTATAAAAATGTCCCTAAAAGAGACGTTATAATACATATCAACTATAGTATAACATAATGGCTGGTAGTGAAAATCAGAAAAAACCAACCAAACTCACTGCTATGATTTATTTAAAGCATGCATATATTTCTAAAAATGACTTCGTAAAATATTAGTGATTTTTATGTAATTTTTTTTCTAAATTATTGGCCCCACGAGCATATTAACCACACCGAGCCACTAGCGCTGGATTCGAATCAGTGACCATACTTGCCAAGTACACTTGATGCGCTCTTTACTCACAGTGCTAACGAGGTCGACGTTTTATGGTAGTTCACTCGTAAATTCACTTTTCTTAAGAATTTGATGAAATTGAAATATGATGTTGAACTAAATGTTTTTCATTTAATTAAATAAAAAAAATTTGACCGATTGTGAAGCGATATTCATAATTAAAATGCACATAATTAACATGCAATAGACCAGGGAAGTATAAAAAGGCATAGTTTCGTGTATACCTTAAGAACTTTTCTTACAAATTTTTTAAAAAACTAATATTTAGTAAAAAAAAATTAGAAAAATTTTGGAACATTTTTTTTATCGATTTGTTAACCACATATTTAAAGTTGATATTTATTTAAAAGCATAACCGCGTAGTGAGGGACAAGTATTACAATTTAACAACGCTGTATGTCGTCATATTTTAGGCGCCAGAATTCAAACAGCATTTAAGGTGACTAACTTTTAAACAGAAATTCATTTGTAGGTTAAATAATTTATTGAATACAATATATTTATCAGCTTTATCTATAATCATCAAATAAAAATATTAAATATATTTGTATCTTGATATTTATTATTTTTAGTATTTAAAAGATTTTATATTTAACAAAAATATGTTTGTAGGTTCAATAATTTTTCAATATTTTAAGTTAATATTATGTTTATTTATCAACACTGTTACATATCAATTAATAACAATATTAAATATATATTAAAAAACGGTTTTATAAATCTTCTCCGTAAAACTAAATAAATAATTAATAATACTAATGGTAAATAAATAAAGTATTATAAACTATTTGTACAGTAATTAATTACTTTATTTAATACTCGCGTATATTTGGTTATACGTGGTTTGCCTTTGTCTTTTCGACCAGATAATAACTGCACTATTCCTGTGGAACCCAATTTATCATAAGAACTTTTTAGATCTTCTAAAGTTATGCATTCAGATGCAATTCTTTTAATCATAAAATCTGAAATAACACTTTTAAAGGCATTAAAGATGGCAATATTAGTTTTTTCATGACGCACTCTTGATACGATACGTAATTTGTAATTACGACCTAAACGTTTCTCATGAGTTATCTTTTCTAGTGAATGGATTTTTTACACAGACAATACTTTAAATTTTTTCCTAACTCATCTGACTCAACGATCCGTCGACCACTACACAGGTTAGGCTCTTCAGTTTTTATTTTTTTTTCGCATCATTCATTGCAAATACTTTTTTTGCGTTTACTGATGAGCTTTTACTTTGCAACTTTACCTTTATGTCTCAATTGTTTATAATCAAAAGGCAATTTTTATTTAATTATTTTTTTTATTTTAATAGGAGTAATAGGGTCTAAACAGTAAACATACACAAAGTGTAATAAATAACCTAAATAACCTAAATAAGCGTCATTCTATAGAGCATTCGGTATACGCATTGGCAGCGTTGCCACATTTATTTTCATTAAAATTGTGTGTCTGCATATGACAATTTTCCTGTATCGAATACAGTCTCCGACAAAAATAAAACACTCTGACATTGAGTATTTTAAACTTTTTGTATTTATTATCGGACTATACCTTTAGCTCCGATTGTCACGAGTGAACTACCTTAATGTAAAAATATTTTAAGTGTATGTTTTATGAAGATACCTGCATGAAAATAGGGAAGTTTATAGTGGAAGTATTAAGTGCTGATATAATCGGTAGAGTAGTAACTTACACTGGCAGTAATATATATTCTTAGTGTTCCGTATGGAACACTTATAAGATCACTTTGGTGTCTGTCCGTCTGTCTGTCCATCTGTCTGTTTGTCTGTCACCCTCGATTTTCTCCAAAATTATTTGACATAGAAAGTTTGGTACTAATATAGAAATCGTTGGCCTCATCAGAGCCATGTAAGTTTGAAAGTTAAATTTTGGGGGTGAAATCGAAAGTGAAAAAAAAATTATTACCAGGTCATCGAGTGAGGTGTCAAATGAAAGCTTGTAAAAATACGAGTTCAAAGATGTATATAATATAATACTTGTGCACTTTTTTTTTGTATTATTTTTTAAAATCGCCAAAAACCGCTGTCTCCCCCTTATCTCGAAAAGTACTGATCAAAAAATTTTGAAAAAATTCTGAAATATTCTCCACAGGGTGCAGATTGAACGAAAATTGTCTATAATTTAATTTATCTGGTATATAAAAAAAAACAAAAATTTTAAGGTCATCAGTTTTCAGTAAAGATCCAAAAAAAATTCATCTGGGGTGTGTTTTTTGAAGTCATTGATCATTTTATACTCCCATAACAAAAATTTTCATTTCAAAAGTAACGGAAACACTAATTGCGCAAGTTCGACTTGCACCTGATCGGTTATTCAAATTTTATTAACTTTTTAGCTCATACTTTTCTTATAAAATTAATATTTTAAAGTTTACCCTAAAATTATTTAGTCTTTGATTTAATTTTTTGCTTATAGCTAAATTGATTTTATGCTGAGATACTGTAATCGTCGGATTACAAATTCCAATAATTTTTCATAAGATATTGATTTCACAAATCTTTGAGCAGCGGTCATACATTCATATAAATAAACGTGACACGTTAAATTTGTAAGTAACCTTAAAAGCCATAATTTGTCAGAAAAAAAAACAAATAGCAGGACATTAATGTAAAAAAGACGGGCTATAAATATGCATATTATCATCGTGCTTCGAACATATTAATCTTGGAAAGGGCGTTTGCTGTTCTGCTACAGTGCTTATAACTACACTGCACAAGTGTATGAAAAATTATCAGGTCTGGCACTACGGAATATACCCAAAAGATTATAACTTTTGTTGTTTATAGATTATCGTTGAACCCTAAGAATACTGACAGTGCAATTAGGTGAATTCAGAAGATAAATACAAGATTTGCTTTATGTGGACAGTTTTACTTGACAGGGAGAATTTTGGCGTGTGTTTTAGGATGCTATATCTTTATTAACGGTAGATTTAGGAACAAGGATAGATCAGCATGGTCTTTTTTTTAGTTAGGAAACATAGTTTATTTGTGTGAACTGGTGGAAAATATAGTAGTGCAAAAAACTGGAAATTGAAACCCATATTTTTTCTTTTAATTTTTAAACTTTTATATAAATTTTATGACTTTTTTTCAAAATATAATAGCCCTTAACTTGAAATTTGTGAAGCTGTGTAAAAAGGTGGGAATTCAAGCGCATTATAGTGGTGAATACTACCGAAAACTGCATTTTGATCTACATTATCATGGATATATTTTTGAATGTCCACCAAATACATTTAAATCATCTTCTACTAGCTTTTATTTTATCAATCTCTTTTTTCAATTTTTCATTATTTAGTAGTTTCCTAAGGACTTATGTCTCCTTGAATTATTCTGAACTTATCCTCATTCACTACCCAACTTGTACAGTCATTGCCAGCAGCTATTCTTATTTTCTAAGAACAATAATTTACCCTTACGATCACTGAAATAAATTAGTGCCACTACGGAAATTATAAATACAGACTTGTTTCTGAGAAATTGAGAGTATAAACATAGCTTTAATATGATAGCATTTAGAAATTCAATCGGATTTTGAGTGTTGTTGGTGGTCTCACTCACAACTATGTTATCTTAGTTGAGACCTCCAAAAATTTTTTGACATTTTTTAAAGCACATTAGAAGACATGATTTAAGAGTCGTGTTACAGTTAGCTGGTTGGTTCATGTCTCAGTTCAAATTTTCACTTTTAGGATACTGCACAATATGGTTAATAGTGACTAATATACCACAAATACTTAACTACTTAAGACTTAACGAATAAATGAGTTTTGAAGCTATTTATAACTAGGCTGGAAAATGATTTTATCTATAATCTATAATATATATATAAAATGCAACGTCTCTCTGTCTGTATGTCTGTCCGTCCGTTAGTGCGCTTATCACTCGAGAACCACTTATCTGATTTACATGCTTTTCTTTTAAACATACATATCTTCTCTGGCCAGGTTTAGGATGTATTTTATTAGGTTAGGTAAAATAAGGAATAAGCAATGACGTTAATAGTGAATCAAGTCGGAAAAAAGTTTGCCGCGAGCGCGTTCTCTTGCAACACACTGCCTAAATCAATAAATATGGAACAATATCTTGTAGCAAAGAATATAATATATATAATGCCTGTCTGTATGTTCGTTAGTGCGCTTATCACTCGAAAACCATTTATCCGATTTATGTGTTTTTTTTTATTAATGACATGTTCTCTTTCCAGGTTATATAATAATAATAATAATAATATTTAATCTATAATATATATATATATATATATATATATATATATATATATATATATATATATATATATATATATATATATATATATATAACATATATATATATATATATATATATATATATATATATATATATATATATATAAAACCCAACGTCTCTCTGTCTGCCCATTAGTGCCCTTATCACTTGAGAAACACTTATCCGATTTACCTGTTTTTTTTTTTTAGATTTATACATATGTTCTCTGACTAGGTTATGGGATATATTTTATTAGGTTAGGTAATATAAGAAATAAGTAGTTTATGAATAAATTAATAAAAACTAAGTATCGTAGGAAAATTTGAAAAATACAAAACTAGCATACTTTACTAATTCTTTAAATCCATTATGTAATAATGTCCGTTTTTTTTATAGTTCGTTATTATAATATATCTTGTACATGACTTAAATGATTACTAACTGTAATACTTATACTACTGTATATTAGTTATATATGCGGGACAAGACATTTTTCGAATAAGGGTCCAGTACTGGATACACTTTATATTAGTTAAACAAACACTAAGAGTTTTAGTACTTATTCTATATAACTTACTTAAGTAAATATTTTCTTCTGATATTGAAATTTTTTAAATTTCTTTAAGCAAAATAATTATTGTTTTTGTGACATACCTTGGGTATTATTTTCGGTATAGAATATAGCCTATAACCTGACGCGAGACCTGCTTTATCTTCATACAAAATTACGTCAAGATCCGATTAACATTTAGATGACCCTGGAACCGAGAAACCGACTAACAGATCAAGAGTCTATAATTGCTTGTTTTAGCCTCTCACTTATTAGTGACTTTTTCAAAAAAAAAATGGTGGTTAAAAAGACGTCTTTTGTTAAAATTTTATAGTATCTCTGGATTTCTTTATATAAGGGATGTCATAAGTACTCCAAAATTTATTTGGCTCATCATAAGAACGCAACAGGTAGGAGGGGTACAGAACGTAATTCCGGTCTTTGGCGATTTAGTTTCAATGGAGCGTTTTACCGCAACAGAGAGTATCTTATGTGTACGATATTTCTCCGACCACTCTTCGGGGAAACTTTTGCATGCAGTATTATCTATTCGGCGTAAATAAAGCCATATAAATTCAAACGAATTAAAAATAGATGCAGTAAGTTGCAAAACCTGGCTTGACTTTAAGTACAGCTCGAACAGGGCCAATAGGAACATTAATAAGCTATGCATACGTGGAGTGCATTTGAATGTCAGTTTACCGAAATCTCAATTTCTCAATGTGCCAGAAACTTGTTATATTCATCTTAAAAATTATTTTCTACGCTTCAAAAAAATCCTGCTGAATTATTTAATCAAAGGTTAGAATTCTTTTTAATATTTATCAACATCTTAATCTCGAATTAGCAACATTTTTACTTTAATGGCCAAATTATTAAATATAATTGTCGTCAATGAAGTCCAAGAAATCCGAAACTGAAACATCAAAAGCCTTTACATAATCAGCTTGTGCTTCTTTGAGGACGATAAATGCACAACTGTTAATTCGCAATAATATGGGAGGATGTTTGAGATGGAGAACTTGTATTCGATGTAACAAAAGAACCTGGTTTCAGCAGAATGAAAGGACTTTCTTCAAATACATCTTTTCCGGCCATTCGAGAAATTTCCCTGATTAAATTGAATTAATACAGTAACATGCTGGCTCCACTTACCGATTCAGAGATAATATCTGGTATAAAATTGCAGGGATTACGAAAACGTTGTGCTGTTTTATTTTTGCCTGTCTCAAGATCCTATAAGGTAAACCCGATAGCACTTTTTTTACAGGAAATGAATTTGTTTTCGTCATTGAAATTGAAAAAAAGCACAGGCACAATGTTAAGGGTACTATATGCAATTACATTCTAGATTTAAAATAAGTTAAAACACTCCATATTGTATGCATATGAGAGATACAATAATAAAATAGGGAAAAGGCAATCAATTAATTTAATATTGTATATTTCTACAATATCAAAAAATGGTATGTATCTTTCATGTATTTTAAATAATTAATCTCACAGTTCTAATTAGATAACGATATTTATATATATATATATATATATATATATATTATATATATATATATATATATATATATATATATATATATATAAATGTTTTTAACTAATAAAATTGTCTACAGCTTTAAAAGAATATACCTGAGAAAATCACATTAACAAATGATTTTGAAAAAGTACCTATTAAATTAGTAAATATATTCGAAAAATAATCTTATAAAATATGTTTAAACTGTTAACCATGCAGAGGTAACAATCTCGACACGTGGATTTGACACACGCGGATGTGAGTCTTGCACGGTCGTTAAAATTTAAAAAATAAGTAATTGTTTAAACATATCGTATAAAATTCACTAATTTCTGCTTTAACTTGAATATTTCACACCCAGTTTATATATAATGTCGAGGATTTCACCTGATTTTTAACCTTTAATATAATTAAAAGTCACGTCACTAGATTGTTATTTGATATGTTGTCGCTTGTTAAAAAAATTACCCTCCCGTTTGGGCGCAATTTTGTAACCTTTTAACAACGCCCGCACTTTGAGGCGCAATTTTAAAACGTCTTAACTTCTTTGCTTTTAATAAATATATTATTTATTAAATAATATATTTGCAAAATATATTATTTATTAAATAATATTATTTGCCCCTTACGTATCTCTTAATTTCTGAGAATGGATTGAGTGGATATTAATACCGAAAGAACTAAAGAAATTAAACATAAACTAGCTCAGTTTGGAGAGATTATGGATAGGAGATAATTTTTGTACGTCTTTTGAAAATAGTCTCTCTAGTTGTTTAAAATTTTGGTTGTATAGATTTTAGGCACCATTCATTTTAAAATAAAAAGAATCTAACTTCAGCTCAAAAAAACGAAAAAATACTGAAGGGTTATGTAGTTGTTAAAAAAAAATTTAATATGGTATAAACCATTGTGTCTTGAAAGATAAAACGGGTGATTCAGTGAAAAGCTAGATTTAAATAAAGAAAAGGGTTTATTAATGACAAAATTAAAAGTTCTAACTTCGCTACACTTTAAAATTAATACTACTAAATAAAATCCCTTAATATAGTAGATGGTACGATTATATAGAGTCTTTAAATCAGGATTCTAATTAAGGGCTTAACTAAACACGATGTTAAAAGTTCGTGGAATTAACTTCACGAGTTACACGCGCTAAATAGGCGATGTAAACACACTTGGCAGCAGGAAGCAAGATCTATGCATGATGAGCTTATGACTTACGGTTTTTCTGTGAGTTTTTTGGCCTGTCCTGGTGAGATATTCATAACACTGATGTCTCCACCTTGGCTACCCCAGTTCCCTTTAGGCTGCTAAACATTCCTTGACCCCTAAAGGTCTGGGAATAAGCAGGATATTTCAAGGAAAAGGCCTTGAACTTGGAAACTAAAACCGTTTCTGCACTACTACATCACTAATAAACAAGTACGGCAACGTGATAAAAAAAAGCCTACTGGATGGCTTACTGAAGGAAAAGGCATCTTTGGCTACAAGATCAAAAGGAGAGCTCACTGCGGCTCTATGATGGAAAAAAAAGCCTTTAGTACATCTCGGCTGGAAAAAGCCCATATTCATGCCATCCGGACCCTTAAATATTTTTCTCCCTTCCTTAAAATCACGTCTTCAAGATGGCTTCTTCCCGGATACAAATCTTTAGCCAATCGGACGCATTCGATGCAAATTAAATTCAAAGCACTGTTTTAAACTACGCTGCTTAAAAGTTAGTAAGTAAAGTAAAGTAAAGTAAAAAAAATATAAATTATAAGTGGAAACAGTGTCGTAACATGTTCTTAAAATCTAGGAAAAAATCAATGTTACAATGTGATAAACATTTTTTTCGTCCATCATGTTTTTTTGTATTAAAAATGATTTATTATTAAACTTTTATAAGACATCTTGTGCGTTTTTTTCCAATGCTTTTACAATGTCAACTATAACTAATAATAACTGAAATAAAAAATAAGCGGTCAGTCCAAAATTCTACCCAGAGCATGGTGTTTAAAACTGAAACTTTTTTACGTACTTACATTCTGTTAAATTTTATGAGCTGCAGTAGGGTATGCATGTCGGTAAATAACTCCCTTTTTTTAATTTACGAGGCCAAGGCACGGTAAGTATACTGCTAACAAGAATATTTATTACCGTCCTTTAATCTTTGGCAATTTGCGATTTCTCAACAAATTATAGTTTTTAGGTCTGTGTCGATAAGGGAATTGCATTCAACGTAAATATTCTGTAACGAACAGAAGTATGTAATCGTAATTGAAACAGTATATTAACAAAATTATACTACATATTTAGTAAGTTTTATGTACTTGGACGTTGTGCATCTTCATGAATCTGATCTGAGGAAAAAACAGAATTACTTTAGTTCTCGCTTTGTAATTATTAAATTTAAAAGCTCATGAAAAGTTATTTTTACTGGAGGATATTTACAGGTTAAAATATTCGAACAAGAACTAGACTAAAATGTTCGAATAAGAACCAATATATCAGTTTAGATTATATAAAATTTCAAGCGGCTGCAATAGATCATTTATAACCATATAAAAAAACCTTTCTCTAAGAGAGTTCTCCTGTGATTATTTTAACACTTTAGTCCAATTTTTAAAATTTAAATTTTATTATTATGTTATAGTTTCTGCAATAGACAATCACATGTTACTATTTTTATTAAATGGCAATGTTAAACAGGCGGGGCAAAAACTCCGGACTGGTTCTGTATATCATAAACTAGTGATGTAATCTAAAGTTTAATATTCATTTAAAAGTTAGATCCTTTTCCGATTCTCATTTGTCCAAATTTTAGCGAGAAATATTGATATACCTAATAAATCTTTTTAATTTCTATTGATATATTTAATAATAAATTTAAGAGAACAGCTTAAAGATGCCAAACACAGGGACAGACTAATACCAATGCCGGCTTCGGTAGCGTAGTGGCTTAAGAGTATGCATATTAAACTGATAGTAGCTAGTTCAATTCAGACACTGGGCCAGGTGTTGTGTGTGTATTTTTAAGTAGTATTTAATGCTGAAATGAAATCACGCCCCGTGGTATCGCTACCATTTTGTCATAAAAATGCCGTGAAATACAAATATGTTATATGGGCAACATTTATGGATATTATGACATTTCCGTCAATATATCGCATTAGAGATATAATAGTAGAAAGGGTAAAAATCCCTATAGAAACAGAGAGGCGAACCATAAAAAAAAACAATATAAACACACCAAAAATGATTCAAAGAATTCTGGAATTTCTAACAAATTATAATAATGCGTCATGGAAAATAATGGAAGAAATGTTAAACTTCGACAGGAATACAATTGTAATGGTTTTCAAAGAAATGATAAGCAAAACAATTCTTTAATCCTTTCTCTCTGTATGTATATATACATATATATATATATATATATATATATATATATATATATATATATATATATATATATACATATATATATATATATATATATATATATATATATATATATATATATATATATATATATAGTCGACTCTCTATATAGTGAAAGACCAAAATGTTGACCGAAATTTCACTATAGAAAGTTTTTCACTATATAAAGAGAAAATCCGTACATATTGCTATGTATGTAGGTCTTGAAAAATTGCACTATAAAGAGTTTTTTACTATATAGAGTTTCACTATAAACAGTGTCGACTATATATATATATATATATATATATATATATATATATATATATATATATATATATATATATATTTTTAATTATATGAATAGTTAAAAGAATGGGGAAGAGAATTAGAATCGTACTAAAAATTCTTTTCAAGGTTATTGAGTCGAGGTGTCTTATTTTTAAATATTTTTAGTGAGTTATAGTCAAATTTGCAAAGGATTAAAAAAGTGGGGAAAAAAACTCCAAAATCCCACCGTAATTCTATTATATGTCCTCGAGTTTCTCAGAGTCAATGAATCTGAAAATTGGATTAGTATTTTCATTATTTCTGATTAGTTAGATACAAACATGTACAGGGTTAAGAGGACGAAAAGAAAGTGATAGGGGTTGCTTTATGTATTTCGTGTTACATGCCCTTTTCTGGGTTCTTGGATTTAAAGACTAATGTCTCACCATAAGATGTTATTTCCTTATTTAAAGCATCGGGGAGTAATGATTATTCTATAGTGTGAAAAACTTACATTCTGTATTTATGTCATAATTTATATTTGCAACGAGTTCACCAACTTTTCTCCTTAGAAATTATTTTCACACATTCACATGATTGTTACCTTTCAAATTGGGTTGAAGAAACTTTGATGTTCTGCCCCTCTTTTATATTATCTAATCCTCTTAAATGTAATCCATTTTTTTTTCTGTTATATATAGCGTAATAGTTAATTTTTGAACTAATGCAAATAAATAAAACAATATTTTCCAAAATTTCTATTTTTTTTCAATATACATTCCCCTACTGATTTAATTCACTTTTTACACTTTTAACTTAATGGTTATTTAAATGATTTTTCTAGATCATTTTAAGAAATTGCCTGCAGAGTAGGTGCAAAAGTCTTTTTAATGGCTGGCTGGCTTAAAAAACATCCTTTTAACTTTGTTTTAATTTTGGAAATAAAGAAAAGTAACAAGGTTATAAATCAGGTAAATATGGTGAAACATACAGAGTGATGTGTTATTGTATAGCACTATGTATTGCGGCCCTCGCTCCGTTGTATAGTTCAGGTTTACGGCAGGATATCGTGTTTAATCTCCGATTAGTCAGTGTGCTTATTTATTACTTTATTTAAGTATATTTGGCTTAGCCACATACATAGGTAGTACTTATTGTAGACTTCCAATAACATCCGTGGCAGCACTACCGCGTTATCCAAAGGTGCTGTGAAATACAAACGTATATTTCGCCATTTGTACAACGCTGACGGATATGACGATATCTATAGGATAAAGAAAAGAGTTATATCTCTATTGAGGTGAGAAGGTCACAAGTTTTCATTTCTTCGTGTTCAACTTAGATCACTACTTCCGGGTGCTCGCCCCTTTAATTGCAATAGAGATTTCCTTATGACTCCTGTACTCTGTCTACAAAATATATTTACTAAATATTTCTTATGTCGCCAAAAATTAACACCAATAAAGTTGTTTAGAGCTTCACGATTAGCTGTGGAGAGAACTGTATACCAGTTGCCTTTCCCTCTGGTCCACTGTAGAATTTTTGATTTTTTTTCTTTAGGTTGGCAGCAAATTGTTCGTCTAGGTTGGCCAACTGTCAGCTTACAGTGATGATCAACTAAAGTAAAACTGACTCTCAGATTGTCTTTAATTTCCCTAAATGATTATTTAAGAATAAAATAAAGAAAAGAAAACCTTTTCGATCTTCCTTTCATTTAGTTCTTATGAACCACAGAGCTACAGGCATGACATTAATGGCCACTTTGAAGACAAGTTATATAAGATATTGAAGGCTTTGATAATGTTAAGAATGCTTATAACCGATCGCCTTACAGTTTAATCAATTTTTGACACATTATGCATGATAGTGATTTGAAAAGAAAGAATTTGCAAATAAATAAAGACAACACACTCTGCATATTGTAATATTAACAATTGACATGGGATTTAAAATGGCAATTTTAATATAAAGCCATTTTAACAAAACTTAAAAATAATGCTTTTGACGTATACTCTTTCCTTATTTATGAGCTACTGTTATTATTATTATAAAAATTAACAATTTACCAAAAATTATTCAAAACGTGTTAAATTAAAAACAAAAATAAATATTTATAAAAGTAAGTTATAGTAAAGAATTTCTGGTTGCTTACATTAAATATAAATTGGGTGTTGTCGCGTTCAGTGACTGCATAATTAACGCATGATCTGCAAAAATTTAATGAATCTTTATAATCTTTTATTTCCTCGCCATTTTCTTGGTATTACCTGTTTATTTATATCTAAATTTATATTCTACTTAATTTCCGTAGATATAATTTTATTATCATGTAGGCCATCATTTTTGAACTCTACTAGGCGACATTTCTTTTGCTGTTAAAATTATAAGTTATCTGCTAATATGCCGATACAATCATTTAAGTCAAGAGCGTTAACGCAATAAGAATAAATAACACGTAGGCTGAAAAGTTTTTGGTCTAGCTACTTACAACACATTTGCAAAATTGAACTTTATTCATCAAGATAGTCTCCTTTAAGAGCGATACAATCAGTCCAACGCTTTTCTAACATTTCTATACTTTTCTTATAGAAGGATTTGTCTTTTCCTTCAAAATAGGCCTCAGTTTCGGCAATAACTTCTTCATTGGAGCCCAATCTCTTTCCCGCGAGCATTTTTTTTGAGATCTGCGAATAGATAATAGTTACTGGGGAACAAATCTGAAGAATACGGTGAATGAGGAAGCAATTCGATCTTCAATTCATGCAATTTTGCCATCGTAACCATTGACTTGTGACACGGTGCATTGTCTTGATGAAAGAGCACTTTTTTCTTGTTCATTTGGGGCCGTTTCTTTGCGATTTCTGCCTTCAAACGCACCAATAACTTTATATAATATTCGCCATTGATGATTTTTCCCTTCTTGGTATAGTCGATGAAAATTATTTCATGCGCATTCTAAAATACAGAGGCCAAAACCTTCCCAGTCTACTGTTGTGTCCTTGGTCGCCTCGGGCGGCTTTCACCGGCTGCTGTCCACTCAGTTGACTGCCGATTTGATTCCGGTATAGTGGTGGTCCATGTTTCATCCATTATCACATATTGCATGAAAAAAATCTTTTTAGTGCGCTTAAACAGGTCCAAACAGCGCTCAGAATCATCAACACGTTGTTGTTTTTGTTCCACTGTGAGCAAACACGGTACCCATTTCGAATAGAGCTTTCTCATCCCCAAATGTTCATGCAAAATATGACCAATACGTTCGTTTGATATCTTTCGGGTGTCAACTATCTTATGCAATTTCACTTTATGGTCATCCAAAACAATTTTATGGATTTTTTTTATGTTTTCCAGTGTTACTACCACATTTGGGCATCCAGAGCGTTCAGCATCATTTGTATCTATACGATTGCGTTTAAATTCAACATACCAGTAAATGATGACTGATTTTCCAGGAGCAGAGTCCCCGTAACACTTATCAAGCCATTACTTTGCTTGAACGGTATTTTTTCCCATCAGAAAACAGTGTTTAATAAACACACGAAATTCGACTTTTTCCATTGTTTTGAAAATATCAAAAGCAACGTCACTAAAATCATTGTAACTTGTAAACTAATCGTCGAAATGTCATGAAATTTTGGCACGTATCTTTTGAAGGTTGGTACTTCCTAAGAATCATATGGATTTTTTGAAAAGGGCGACATCTATGGTATGTGTTAGCCCAAGAACTTTTCCGTCTATGTGTTAAGAATAGTCAAACTGCTTTCATTGAAACATTATGACCGCGTACTTTTATCTTATAAAGTTAGTAATTAAATGTGTCTTTATATTGTCATTAAACGTGTTTAAAAATGGTGCCCTGATAATCTACGAGTATGGTGAAAAGGTCAATGTCTATTTTATGTATTCGTTGATCACAAATACAGTAATAAAAAATAATTAATAAAGTGTATATCCTTTTCTCAAAAAGAGACATTATTTTCTAGACATTTTCCCGAGCTCATGGCTCTTTCACTATATTGATATTGACGAGATCTCACCGGAAGGTATGTAACGAACTCAATAAGACTAATACCGAGAATACCTTATAAATATCCAGTCACATAACAGCTAAGGTAAATCCGGTGTTTTTAACTAGTTTGGACCCTTCTGCTAATTTCTAGTTTTTCTTTGCATTAGTTAAAGTACGCTTCGCAGTCTGTTAGGGGTAGCTTTTTCAGTTCCTAGCGTGGGAGAACCTTCGCATCATTATTGTCGCTAATTTTTTCTGCAAGCTCTGTATATTTTCAAGGGAAAGATTGCTGGTGGCTACATTTTTGTAATGTCGTGTTTTGGAGATTAATATTTTGAGTAAATTTTCTTGATGCTTCGGTTGCGATGAATGTTTCTCATACCATTATATGATGTTAAATGAAGGCCGCAGCAATTTACGCATTCTCTAAGTTTTTCTTTATTCTTACTGTTCGCCGAACACTGGAGATCTTAATTACATTTCACGCATTTTAGTTTAAAGTCTACTCTTATAGAGCACAATTCACAGTTTTAACGCTGTTTCTGTGCTTCTATTCGGACTTTATTTAGTTTAGTTTAATTTCTTTTAACAAAAGACTTATGATAAGTGGTGCACTATTGTACCATCTGAATATTTTACTTGGGGAGAAGCTGTTATGCCATTTATTGGCTCTCCAGTGACTTTAATACTTCCCTAATCACTTCGATTACCGTGAAATATATTCGGACTCCTTATGGAAATGTGACTACATGACTTATCCTAAGATTCTTAAATGCGTCTCCAGTTCCGTTACACTTTTCCTACCTTATCATTATTCTTGGTGGTGGTTTTTAAAGCGGCCTCTGATTGTATAGTAGCTATTTTGTTGTTTGCTTGTTGGAAGACTTCTAGAGTAAAGTCGTCGAGTACTGTTTCGGCACCTTCATTTTAAATTTCTTTTTTTTTTATTAGATTTCTTTCGGTACCTTCTAGGAGTTTATAAATTTCTCCTCTTTGTTTATGGACTATGAGAATATCTTTTAACGCGCTTCTCTATTTATTTGTCCTTTTTCATTAACTTTTCTCTAGGAAAAGTTTTCATCTTTGCAACATTTATTTAGTGTCACCCACTTGCGCAATACTTTATTTACTTCTGAACTTATTGGACGGTAATTGATGACTGTGACATTATTAGATGAATGTAATAAATGTAAATTAATGTTCTCTGTTAATTGTTCGTTCGCATTAATTCGATCTGCCATAACACTCAATAGTACTTGTAAAAAATAATGTCTTTTTCGATTAAAGAAGTCGTATGCAGTTAAAGCAATATATGGAAGGGTTGTAAACCCGCACCGAATTTCCAAAGACGAACTTTTCTTTTTCATTCGAAAATGGAGTAAAAAATTTGTTTGCTATTATGATCTTATAAAAATTTACCTTTAAAGTGTCACTTACTATGGTATATTTATAAATATTTCTTGGTTATTAACATTCTACAATCTGGTGTCAACTGAGTAGTTATTGTTACATCCTACCGTTATAACGGGGCAGTATTATCGGTCTCAGCGAACGTTCAAAAATTTAAGGAACAAATTGTATTTTATTATTCTAAATATAGGTACATCTTCAAAAACTATTATAATATGTTTAAAAACTTGTAATTTGATTTATAATAGTACATTCACACCCACCTATCATTGTTTGTACTTTGCATTATCATCATTAAATTCAATACCCCATTCTATTTACACAAGTTTAATAGCTGTTTTTATAACTGTTGTTCTTTGAAAAAGTGTAGCTTCATCACCGGTTATATTACAACATATAATAAAAATTGTAAATAAGAACAAACTAAATAAGTGGGGGAAGAAATATTGTTAAGTTTCTTATTTTTTTTTTCATTTAGTTATTTTATATGTCTATCAGTTAGTGATAGATTTATTTCATTCTTAACCCCTATTTTTATTTTAGTTTACTTGTTAATAGTTGATCATACCAAATTTTTAGAACGGCGTGGCAGTCCAGGTCCCAATCCCAGCAAGTTCGCCTACTTATTTATAAGTTTATTTAAGTATATTTGGCTTGGCCACAAACATAGGTAGCCGTTGTTGCAGAAATGCTATAACGCCCGTGGCAGTACTACCGAGATGTCTAAAAAAAAAGTTCCATCAAGTAAAAATATATGTTTCGGTCTTTGGACGACGTTGACGAATATTATAACATTCTCGTCAATATCCATCTAAAAGGGTAATAATTTCCCTATATAGACGTGGAGGTGAATAGTGAAGAGCCGCATTCGGATAGGGGAGGAAGCAACCTTTCTCCCTTTTCCACATTGAGCCTATAGAAAGGTCCCTACATCCACTAAAAGAAAGACTTTCTGTAGTTATAAAGACTAATAAAACAATTATATTATTTATTATTTGTTCAATTGAAGTAGTCGTTGCTTGATGGAAATTCATAATAATTGAAATAAACACATATGTTAGTTCTAAGTTTCCACTATACTTTGTTATGACAATTGTTTCGGTACACAGTACCTTCGTCAAATAATTGGTAACTCGAAAGTTACTGTGTACTGCAACAATTGTCATAAGACACAAAATATATTGGAAATTTAGAACTAAGATAAGTGTTTACTTTAATTATTTATTTGTTATATACATTTTTTCTTATAATCCATCGTATGCAACCCAGTTATTAGGTAGGCTAAAATTCGGAAGTAGGGAACACCACCATATTAGAAAATCTCGAAACGGTTAGCTTAAGTTAGCTGATAATACCAATGGCAAAGAGGATTCAACATTATGAACAACTATTAACCGAGGATACTAATAATTATAAGGTAAATTAATTATCGAATTTCCTGATGTGGGAGGAGGAAATCCACATTGCAGCCGTTAACCACTTAAAAATTGACAAACTACAGGAATAATCAAATACGGCACAATAAATCTATTTGAAAGGTTAGCGTGATGCACGATTCAGAATATAATGAAACAAATTAGACGTCCTAATTACAAAGGCATATTAGTAACCAGTACCATAATTCGACTACATGAGAGAATCTTCAAATACTTAATTGAGCAGGAGGAAGAGGAGCAATCTTTGTTCCGAACCTAACGAATATTTACAGATAATGGTTTTTGTCCAAAATAATTAAACAAAAATGTCAAAGACTAACCAAGAGACTCACCTTATGTTCATAGATCTTCATAAAGCCTATGACACTCTTAGGACGTTGTAAAAAATGCTATAGGAAACCTATGTTATATTAACCACAACCCTAATAAATATTCTTAAAAACTGATATGACACGTTAAAATCTAAAATAAAAAATGCAACAGAATATCACGCAGATTTCTAGTCAACAAGGATCTATGTAAGACAAAAGGTATCGTCTATGTCCTTTAAAATATATCTTGCAAAAGCTTTAAATCTGTGAGAAAGAAATTGTAAGGGCATGGCCAGGGAGTTAGAAAACCTTGTTTATATACCATTCAAAGTCCCCATGAACAAATAATTTTAGTGAATGATAAAAATGATCTGGAATATATGGCGCAAAAGTTACAGGACGAATACAAAAAGTGGGGATTTGAATTTAATATGTAAAATACAAAATACCTATCCATAAGGGCAGAATCAACAAGCCACCAATTAGGAACAGCGAAATTAACAGATTGTACTAAAAATACCTACCAAGGACTAGATTTCGATACAACTAGAATAGATCCGAGCGAGATTAATAAAAAAATAACATAATGAAGTTAGGAATGTCTTAAAATAATAACTGGAAATATTTAGAAACAAAATAATTTAAAATGAGATGTACGGCAACGAATGGGATTTCACCATTCTCTGATGACGCTAGATTGCCTAAGAGGGTTATAAAATGGGTACTATTAAACCACAGAAAATCTCGAAGTCCAAAAAAAACCTGGAATAAGTTTTGTCTTAGTTAACTAATGAAATGAAAGAAGGACAAGAAAATTAGGCATCAGACAACACATCATAACATAGTTTAAAGTTTTAGCATCAGATTTAGCGAGGATCAAAAATTAAATACCGGAGGTATTTAGTAAATAAGGTTTAGGGGGTTTTAAACCTATAGTGTTAAATTTAAACATTTTTAATGAATCTCGCTGTATTTGATTAAAGTACTGAATACATAAAAATAAATTTGCCTAGGATTGTTCATATAATCTAAATATTTAAAAATTTACTTGTCACATTAAAAAAAAAATGCCGCTTTGTTATCTCACAGTTTCTGTTTGAAAAAAAAGTAATATCAAGTCTTACGTCACCAATTCATTTAATTTTTTTTTTCTGTTACCTATAAAAAATAATTGACAACCCTGTACATCTAGAGGAAACTGTACGGTAAAACATTCTTTACGCAATATTTTTGGAAGGTGATTTAGTAATTGATATTATTTAATGGTTTGGCAATATCCGGACATAAATGAAAAATTACCCAAGTATCAAAAATATCAAGAACAAGTTTTTTCCATCGATTTATTGCCGGAAGCCATTTAAAAAATAAAGTTGTAACTTCACTGCTCAAGTGGATATACCGTATAATTAAGAATGACTTATTAAATTGGAGAGTCAATAAATGCGTTTTTCAAGTTTTTTAATCTTTATGTGTGGTCATAATTTAAGCTTTAAATCAATTTTATTTGGCATAATTTTGCTTGAAAAAACGCAATTTGTAGATTTTATAATGAAGCAATCAGTAATAATAATCATCAGAAGTAATAAAAAAATTATATGAGCTTCTGTAGTATTAAATTTTAAATACAAAAATGTCAATACTGAAATATCATCTTTGCTGGTGGTCTTTGGATCTTACGGCACCTTGATGAAATTAGCTGCTGTAAAATAGCTATTTCTGGCCTCTTATTACCCTAAAATATACAATATTCCTTCAAGTATTGCATATATCGACTTAAATTTAATTTTGTATTAAAAGAGCGCCCTAGTTTAGATAAAAATCGGTAAAATAATTTACTCAGTACTTCCACTACGATCATGTAATTAGAAAATGAGTATTGAATTTAAATTTCTCATATTAAGGAACAACTTAATCCGAGTACTGTAAGTCGATATTTTAAATGAACGATATGTCATATCATGATTTTTTATAGGGTTTCGTAGAGGGCTTCAGAGATATTTACAACTCAAACCGTACATTTCCCTAAATATACCATTTCTATTAAAATTGCTAAGATTGAAAAAATAATACAATTTTTAAATTACTCGACTCCAAAAATTCTGGAAAGACGTACAACACGATATATATGAAGCAATTAATGCAGCCTCCTCAACCTCATTATCACTTTATATGTTTGACTATTTTTTATGGGCATAGCACACGTGCTGCAGGGAAATTTCTAAAGCGCTACAGGAGCGACACGTATGTGGAAAAAGCCATTTACGTTGGTTTCGACGTACCGTATATTGTATTTGGTGGGAAACACAGTCCTGGGCAAATCGTTCCAAAGGGATGAGGTTCTCCATATAAAAGACTACTTGAAAAAGGTTAGTAGAGGAGTGACAAGTTGAACTTCATACGGATGTGATGTATTAATATGACCTGTATTCTTAGCACGCATTGCTCTGGAAGGAATTAAGTGGGCTACATCCATCGAACACTTTCCATGAACATACTTGTAGAATAAACTCAAGCTGCAAACAAGTCTTTAATGTTCCAAAGAATCAAGGTTGCTGGTGAACCTTGGATCTGAAATCAGGCGAACAACTCTCTGCTGAATAGAATCCAACAAATGCGGTGTATATTTGGGAGCAGCGCCCCAAACATCGAAGCAATATTCCATCGTTGGTCGAATTTAAGTTTTGTACAGGATTCCCAGTTGCGGAGTGGCAATCTTGCTAGTTCGAAGTAAAATTCCCAGTAATAATTATACTTTTATATATACAAATCAACAAAAGTAAATTTATATACATGAATAAGCATAAAATCAGCATTATCAAAACTTTTCCTTGTAATTCTTCTATAAATTGCAACCTAAAAACTTAAACACTAAAAACTGTGACATAACCACGGAAAACCTAAAAAAATCTTTCCTCATTACTCAAGGATTTTGGAAGTAAAAATAATGCTTTTAGTTCTTTATCTATTGGTACGATAACTCTCGGCAGAAATAAGATAGTTATTTCAAATTTCGAGTACATAGATAATTTCAAACAGGAAATAAGACAATAGCTATGGCAATATCTTTTTTCGGAAAGATGATGAAAAAGATAGATAAATTCAGTGAAACACTTAAAAGTGTGGAAAAGGGATCAAAAGTAATTATTTCGTATATATTGAGATACACGTTCTTTTTAGGGTGGTTATTGTCGAGGAATCTGAAAAATATGTTATTTTTCATTATTTCAGGAATAATATATCAAGAGAAAATGTTAGATTTTAGTTGTAAATAATATTCCTGAACTTCGTCCTCTGCTCAACTCTTTTTATGAATAATATCTATACCACAAAACCATAAAATTACTATCATTTAAGATATCGAGTTGTAATACTTGAATTAAGTAGGTCTTTCCATTGTTAATTTGTTTTTAAGTGTTTTCTTCTCAAAGTCTCAACCACTTATACACTCTACACAATATCAAAATGCAGTTTAATAAAGTTTTTAATTTACTCATGGTTTTTGTAGGTTAGCACTTACAACTAAAACAGTATGGCTTATTTTCAAGTATTGCGAATTTAGCAATTTTGGTAATTTGTAATGGGACACTCTATATATTTTTATGATATGCATACTTTTTTTGTAACCTGATTCAATAAAAATACCTCACATTTAATTTAAAATATGCAATTATTTTTTAAAAAATACACAAATTTTTGAAATCGAATAATTTATAATCTTGGATTTTAGTATTAAAATATTTTCAGGATTTTTCATTTAAAAGGAAAATCGTCTCAGTATAGCCAATGTTATGGTTTGTAAGCTAGATGTATTATTGGTGATATTCATTACTACTATTAAAACATTTTCAGATTTCTGTTTATATGTCAATAAACTATCAATTATGTGGTTGTTAGATTTTATGAAAAAAAGTAAAAGTAAATTTTAAAATTTTTTTTTGTGGGTCTAGCACACGTGCTGCAGGGAAGTTCCTAAAGCGCTCCAGGAGCGGCATGTGTGCGAAAAAAACGATTCACCTTCTTGAATCGCTGTAAATTGTACTCGGTGGGAAACACAGTCGCGGGCAAATTATTCCAAATGAATGACGTTCTCCATATAAAAGACTACTTGAAAAGCGTGGTACGCTAAGTAACAAGCTGAACCTCATACGGATGTGAAGTATTAGCGCGACGTGTATTTCTAACATGCACCGCTCTGGGAGGAATTAAACGGGCTACATCCTTCGAACACTTTCCATAAAAATACTTGTAGAACAGACTGTCTGGTCTTTGACCGATCTTAGACTTTGTTTTATTGTCCGTGTTGGCTTGTATGTGGTATTAATGTCATGCCAACGTAGCAATTTTCCAATGCGGTCCGTTACATTTTTCATAAAAGGCAAGATAACTCTTTGGCATCCAGTGGATTGTTTATCTTTGTTGTCAGTTTTTGTAGTTTTATTTTGACGAGTGGCTCTTTCTATTTCTTGCCGAGAGTAACCGTTGTTCTGTAAGGATGTTGTAATTCATTTTGCAGGTGTTTTGGTTGGCATATTCGGATTGCTAGGTTTGTCAAAGTTTTTATTATCTCTCTTTTTTGTTTGGGGTGTTAATTGGAGTCCTTGTTTAAATATCTGTCAGTGTGTGTTGGTTTACAATATACTCTGTGACCCAATTTTCCGTTGTCTTCTCTTTCAATTAGCATATCTAGAAAATCGATTTGTTTGTCCTTTTCCTTCTCCATGGTGAATAATTGAATTTAGATGTCTCAAGAACTCGTCCAGATCTTGTTCCCCATGGCTCCATATAACAAATGTACCATCAACATATCGGAACCAGTGAGATGGCTTGCTAGCTGTTTCCAGTGCATGTTGTTCGAACTTTTTGATAAAGAAATTGACTACATCTGGACTTAGTGGGCTTCCCATTGTCACTCCATCAGTCTGCTCATAGATGTTCTGGTTTCACTGGACATAAGTATTACTTAAGCAGTGCATGAACAATGCCCTAATATCCTCTGAAAAGTGGTGGCCGATGTGCTGTAGCGTCTCGCCAACAGGTACCATCGTGAAAAGTGAAACCACGTCAAAGCTTACTAGTATATCAAGTGGTTTTAGTGTGATGTCCGTGATTTTTTTAAGAAAATGTGTCGAATCCTTTACGTAGGTGTCTGATTGGCCGATGAAAGGTTGCAATAGTGTTGTCAAATATTTTGCGATTTCATATGTCGGTGAGCCAATTGCGTTGACTATTGGTCTTAGCGACACGTTGTGTTTATGAAAGATCACAAAATACTGTTCGACCAGCCAACGTATCCAGCTACTACCCGAGGTTATACAGAGAGGCTAATGAAGTCCACAAACACAAACGTAATTGCAATAAAAAACACGAAGTGCTTAATCTCAGCAACACTTGGACGCCCGTATTACGACAAACAAAAACGTTAAGAAACAGGGAAATGTCGCTGGCGCCTAATTGGCCGAGAATCCAAATGGCCACGCCTACCCCGGAATACACAAAACTAGTCCGCTCTACATCATCGAACACAGTCAACAGTGAACAGTCAAGAAGAAACTTTCGACCACTGCCACATCGCCTTTGAAAATGTTAACCGCAGTGTCAACCAAACGTCAGGAAATTAATACCTGGAGAACACGGCCTCAACTCCCGAAAGAAACTCATATTAAGCAAACCTTACATCGTTGGACCAGTATTGAAATTCTCTAACTATAGAGGGTTTCAATTTTTTTTTTATGCACACGTGCTGCAGGGAAGTCCCTAAAGCGCTCCAGGAGCGGCACGAGTGCGGTTGTTCTTGAATAGCTGTAAATTGTACTCGGTGGGAAACACAGCGCTGGGCAAATTATTCCAAAAATAAAAAATTGAGAAAGTAGTTCTAGAAGGAAAATATAAAATATTCCTGAGGATAATTCTTGACATAGGTGTCCTGCATACCAAATATTTTCCGTGCTCTAGACTATTTTTATACGATTTATACTTATATGTCTTTTAATATAGTCGTTTTAAGTGTGAGATCCTGTATGAGTGTTCTCTGGAATTTAGAATTAAAACTAACTACAAGATAGAAGTCGAAAGTAATAGACCTCACACGAGTTTTCACTCATTTATATCAAGCAGATTGTATTGTATGTAAAATATAGATATGGTAATACTGTGAAAATTAAAAAGCAAAATATAACAACTTGAATTAAATTAACCTGTAATTAGACAAACCTAAGGACAATACAAGAATGAAATTCAAAAAGTAAAATGTACACCGTCAAAAAACGATTACCCAACTTTTGAAGCAGCTGTTCTTTTGATTTCTTCGCTAATACTACCCAAAAAAGTTGCTTGCGGTAATTTAAACTAAAATAAAAAATAAGTAGCCATCATCAATTAAACCATATGTAGAAATAATTGAGGTAATTTTCACTAATTTCATTACGAAATTAAGTGTACGAAAATGGTTAATTTAAAGTACCTAATGAGGTGTAATACGAGCCAAGAGCTAAAACAGTGCTTTTTAATATGGTACTGTATAAATTATTCTACAGATGATATGCACCGATTACAAAATCAGTTAATATTGTAAAAGCATTTATTCTTGATTAAATGAACACCAATTTAAATTTCGTTTCCGGTAATTTAAGATTCACTACTATAAGTTTCTTTTAAATTTCTAATTATATCAACGGACGGACATCTGACGGAATACCTGCCATCGTTCTCAAAAACTGTGCGAGGGAACTAACATCAGTTTTCTGTAGACTTTTCAACCTATCCTACAGAAAGGGAATATCTCATTCCTGCTGGAAATGTGCCACAGTTCAACCGATACCTAAAAAAAGCAAGAAAACCTTGCCAAATAACTACCGACCATCGCACTGCTTTCAATAATATCGAAAGTCATGGAAAAGGCTATCAATCAGCATCTTCTAAAATATTTTAAAGGATTCAACGTTATTAGCGATCACCAATATGGCTTTCGTAAAAATAGATCAACAAGAGATTTTCTGACTTATGTAACACATATTTGGAACAACGCAATTGAACACTTTGGAGAATCTCGAGCGGTTGCTCTTGACATATCCAAGGCATTCGATCGTGTTTGGCACGATGGACTGTTGGCTAAGCTACGTTCTTATGGTATGTCTGAAAAGTTCTGTTTGTGGCTCTCAGAGAGCGTTCTTTACGAGTGGCAGTCGACGGATTTCCTTCCAACACTTTCACTATCAACGCCGGTGTACCCCAAGGCTCCATACTGTCTCCTACTCTCTTTCTCATTTATATTAACGATCTGCTGGAAAATACCGAGAATCCAATCTACAGGTTTGCAGCTGACAGTACACTTATCTCTTCATTCACTTTGAACGCTCGGACATCGGCTACTCAGACGAATATCCGCAGACAGCAGGAAGTCATTCAACTTAACAAAGACATGGAAGAAATTCTGTCTCGGGGTGACAGTAACAAAGTGGAATTTAACGTTACAAAAACCCAGGCGGCAGTTTTTTCTAAAGAAGTTAACTTTGCTGAACCCGACATAGTTATGTCGGGGCACTCCATTCCTCTAACATCGTCGCTCAATTTGTTGGGCGTTAATTTGAGAGCAAATATGTCCTGGCATGAACATGTTGCAGACATAGCAAGGAGAGCTTCTCAAAAGTTCGGAATATTATTTCGAACCAGAAAGCTTTACTCTCCACAATAACTGTTAATTCTTCACAAAGCTCAAGTTCGACCAACTATGGAATACTGCTTTCATGTTTGGGGCTCCGCTCCCAAACATACACTGTATTTGTTCAGAGAAGAGCTGTTCGTCTGATTGGAGACCCGGAACTGACCGGCGGCCTTGATTCGCTGGAACATCGAAGAACGGCTGGCGACTTGAGCCTATTCTACAAGTATTATCATGGAAAGTGTTCGAAGGATGTGGCCCGCTTAATTCCTCCCATAGCGGTGCATGTCAGAAGTACACGTCGTGCTAATACTTCACATCCGTATGAGGTGTAGCTTGTTAATCCTCGTACAAACCCTTTTCAAACAGTTATATGGAGAAAATCATCCCTTTGGAATAAATTTGCCCAGGACTGTGTTTCCCACCGAGTACAATTTACAGCGATTCAAGAACAACGTGAATCGCTTTCTCCGCACACGTGTCGCTCCTGTAGCGCTTTAGGGACTTCCCTGTGGCACGTGTGCTAGACTCAAAAAAAAAATAATAATAATTCGGAGTTTAGCTTACATAATATTCGTGGCTTACTGACTACATGAACTTTTATTTACGTTATATATTTTATTTATTATTACTGCCTTAGATGTCAAAACTGATACAGAGTCTATCAAGTAAGAACGTGTCCGCAATCATTTATTTTTGGTAATTGCGATTCTAGCGATTCAAAAAAATCTGGGGAACCTTTGTTTACGACGCATTAGTAAATGGATGTTACGTGATTTCGAACTTTCATCAAGCGGCTGGCTTGAGCCCACGATAAGATACTTGAGTGGCCCTCACAATCGCCGGACGCCAACCTTATTAAAAACGTTTGGTCCCTGGTAAAGAGAAAGCTCAGAGGAGAGACTCTGAGGACTTTGACTCAGTTGTCTGGCGAGATTCGAAAAATATGCAAAGTATGCAGAAAATCTCATGGACAGCATGTCTCAAAGATGCCTCAAAGATTAAACAACTTACTAAGGTAATTACGCCTTTGCTAGCACACCAAAAAATACATTGATGGCAAAAAAATGTTCTCCAAACACATTTTTTCAAGCGGTCACGTTCTTACTTGACATACTGTATTAAATGATCACGTTATTGATTTTATATCTTTCAGATCTGCTCATCTTTCAATTCTCCCGAATAAAATTGGATATTTTACTTCACCTTAATTGGTTACTGCTGTACTGGCTGAGTGAAAAAGCTAAATAAAGTTATGCCTATACGGGCATTATTTCCTTACTCAGTTAAAATTTAAACAAATTTATAATGTTGGAAAAAAGAATTTTTCCAAAATTTTTCAGAATTGAGCACCTCCATACGCCATTCACAGGTAGACAAAAATTGAATACAGAATTGCTCTGTTATGATCAATTTAAAGGCACACATAGTACCAAAAAAGAAAACAAATCCAAAATTCTCCAGTTTAAAAAGAATCGAACATTTTATGACAAACGGAGATAAAAAATATATAAAAATTAATTAAAAATTAATAACATGATGAAGCTCTTAAGATCAAAAATCTGCTGAGGTAAAACACCACATTCAGATCTAAGCGTAAGCCTCGTTTTTAAAGGAAATTGGAGTTTGAAATAATATTTTAACAACAGACAAGGGTTAGATTCGAACACTAAATCAACACCCACAAATAAACTTGCTATACTCGCTTTCTGTGGAACTACAGTTAGTCTAGTAATAGTAAAGTCACCTTTCTTAGATACGAAATGGTCATTCAGATGCTAAAATTCCCATCTTAAACGAATTTAATATCCATAATATCGGGTAGCTAAAGCATTCTAGTACTACCAAAACAGAAAAAGGGAAGTTGCATCTTTTAAAATTAGTTGTGGCCTTATTTAGCTTATCGGTCAGCCAGCACGGATTTCTGATGTGATTGAGACCACTAATATTCTTGCGACCATGAACTCGTTTCAACATCGACCAGTTGGTGACGAAGAAGCGCTTGCAAAATTTGACACTGCGGAGGTGCTAGAAGACAAGGAATATTTTCCAACCTACCGTTGGCTAAGCATTTGCTTTAGCTATAACAACTCTTTTGATTGTGCTAAAATTTCTAATGTCGTCTTGACTTGAAAAAACTTGTTAGCTAAATTTTTTCTTCACACGTTTAATGTCAATATTCATAGTTAACAACTCTTATGGTATTTCCAATAGTTTAGTCTAAAATATTTTTCAGAATATTTATCATAAAACGTATTTTAACGAAACTATACACAAAAAAACCGGTCAAGTGCAAGTTGAACTTGCGCAATTAGTGTTCCGTACGTTGATTGCTTTTAAAATAAAAAATTTTGTTACGGAGGTATAAAATGATTAGTGACTTCACAACACACACCCTAAATGAGTTTTTCAACAAAGTTTTTTGCCAATCTTTACTGAAAATTGATGACCTTGATATTTTATTTTTTTTTATATACCAGATAAATTATTAAAGGTAATGCACTCGTGATAATTTTCGTTCAATCTACACCTCGTAGAGAATATTCCAGACTTTTTTTCCAAATTTTTTGATAAGTACTTGTCGAGATAAGGCGGGTGGACAGCGATTTTTTGCGATTTTTTGAAAATAATACAAAGAATAGTGTGAGCAAGTGTTACATTATATATATTTTTTACTCATGTTTTTCACAACCTTTCATTTGACACCACACTAGATGACCTAGTAAAAAATTTTTTTTTCACTTCCGATTTCACCCCCCAAAACTAACCCTTTAAGTCAAAATTTACCTTTCAAAACTACATGGCTCTGATGAGGCCATTAATTTCTATATTATTACCAAATTTCAACTTTCTATGACAAATAGTTTCGGAGAAAATCGGGTGTGACACACAGACAGATAGACACCGAAGTGATCTTATAAGTATTCCGTACGGAACACTAAAAAGATGTTGACGCTGATAAAATACGTATCATCTTACTCAAAACGTGTATTAGAAAACAAAAAGGCACAAGAATCTTGCCAAACAGCTACCTCCTAATCACATTGAATTTTTTTAAATTATCTAGAAATATTTAATAATATTAGCTAACACTAATGCAGCTTTGGTAATGAAAGCTTAATAGAAGATCTTTTACTGTATATCACATATCTTTATAATGATGCAACTGCATATTATAGAGAGTCTTATGTGGTTGCGTTTGTTATATTTAAGGCATTTCACCGTGTATGATATGGTAGACTACTAGATGCCAGAAAATAAACTTCACGCTAATTCATAACATATGTATAAAGTTCAACTTGTCCCTTTTTGCACGATCCTCTTTAAAAACTCTTTTATATGAAGAGCCATATCTCGAATGAACTGTTAAGGATTATTCTTCCTATCTCATACCACCTACAGCGACTCACGACCAACGTGAACGGTAACATCCCAAATACTTCTAACATATCTAATGGTATTATTTTAAGAATAAAAATATGTATTACTGAAACCAGCATAAATTAAAAGTGTATTTTAAAAGAATGTAATACGAGGGTTAAATATAATAAAAAATTATATTTTTCGTAAACATATGCTTTTATAAGAATCTTGTCAAATTTTCAAGTCGCACACATATTGCCATAAAAGAAAACAAATCCAAAATTCCCCCGTTTAAAAGAAAATCGAACATTTTGTGAAAAACGGAGATAAAAAAAATATATAAAAATTAATAACATGATGAAGCTTTTAAGATCAAAAATCTGCTGAGGTAAAACACCACATTCAGATCTGGGCGTAAGCCTCGTTTTAAAGGAAATTGAAGTTTGAAATAATATTTTTTTACAACAGAGAAGGGTTAGATTCGAACATTAATTCAGTGAATCAACACCAACAAATCAACTTGCTATATTCGCTTTCTGTGGAACTACAGTTAGTCCAGTAATAGTAAAGTCACCTTTCTTAGATACGAAATGGTCATTCAGATGCTAAAATTCCCATCTTAAACAAATTTAATATCCATAATATCGGGTAGCTAAAGCATTCTAGTACTACCAAAACAAAAAAAGGGAAGTTGAATCTTTTTAAAATTAGTTGTGGCCTTATTTTAGTTTATCGGTCAGCCAGCACGGATTTCCGATGTGATTGAGACCACTAATATTCTTGCGACCATGAACTCGTTTCAACATCGACCAGTTGGTGACGAAGAAGCGGTTGCAAAATTTGACACTGCGGAGGTGCTAGAGCACAAGGAATATTTTCGAACCTACCGTTGGCTAAGCATTTGCTTTAGCTATAACAACTCTTTTGATTGGGCTAAAATTTCTAATGTCGTCTTGACTTGAAAAAAACTTGTTAGCTAAACTTCTTTCTGCACACGTTAATTTTTAAAGTTAATAACTATTATTTCCTATAGTTAGTCTAAAATATTTTTCAGAATGTGCATCATAAAACGTATTTTAACACAAAAAAAAGATGTTGACGCTGATAAAATACGTGTCATCGTACTCAAAACGTGTATTAGAGAACTAACACCAGTTTTCAATTGGATTTTCAACTTATCTTACAAAAAGACACAACAATTTTGCCAATCAGCTACTTCCTAATCACATTGCTAATACAAGGTGTATCGGAAAAGTTATCAATTAACATTTTTTAAATTATCTAGAAATATTTAATATTAGCTAATACCAATGTAGCTTTGGCAATGAAAGCTTAATACAAGATCTTTTACTGTATATTACATATCTTAATAATGATGCAACTGAATATTATAGAGAGTCTCATGCGTTTGTTATATTTAAGGCATTTCACCGTGTTTGATATGGTAGACTACTAGATACCAGAAAATAAACTACACGCTAATTCATAACAGATGTATAAAGTTCAACTTGTCCCTTTTTGCACGATCCTCTTTAAAAACTCTTTTATATGGAGAACCATATCCCCAATGAACTGCTAGGGATTATCCTTCCTATCTCATACCACCTACAGCAACTCAAGACCAACGTGAACGGTAACATCCTCAATACTTCTAACATATCTACTGGTATTCTCTTAATGAATAAAAATATGTATTACTGACACCAGCATAAATTAAAAGTTTATTTTAAAAGAATGTAATACGACGGTTGTATGATAAATACCTGACCTCGGTCAGAGATGACGCTACTACTTTTTAAAAAATTATATTTTTCGTAAACATAACCTTTTATAAGAATCTTGTCAAATTTTCAAGTCTCTGCATGATTTAGTTTGTAAATGGCAGTCATTTAAATAGACCAACTATTGTGATTTTGCAACAGTACAAAAAAAAGAATATGGAGCAGTGATAAAATATTTGTTTTTGAAAAAGAAAGTGAATGAGGAGATAAAAGTAAAACTCAGAAAAGTTTATGGGAACTCTGCACCTTCGTTATCGACCATAAAATATTGGACAGCTGAATTCAATTGCGGACGTACAAGTATTTTTGATGAAAAACATCCAGGTCGTCTAAATGAGGTCGCCGTATCAGAAATGATTGGAAAAATCCACGATATAGTGATAAATGATCGGAGAGTGAAAGTGCGTGCATTTTAACAACTCATTTGTATATGAGAAAGACTTCCGCAAGATGGGTGCCGCGATTGTTCACAACTGACAATAAACACGCACGTGTGTCAATTTCAAAGGAATATTTGACGATGTTAAAGGGCAATCGGAATAATTTTTGAAGTCGATTCATACCTGTTGACGAAACAGGGATTCATCACAGCACACCAGAGATTAAAGAATAGTCCAAACAGTGAGTGTTCCGTGGCGACTCGGCGCCAAAGAAGGCCAGGGTGACTTTATCAGCCAACAAAGGCATGTTTTTGGAATCCACGCGGCATAATCCACGTCGATTACCTTGAAAAGGACAAAATGATTAATGGAGAGCATTATTTTAACTTATTGGATCGCTTCAACTATGCTGTAAAAGAAAAACGTCCACATTTGACGAAAAAAAAATTTTGTTTCAAGACAATGCACGCGTGCACACTTGTGTCATCGCTATGGCAATATTCCATGAGTTAGGAATACGATTTGCTCCCGCATCCATCATATTCGCCAGATTTAGCCCCATTGATTATTTTCTATTTCCGAATATGAAGAAATGTCCCGGCGGCAAAAAAATTTAGGTCAAACGATTAGGTAATTGCTGAAACAAACGCCTATTTTGAAGGGTGGGAGAAATTGTTTTTTTTAGATGGAACACAGAAGATTGAAAAACGATGGTCTAAGTGTATCGGGCTAAAAGAAGACTATACTGAAAAATAAAATAAATTTTATATATAAAAATATTTTCTCTTGTCAAGACCATACCACCCCCTTAGTATAAAAACCAGTCAAAATACTGAGGATGATAAGTATTTATTTAGCCAACAAATAAGTACCTCTTCAAAGTTAGCGAATTACTGGCGGTGCGAATTATCCGTAGAGTACAAACCAACCCATATTTATTAAAATTAATTAAATTGTTATTATATGCGTACCTTATAAAATTTGTTCA
Source organism: Pachyrhynchus sulphureomaculatus (assembly GCA_019049505.1). NCBI lineage: Eukaryota > Metazoa > Arthropoda > Insecta > Coleoptera > Curculionidae > Pachyrhynchus > Pachyrhynchus sulphureomaculatus. The sequence continues at coordinate 155,924,525 of CM032446.1, forward strand.
AATAAAGTATAACTCAAGCTCAGTGACCTTTCAGAACCACCTAGAAATGTACCAGGGAATCAAGTAGTTTTCTAGCTTTTAAAAATATTTTAGAAAATGCAATGTGTCCAGATTATATCGTAGTCGATGGTAACATTTAAAATACTTATTTTACTTAATTACACAGTTGAATTTTGGATACGGTTCTAATCCCATGAGACCATTTGAGAATAACTTCGTGCTCATGATGTCAATTTCCGAAGCACGTTAAAGAAACCTTTGCTGAGGCAAAAACACGTAGCGAAGTGCCTTTTTTGGGCCGACGATAAGGTACTTGAGTGAACCAGGGATCAGGTGGTTTTCTAGCTTTTAAAAATATTTTAGAAAATGCCATGTGGCCAGATTATATCGTAGTCGATGGCAACTTTTAAAATACTTATTTTACTTCAGATTTAGACAGCTGAATTTTGGATACGGTTTTAATTATTTTTCATTCATCATACCCTTTATTTCAATTCAAATTTTCGAGATATATGCATAAACCTACCGAGTTCTTTTTTTTATTTTGCCAGTTTAATTGAACTTTATCGAAATTGTTTTAACTTCACTTGTAAAATTCTTATTCTTATTATTATTCCTTTAAATCATCTGCTTAGACAGGGGAATGAGAAAGGAACCGTACGAATACAAGTTTCTTTCTTAACTATTGCATAATAAGGTGTCTTCTAACTAGGGTGTAGTACGACCGAGATGAATGTATCAGCAAGGGGGAAGACTGATCTTCACATTTTCATGCAGTTTTCTTGGATTGGGTACGATGTGTACCTCATTTTGTTTCCATATTGTTTTAATTTTTTCTTATTATTATTATTATTATGATTGTTCTCGTTTTTCTTTCTCACATTTGGTCAATGTGGTTCCATGTTTGGCTGACGGGCGCGAAACCAAGTCAGCACAAACGCATTACTATTGTGTATTAAGGAATGACCTGACAATATTACATGTTTTCAAAATCACTGACTTCTGAATGTTTTTGTGTATGTTTGTGTTGAGTCCTATTTGTACTAAGTGTGGTGTGAATGTTGTTGGTGTAAGGCCTGTGGCTGATATAATGAGGGGGACAATGATGACTTTTTCTTGTTTCCATAGCCTTTTTATTTCCGTTGCAAGATCTGTGTATTTGGAAATTTTCTCTGTGTATTTCGTTTGGATGTTTGTGTCGTTGGGGACAGCTATGTCAATTAGATAAGTGACTTTTTCTTTTTTGCACTGAAAAGTAATATCGGGTCTATTGGCGGAGACTGTTTTATCTGTATGGATACCGATGTCCCAGTAGAGCTTGTAATCTTCATTTTCAAGTATGGATGTTGGCGTGTATTTGTAGTAGGGATCTGTGTTTTCTATGAGTTTGTATGTTGTGGCCAGTGCTTGGTGAACTACTTTGGCAGCTGAATCATGCCTGGCTGTGTACTCTGTTCCGGCCAATATTTTACATCCGCTCGTTATGTGTTCGATCGTTTCTTTCTGCTGGTGGCATTTCCTACATCTGTCCTCTGCAATAGTCGGGTCTTTGATGATATGCTTTTGGTAGTTTCTGGTTAATATGACTTTATCCTGGATGGCAAGTAAGAAGCCTTCAGTCTCAGGGAATAGCTGCCCATCCTGTAACCAGGTGTATGATTGTTTTTTATTTACGTGGTCTTGTTCTATGTGGTATCTGTGTTTTCCGTGGAGTGTTTTCTCCGACCACGTTTTCATCTTTTCCTGTTGTAATTGGGTGTGACTGTGTGTGTCTGCTGAGTGGTCTGCCCGGGCTAAGTCGAGAGGTGTGTAGTTTTTGTCTGCTTTCACTGTCGTTGTGTGGAGGCTGGTTTGCTTGCTGTGAAAGAATTTCCTAAGTGTTTGTATTTGTTTTTGTGTGTAATGATCTGATGTCTATAATTCCTCTTCCTCCTGCCTTCCTCTCGATGGTAAGTCTTTCTTTGCATGCGTTGGGGTGTAATTTCCTGTATTTGGTGAATTGAGATCGTATAAGGATGTGAATATTTTCTATGTCTGTTTGTGACCATTTGATGATACCAAATGAATATGTGAGTACAGGTATAGCGAACGTGTTGATGGCTTTAGTGAGATTCTTAGAGTTGAGTTTTGTTTGCAAAAGTTTCGTCAGTCTGTTTTTGAATTCGGTTCTGAGCTCTGTTTTGATGTGAGTGTGGTTGAGTTTGGTGCTTTGTTGGAAGCCTAGATATTTGTATGTTTCTTTGTCGAACATGTTATCGAGTGTTTCATTGTTAATGGTTTCTGTCTCATGGTGGCACTTCCATTGGCCTTTGTTGATGTGGAGCACTTTGCATTTACTTATACCAAATTCCATATTGACATCTAAGGTGAATATTTCTGTGATTTTGAGGAGTTCTTTCAGCTGTGTTTGTGTGGCAGCGTAGAGTTTTATGTCGTCCATATATAGGAGGTGGTTTATTTTATGTTGATTCACTTTTTGGTGCCTGATATTGAAGCCATGCTCTGTTCTGTTTAGTATATTTGAGAGTGGATTGAGGCAGAGGCAAAACCATAGAGCGCTGAGCGAGTCTCTCTGAAATATACCCCGTCTGATGTACAGCTCTTCTGTTTCGATGCGTTCGGTTGGTGTTTCTAGGCGTATTTTGGTTTTCCATGTTTTCATAATTTGCGCGAGAAACTGCCTGAGGTGTTGGTTGATTTTATAGATTTCTAGGGCTCTGATTAACCAGCTGTGGGGTATGGAGTCGAAGGCTTTTTTATAGTCTATGTAACCGATGTGAAGGTTTCTGTGTTCTTTTCTGGTTTGTCCCATAATCACGCTATCAATGATCAGCTGCTCTTTGCATCCTCGACTATTTTTCCTGCATCCCTTCTGCTCTTCTGTGATAATATTGTTGTCTGTTAGGTGTTGTTCTATTTTCTTGGAAATTGCGGCTGTGATGATCTTGTATAGGGTTGGAAGACAGGTGATAGGTCGGTAGTTTGACGGGTTTGTGGTGTCTGAGCTTTTGGGTTTAACGTATGTTATTCCTTGTGTAAGGAAAGTGGGAAGTGTGTGTGGTTGTAGAATGGCTTTGTTGATTTGGTGTGTGAGTGCTTCGTGTGTGGTGGTAAACTGTTTGTAACAGAAGTTTTGTATATTGTCTATTCCAGGACATTTCCAGTTGTGTGTGTGTTTGATTGTTTCTGTAATTTCTTCTGTAGTTAGTGGAACTTTCTTGTTCTGTCACACGTTTGTGTTTATCTTCGTCGGCTTTGATCCAGGGGGTGTTATTATTATGTAGTTTGGGTTCTGACCAGACAGTTTTCCAATAATCTGCGATTTCTTGTTTGTTTGGTGGTTTAGTTACTACTGTCTGCTCGTTGTACATAGTTTTTCGGTAGAACTGTTTCTCGCTTCTTCGGAAGAGGTTGTTGGTGTCTTTCCTCTCGTTTGATTCTTTGTATCTACGTTATTATTATTATTATACGAAAAGTTCTTCTTTCTCACATTTGATCAATGTGGTTCCATGTTTGGCTGACGGGCCAAAACCAAGTCAGCACAAACGCTATTACCATTCCGTATTAAGGAATGACCTGACAATGTTACATGTTTTCAAAATCACTGACTTCTGAATGTTTCTGTGTATGTCTGTGTTGAGTTCCAATTGCACTAAATGTGGTGTGAACGTTATTGGTGTAAGGCCTGTGGCTGATATAATGAGGGGGACAATGATGACTTTTTCCTGTCTCCAGAGCCTTTTTATTTCCGTTGCAAGGTCTGTGTATTTGGAAATTTTTTCTGTGTATTTCGCTTGGATGTTTGTGTCGTTGGGGACAGCTATGTCAATCAGATAGGTGACTTTTCCTTTTTTGCACTGAAAAGTAATATCGGGTCTATTGGCGGAGACTGTTTTATCTGTATGGATACCGATATCCCAGTAGAGCTTGTAATCTTCATTTTCAAGTATGGATGTTGGCGTGTATTTGTAGTAGGGATCTGTGATTATTATGATTGTTCTCGTTTTTCTTTCTCACATTTGGTCAATGTGGTTCCATGTTTGGCTGACGGGCGCAAAGCAAGTCAACACAAACGCATTACTATTGTGTATTAAGGAATGACCTGACAATGTTACATGTTTTCAAAATCACTGACTTCTGAATGTTTTTGTGTATGTTTGTGTTGAGTCCTAATTGTACTAAGTGTGGTGTGAATGTTGTTGGTGTAAGGCCTGTGGCTGATATAATGAGGGGGACAATGATGACTTTTTCTTGTTTCCATAGCCTTTTTATTTCCGTTGCAAGATCTGTGTATTTGGAAATTTTCTCTGTGTATTTCGTTTGGATGTTTGTGTCGTTGGGGACAGCTATGTCAATTAGATAGGTGACTTTTTCTTTTTTGCACTGAAAAGTAATATCGGGTCTATTGGCGGAGACTGTTTTATCTGTATGGATACCGATGTCCCAGTAGAGCTTGTAATCTTCATTATTATTATTATTATTATTATTATTTGCTAAGTTCTATTCCAAATTCTAGACAATTATTATTTAGACTTCTAACTATCTAATTTCAATTAATTCTATGAAATCAGTAGTTCTGGTTCGTCCATTTCATTAGAGTTTCACAGGTTTAGATGGGAGAGTAAGTTTAATTTTGTTGCTGCAGTCGATAACGGGAAAGTGTTTGTTAAAATTTCTTATCTATTATACGAATTTTGACCAATATATTTGCAGGAAGGGTCAGAGTTCTTTTTCTCCACATAGTTGCGCATATATTATGAAAGGGTCTCTAATATTTATGACCTGAATACCTATAAGCCAAAAAAATAAAATTATTATTTTTTTGTATTTATAATAGCAACGAATTTACAATAATCACAGAGATATTGGAAGTTAACTCCCGCATCAATACATCTTGATAACAAAACCAGATGCCACAGTAATTCAAGGATTATTTAGATCTTGTGTATGATGTACACCTGCAGATTTAGTATATATTTTTACCGAACAATGTGTAATTTAGAAATAACCTTATACCCTAATTTCTTAATAATCCTCATCACCGACTCCACTTCTGGTCATAGAAAATATAGCTATCGCTATATAAAGATAAACACACAAAACATAACTTATCCGGATGTATTTCGTTATATTTTCTGTCAGGCCTTGTGATATTTTTTCATACAATGTTTCGACCTGGTCGTCATGATGGCTACTTGTCAGTGCGTAAATTTGAATTATTTTTTCGTTATGTTGGAAGTCATTCTTATTGTGATGTATATTACCTGTATCTGATATTGCTTTCAGTGTCTGTATTTTAGGAGTTAAGCGTTTATGAACCAGAATTCCTACGCCACCAGTATTGTTTAATTCATTTCCACTGTAAAACAGGACATGTCTCGAATTTAGCCTTAGGCAGTCCTCTCCTTTCCTTCTCACTTCCGATATTCCTAGGTCTATCTTGTTGAGTTCGTACTCCAAGTCAATTAGCTTTTCCTCGTTTCCTAATGACCTAGCGTTGTAGTCGCTATATGTAGCTGGCATCCTAATCTATTCCATAGATTCTTAGCACCCCCCGTTCGGTAACTTGTCTGGCCACTGCTTTAGTCAGGGTTAGTCGAACCGATAGGGACTGAAGCCCTTTGGTGTTTCTTTGTATCCATCCATCTGAGACGGGTTTGGCCCTAAAACATCACGCTGGCCAGACGTCTTGGTGAGTGTAGGATTCAGCCGCCTCTAACCTAAGGAGCCGTCACTGTTTGCAGCCTCCCACTCTGGGTCAGACGCTGCAGTGCCTGTTTGGTCTGCGGAAGGTATTTAATTTCCTTCCTACCACTTATATATATATATATATATATATATATATATATATATATATCTATACATACATTTCTGTAAAATTCCGTGAAAAATTAAGCTAATTTTTGACATAGTTTTTCTATTGTAATTTTCCATACATTTTTATAAACGTACTCCTACTACTACCAACTACCAAACTCTACAAAATCGTACATAAGTTCAAAATTGATGCGTCAGTTGCGTTGATGTCGGAAGAACAAAATGTTAACTAAAGTAATCGTAGAATAAATAAATTTAGCATGTTGGTAGACTTCAACATACAGACTAAGGGAATAATCCAAAAATCTGAATTCTCCTTCTTGAAACTTGTCTATACAACAAAACATATTTCTATAAATACAACACAAGAAAATGTCGTTTTCCTAATAAACTTTAACTATCTTATCAGGGTGGTCAGATTTTAACCTTACGTGGCCACTGGTTTCAAATTTTTAGGAAAAATCGTACATGGTCAACCATTATTGAATTGAATGGCATTGTAATGTGTAATGGTCAAGTCCACTGAAGACAAATTCATCACCAGATTTAGAATGCTTAACCTATAGGTTAACTTGGAAAGTCAAAAATTAGTCACTTGGATTAAAATACTTTTCAAGGTTAACCGTGACGTTAAACTTGACAATATTTCGATTTCGTCAGTTTTTATGGCGAACTTAGCTTTTTTTTATATAGAAATAGACTATTATGAGATTGTGTTAATGACAATGGTACACGATTAAAAAATTTAATGTATTTATAATAATTGCAGATTTACCTGATTTTACTACATTTTACCTTGGTTAGGTTTTTTTTTTACCTGGTTAATGTTAAATTCCATCATTACCGTAAAACAATTTAAGTTTATAGTATGACACCTGCGGCAGTTAAGATAACCTATTAAAGTAAAAGAAAATGAATACCATTAGCGAAGCAGAAAATTATTATTATTTTTTAAAAATTATATTATAATCACGATTTTCACGTATTTAACTAGTATAATTTAGCATTAAATTTATTATTATAAAGTCCTTTCTAGATTACTCTTGAAGGATTTTAATTAATTTTAATGGAATAATTATATATTTATATACATACATGTATATATATATATATATATATATATATATATATATATATATATATATATATATATGTATATATATATATATATATATATATATATATAATATATAAATATATATATCCGGTTCCGGTTCCGGAGGTAGAATGGCCCCCCGTTCGGATCTCCGGGTGGGGGCTGGTTCGGAGGCGTCGACTTGCAGACATCATAATTTTAAGATAGATTTTTGCAACATACGAGGTATAAACTCGAACATAAATTCAGTGCATCAACACCTGCAATCAGATAAACCTCATGTACTCGCTCTATGTGAAACCAAGGTCAGTCCATCGACCAGCACGGTCAACTATCTTTATCCTGGTACGACTTCTATTCCCGATTTAGGCGTAACTTTGGAATCTGTCTTTTTGTCAGAAGCGACCTCTCTTGTCAACGAGAAGAAGCTCTGGAGTCCCCAAACTTTGATGTTATGTGGTTAAAAATAACGACTCAACAAACCACAAGGTTTATCTGTATCCTGTATCGACCACCAAGTGATACCAATTTTCGAACACTTTTCGCTTCTCTTGCAGACACCATCGATCATTTACAAAGTAACTATCCAAGTGCCGAAATTGCCATCCTGGGTGACTTTAATGTCCACAATATCAACTGGCTCAAATATTCAAATACTACCGACGAACAAGGTCGTGAAGCTGAATCATTCTCAATCAGTTGTGGCTTAACTCAGCTTATTGACGAACCAACACGGATCCCTGATCGAGACGGGGAGTTCGCGAGTCTTCTTGATCTGTCTTTAACCACCAATCCGGAGATTTACACGGTCACCGTAAATCCGCCGTTAGGTTCTTCCGACCATAAACTGCTTTCGACATCGAGTATCCTGCCAATCAGTGACAGAGAGGCGCCTAGGCCGCGCAAGATTTGGCACTACAAATCTGCTAAATGGGAAGATCTCATGGAATACTTTCGAACTTTCCCGTGGATGGACGTTTGTTTTCGATTCGATAACCCATCTGACTGCGCCAGGGAGGTCTCCGATGTTATTTTGGCTGGTATGGAAGCTTACATCCCTTTTTCGAAGAAATGCTCCTCCAACGGCAAGCCTTGGTTCGACCGAAAATGCAAAGAAGCTGTTGCTTCTAAGCATATTGCCTACCGACAATGGCGTGAAAATCCTAACACCGTAAATCGAAACATCTTTGTTCATGCCCGGAATAGATGCAGGGGAATTATCGACGAAACCAAGGAGGCACACAATCAACGAATTAGAAATAAACTTCTCGCTTGTCCCAACAATTCCAGGTCCTTTTGGGCAGTCGCTAAGGCAGTTAGTCAAAATTTTACCAAATCCACCATACCACCACTCACACGGCCAGATAATTCCATTGCAACCACACCTGTTGAGAGAGCGAACTTGTTGGCTGAACTCTTTGCTTCACATTCTACTGTCGATTTCCAAGGAAAAACACCACCTACTATTCCCATATTGCAGTCAAGGATGCCCGATGTTGTCTTCAGACAGCGCATCATAAAGCGTATTTTAATGAAGCTAGACACCAAGAAGGCTTCTGGCGCTGACGGAATACCTGCCATAGTTCTCAAAAACTGTGCAAGGGAACTAACACCAGTTTTCTGTAGACTTTTTAACCTATCCTACAGAAAGAGAATATTTCCGTCCTGCTAGAAATGTGCCACGGTTCAGCCGATACCTAAAAAAGGTAAGAAGACCTTGCCAAATAACTACCGACCAGTTGCACTGCTTTCAATAATATCGAAAGTCATGGAAAAGGTTATCAATGAGCATCTTCTAAAATATCTTGAACGATTCAATATTATTAGCGATCACCAATATGGTTTTCGTAAACATAGATCAACAGGAGATCTTCTGACTTATGTAACACATGTTTGGAACAACGCAATTGAACACTTTGGAGAATCTCGAGCGGTTGCTCTTGACATATCCAAGGCATTCGACCGTGTTTGGCACGATGGACTGTTGGCTAAGTTGCGCTCTTATGGTATGTCTGAAAGGTTCTGTTTGTGGCTCTCATGTTTCCTCAGAGAGCGTTCTTTACGAGTGGCGGTCGACGGATTTCTTTCTAACACCCTCACTATCAACGCTGGTGTGCCCCAGGGCTCCATACTGTCTCCTACTCTCTTTCTCATTTACATTAACGATCTGCTGGAAAAGACCGGGAATCCAATCTATAGCTTTGCAGATGACAGTACGCTTGTCTCTTCATTCACCTTGAACGCTCGGACATTGGCTGCTCAGGCGAATATCCGCAGACAGCAGGATGTCGTTCAACTTAACAAAGACCTGGAAGAAATTCTATCTTGGGGTGACAGTAACCAAGTGGAATTTAATGCTACAAAAACCCAAGCGGCAGTTTTTTTCTAAGAAAGTTAACGTTGCTGAACCCGACATAGTTATGTCGGGGCACTCCATTCCCCTAGCATCGTCGCTCAATTTATTGGGCGTTAGTTTGGGAGCAAATATGTCTTGGCATGAACATGTTGCAGGCATAGCAAGGAGAGCTTCTCAAAAGTTGGGAATATTATTTAGAACCAGAAAGCTTTACACCCCACAGCAACTGTTAATTCTTTACAAAGCCCAAATTCGACCAACTATGGAATACTGCTCCCACGTTTGGGGCTCCGCTCCCAAACATACACTGCATTTGTTGGATTCTGTTCAGAGAAGAGCGGTCCGTCTGATTGGGGACCCGGAATTGACCGGCGGCCTTGATTCGCTGGAACATCCAAGAACGGTTGGCGACTTGAGTCTGTTCTACAAGTATTTTCATGGAAAGTATTCGAAGGATGTAGCCCGCTTAATTCCTCCCAAAGCGGTGCATGTTAGAAATACACGTCGCGCTGGTGCTTCGCATCCGCATGAGGTTCAGCTTGTTACTCCGCGTACAACGCTATTCAAGCAATCTTTTATATGGAGAACGTCATCCTTTTGGAATAATTTGCCCAGCGCTGTGTTTCCCACCGAGTACAATTTACAGCGATTCAAGAACAACGTGAATCGCTTTTTTCCGCACTCGTGCCGCTCCTGAAGCGCTTTAGGGACTTCCCTGCAGCACGTGTGCTAGACCAATAAAAAAAAAAAAAAAAAAAAAAAAAAATATATATATATATATATATATATATATATATATATATATATATATATATATATATATATATATATATATATATATAGCTAGCAAACCTAAAATTCTTGAGGTCAGCGGTCATGGGAATAGGGCTAAAAGGATTTTAACACCTTTTCAGCTACGCCAAGCTTATTTCCTCATTTACCTTGAACGATCGAATATCAGCCACCCATGCAATCATATATATATATGGGGGCTACCTTTTAAGTTTTTACAAAACAATGAGAAAAAATTTTTGGTACAAATCGTTTTATTGTTTTTCAAAATATTCGCCTTTAAGATTTATATACTTTTGCATACGTTCGAACCAATTCTCGAAACATTTTTTTCACTCTAAAGTTGGTACCTCAAAATCATGGTTTTGGAAGGTTTCAGTAGCTTCTTGAGGTGATGAAAATCGCTGTCCAAGCATTTTTTCTTGTCATTCGGGAACAAAAGGAAGTTGTTAGGTGATAAATCAGGTGAATACAGGCAATGAGACATTAATTCGATGTTTTTCTCCGTCAGATAATCAATTGTTTCGCTTTTTTTCCCGATTTCATCATTGACTTTGGCAAACAAATGATTGTATAACATTAAGCATTAACTAGTGGTAACATTGGTTAAAACATGTCCAATATAACCAAAGAAACAAGCGATCATCTTCTTGGAAGTGCTTCGCGTACGAACCACTTGTGTTGGATTCAGTTCATCTTGGAACATCCAAACAGTTAATTGTTACTTAGTTTCCGGCTCGTACGAATATATCCAAGTTTCGTCTACTGTTACAATGTTGTATACGGATTTTGCATGACCTCGATCGAATTTTTTGAGCATTTCCTTACATCAATTGACACGAGCCTGTTTTTGAGTTTCGGTCAAATTATGCGGAATCCATCGGGAACAGATCTTTTACACAGTTAAATGTTCATGCAGAGTCGAATGTAATGCACTCTCCAATATGCCTAAGTATACCTCTACATTACGGTAAGTCACATCCTCTTCAATCATGAGCACAGCATCGATGTTTTTTGGAAAAACAACCGATTTTGGTCGCCCTTCACGAAATTCATCGCTGACGGAAGCACAACCATGATGAAATTCTCCAAACCAATTGTAAACAGTCTTTTCTGATTGTGATTCATTATCAAAAGTTGAACGGTGCGATTTGAGGCATTGTTGTTAAGTTAGGACTTTACTAAAATCTTAAAAAAATAATCCAACGAAAATTTTTGGCTACTCTTTCTTCAATTATATCCATACCTAAACTTTTTTTTAACGTACCTTTTTTAAAAAAATATGCTGATGACATTATCACCTCAATACCAAATGACGGATTAGAAGAGACCCTTAGAATATTCAATGGCTTTCATCCCAAACTTCAGTTCACGATTGAGGAGGAAACAAACAATAGTGTCCTTTTCTTAGGCACTTTATTAATTAGAAAAGTTGATAATTCCATCATTGTAGATTGGTACACCAAACCAACCTATTCAGGCAGGTATATCAACTGCCATTCCTCCCACACCACGAGAATCAAAATAAATACCCTCTTTCAGACTTAAGAACTTAAATAAACTTCGAGTTGAACAAATTATTATTTAACTCAGCATCACCTGTCTCTCAACAAGAAAATAAGCTTACTCCTGATATCAGTGCCTTCCTTTCTGAAAACCGAATCATTTATCACTACTCCTTCCCGTATCTAATAGAAATTTCCACTAAAATTATTAAGCTTTTCAATAATCAACCTAATTTAAAAACTGCCTTCAAACTTAAAAAAACAATTAATAATTTTACAATTTAAAAGATAAGGATGAAACTATGAAAGTCTCGGAAGTAGTATACAGCATCCCTTGCACTCAGTGTGAAAAAGTCTACATAGGACAAACATTAAGGGTCCTAAAAGACAGAGTCACTCCTCATAAAAGTGATTGCAGACTTAAGAAAAACTCTTGCGCACTTGCTTCACATAGCAATCAATTTTCACATAGATTTAATTTTAATGAAACCAAAATCATGTGCAGGGAAGAAAATTTCAACAAGAGGATCTTTAAGAAAATGATAGAAAAACCACCTTGAACCGAATTCTGTTAATAAAAAAACGGATATTCATGATTTATGCTCAATTTTCTCGACCCTATTGCAGATAGGTTGGCAGAGAGAAAATTCACAAAATATATCAGACACATCTCTATAATAATAACCTAACATCAAATTGAACAAATTTAACAAACTTTGAAAAATGAAACGAAATGTCAGCTTCATTGTCTTCTTTGGTATAAATAAACCACGACTTGACCAGAAGATAAAAAGGCGCTGGCCTTACAAAAGGAATGAAAAATATATAAAAAAAATTTTTAAAATAGAATAATTTTATAAACACACAGTTATTCGTACCATATATAACAAAATGGAGTAAATGATTTTTGCCGAAATTTTCCCATGTTTTCCTAATTAATATTAACAGTAATGTGTTTTTTTTTATTGAAAGGAATTGTCCAAAAAGCACCACTTAGCAGTAAGTAGTTTGATGTTAATAATTTTGGGTTGCTATCCTGTTGTAAACCTTAGAATACTGATATTCTACTGTATTTGTAGCCCTAAAGAAGAAAATAAAATATTTTCGAAAGCTTGGCGTAGCTGAAAAGGTGTTAAAATCCTTTTAGCCCTATTCCCATGACCGCTGACCTCAAGAATTTTAGGTTTGCTAGCTATATATATATATATATATATATATATATATATATATATATACAAGCTTAGTAGCAGCTAAGTTTCATACTTTAATAGTTTTATAGAAGGAAAAACAAAGCCACAGCTTTTTCAGAATTCTAACGACGATATATTTTTTTACATTCATAAATATAAATGTTATTATAATTTAGTATTCACTACGTCCCTGCTAACTATTGAATGAGGCATAATATATATAAAATTTTCTCCCTATTCAAATGAGATCTATTGTATGCTTACACTAACCTAGTAAAAGAGATTTATTTATTATTAAAAAAAGCATGTCATGATTTTCTCCATTTATGTCCCACTGTGTATAGCTATGACAGAATTAAAAACAATACAAAAACTTCTACATAAATCCTAATTAATTGAAGAATTAATGAGGCAGACACTTCAATAATTTATCTATGTATATAAAAAAATGCACTACTCGGTGTCTACTTTCAGGAAATTTAAGTTTAAAGGTAGATAATTAAATCAATAATAAGGAGAAAAAATAATAGGGTAATAAAAACGAATTAAAAACCATTAGAACTGAAATGAATAAACTTGCCTAAATTTGTAAACTATAAGGACAGAGATGACTTTTTTGACTTCCCAAATACTCAAATATACAGTCAGTAATTCAACCAGTTACATATATATATATATATATATATATATATATATATATATATATATATATATATATATATATATATATTTACAGATATGAGAAATATGGTTTCTGATGTGTATGGGTGTACATCCGCTGGTCACTGTTGTCTTGACTGATCAGTGGCAGACGTTTTCACCAAGATCTCATTTGTCATTATCAATACTTAATGGTCGTTGGTCGATGGTAACCTCACAGTTTATCGTCGATCATGTTTCTATAGAGCCAGATGAAATTCTGGCAAAACGTCTGCGGGCTACATTCATCCAACACTTACCTTAAAAATACTTGTAGAATAGACTCAGGTCGCCAACCGCTCTTCGACGTTCCAAAGAATCAACGTTGCTCGTCAGTTCTGGGTCTCCAATCTGGCGAACAGCTCTCTCCCAGAGCCCCAGATATGGGAGTACTATTCCATCGTTAGTCGAATTTGAGCTTTGTATAGAACTAACAGTTTTTATGGACTTAAAGCTTCTTAGTTCGAAATAATATTCCCAGCTTCTGAGAAGCTCTCTTTGCTATGCTTGCAACCTGCTCAAGCTGAGACATATTTGCTCCCAAATTAATATCCAGAAAATTGAGTGATGTTAACTTTTTAAGAAAAAACTGCCGCCTCGGATTTTGAAGCATTAAATTTTACTTGGTTACTGTCACACATGTTCGAGTGTTTAAACTGAAATAACCGGTCAAGTGCAATTGGACTTGCGCAACTAGTGTTCCGTACATTGATTGCTTTCAAAATAAAAATTTTCGTTACGGAAATATAAAATGATCAGCGACTTCACAAAACATATCCCAAATGAGTTTTCAACAAAGTTTTTTTCCGATCTTTAGTGAAAACTAATGACCTTGATTTTTTTTTATATGCCAGATAAATTATTAAAGGTAATACACTCGTGATAATTTTCGTTCAATCTATATCCTCTAGGGAATATTCCAAATTTTTTTCAAAATTTTTTGACCGGTACTTTTCGAGATAAGGTGGAGGAACAGCGATTTTTCGCCCTTTCTTAAAAATAATACAAAGAGAATTGTGCGCAAGTATTACATTATATATATTTTTGAACTCGTCTTTTTACAAGCTTTCATTTGACACCTCACCCGATGACCTGATAAAAAAAAATTTACTTCCCATTTCACCCCCCAAAACTAACCCCTTAAGACAAAATTTAATTTTCAAAACTACACGGCTCTGATGAGGCCATTAATTTCTATATTAGTGTCAAATTTCAACAGACAGACAGGCAGACAGACGGACGGACCAGAAGTGATCTTATAAGTGTTCGGTACGGAACACTAAAAAGGAATAATCATACTGTCATCTGTAAGGCTCTAGATAAGATTCCTGATTCTTTCCAGCAGATTGCAGATAAGAAAGAGAGGAGTATGGAACCTTCGGGCACACTGGCGTTGATAGCGAAGGTGTTAGAAAAAAACCCGCGACCACCACTCTGAGGAGACACGAGAGCCATAAATAGAACTTTTTAAATGTACCATAAGAATGTAGCTTACCCAATAATCCATCATGCCAAACACGATCGAATGCTTTGGATATATCGCGCAACCGCTTGAGATTCTCCAAAGTGTTCAATTGGGTTATTCCAAATATGTATTTCATTACTAATACACTAAGTTTGTAAGGCCAATACTCGAAAAAAAAAAAGATTTTTTTATGATGTTTAATCTATATAGGTTTACTCATAAATAGTGAGTTTTCTGGTCTTATAATGCATATTATCATTAATTTGATTGACTTGTTACATGTGTCATTTCTTTTAGATAATCGGGTAGCTAAGTTTAAGTAAGTAAACCTGAAACTTCTGACTGTAGATCCTTGCTTTTTTTGGCTGCTATACCAGAATTTCTCTCCTTTAAACATTGTAGTATCTGCCTTGATGGCATCATTTCCTTTTACTTAATATTCTCAGATTTTAAGTCAAGAATCTTATCAAAAATTTGAATTTCAATCAGTTTTATTTGCTTCTAGCTTATCTTGAAATATTTCTTCTACAATTATTGCGACTTTTACAATATAATGCAGAAACATATTATTAAATATATCTATAGTAGTCGATATGATCTATCTCAAATTAGCAGGTGATAATGTCGGATAATACTACACTGTACGGTTTTTCGCTTAGGAAATAAATTTATAACTACAAAATTTTTTTCCTTTATAAGATCATCCTATTAGAGAATTAAAATTAGACAAACGAAAAATACTTATATTTAGATTATTTTTCCAGAATAAGCTGTCTTCCTTATATGGAAAAAATGCTATTAGTCATCTCTGCTTATTTGTTCGTGATAGTAAAAGAAGAACAATGTATTTGAAATAAGTGAATCTTCTTAGTAAGCATGTGATGCTTGAATGATTTCTTTTAAATTATATGTGTTATTTCATTATAATAAATAAATGAGTTCAGGCTAACAACTACCATAAAAACAACCATCTTGAAAATGAGACTTTACACGGTTCCTATAAAAAGCTCTTTTGTAGTACGATATATGGTCCTATCGTAATTGAAAACAGTGTAACGACCGTAGTAATTTCCAATTTATATATTTTTTTCATATTTTTTTATCTAAGTCCTTTACCAAAAATGGAACATAGAAGATCAAGAACCACTAAGTCATAGTCTACAATTTAAATTCGATTACCAAGAGTTAATAGAAAAAATTTCATGGATTATTACTACAAATTATTTAAATTCTTATATCAGTTAATCAATCAAAAAGTCAATAAAATCTATTTTAGATTTTTTTTTACTTCATTAGTTTCTGAATATTTACATGCTGTTTTAAATTCTTGCAATTAAATTATTAATTAATTGGTTATTTAAAGATTTGTCATTAATTCAAATATATAAAATTTCGCCATAAGAATTCGACGTACATTATTTTATTCACCAAAAATTTAACTTTAAAAACTAAATTTAAAAAAAAGGAATGACCGAAAAACACACTACTTTAATATGATAAATCTTTTAAAGTTTTCTTTGGATTTTAAAGCCAAACTAATTTCCAAAAAACACAATTTATGTTAATTGAAATGTTAAATATATTTTATTAAAACCAAAAGGCAGAAAAAAATTTTAAATGGCCGTTTTTTACAGATTTTGAATTTCAAAAAAATGTGTGAAACGAAAATATAGAAAAAATAAATTTTTTATGCATTATATTTATGGCATTTCCAATAAATAATAACAATTAAAGATAAATTTAACATAAAAATAATATTTAATACCCAAAATATTTTAAACACTATCTCTAAGGAAAAAATTCAAATGAAAAATTAAAAAACGACGGTTAAACCATTAAAATAAAAAGACACAAAAATTATATCAAAAGCAGAATATACGAAGAACTGGTAACTAAAAAACGCACACTTAATCAAATTTTGTCTATATTAATAAACGGAGATAACGTTGTAGTTTGCTATTTACTTTACTTTATTCATACTTGGTTACCGATTCTTATAGAAGTCAAAAAGGCAATATAAAAATAAATTAGGTCTATGTCTTTTTTTTGACAAATCGTATAGGAAATTATAGAAAGCTAATCCAAAATCAAAAAAAAACACCTGAAATAATCAAGCCTGATTTCAACAAATGTTATTATTATGTAAAAATTTACATTGAGTAAAACGTAAAAATTAAGATATTAACATCTGAAAATCATCAAAAGAAAGCTATTAAATTTTCTGTTACTAAGTATCGAATTAATGGACTTTTGACATGGTTATTTTAAGGACGATCTACAATTTCGTTATAGAATTTTCAATTATTTAGTCAGGTTGTGAATTAATTCGGATGGGCGTCCGAAGATTTCGACCGCTGCCGTAAGAGATGAAGAAGAGATGTTGTAGGAGTTAAACGATGTTCTTTTTTCCTTCATATTTTCCAAATTTAACAGGAACAGGAATGAAATATCAGTTTTCTGTTATAAATATCTCCATCGCGTAGAACATAATGACGTTCTATATTGCCAAATAGTCCAATTTTCAATAGAATGAAAATTTTATTTACATGTAGTTTTAGTGAAAATGTTATCTCGAGGAAAATGTCAGATTTTAGTTGTAAATATCTCTAAGTCTTTTTGCCTACTAAACTTTTATTTGTAATGCTTTGATTAAGTTATTCCTTAATGTAAGAAAGCGAAATTAAGTTTTTATTTTAAAGCTGGGTACTTGCTCAGAGGGATCTCTATAAATTATTTTACCTTTTTTTTATTTTCATTACAACTTTTATAAATGCCACCACATTAAGTTTTGGAATTGCAAATTTTTAAATTCTTTAAAAATAAGCAAATGAAATAGATTTTTTGTCTTTTTCTAATTAAATATTAAATAAACATTGTAAGAGGATATATATATATATATATATATATATATATATATATATATATATATATATATATATATATGTATATATATAATATATATATATATATATATATATATATATATATGTATATATATATATATATATATATATATATATATATATATATATATATATATATATATGTATATATATATATATATATATATATATATATATATATATATATATATGCATATATATATATATATATATATATATATATATATATATATATATATATATATGTATATATATATATATATATATATATATATATATATATAGGGTGTTTTGAAAATTGGTTAATATATTGAAATAGGTGACTCTTGGAGTCCACTCACTACTTATTTTAAAAAATTTGAACGTAATTGAAAATTTACAAAATCACTAAACTACATAAATAAAAAAATCATTATGCAGCCCTTTTCACAGCTAAGATGATCATGGTTGAGAAAGAGAGTGAATTTTTAATGCGGGTTGAAGGGAAATAATACACCACTGTCAGCAACAACCTAACCTGCAAATCTCTTTGGCGGCAAAACATTTTGTTTACATAGTGTTTATAACCTATATCTCATGTGTTTAATTTATTTTTTATTGCTCATGGAAAATGTTTTGTTTTACTTTCTTTGAACTGTGCAGATAACTAGAAATCAATTTATTGCACTGGTAAAATAGATACGGGTACGTAATATATATATATATATATATATATATATATATATATATATATATATATATATATATATATATATATATATACGTATATATGTATAAGGTGTTATGAAAATAGTTTAATATATTAAAATGAGTGATTCCTTGGATCACGTAGACCGACGTTCAATACTTTTTTTCTCATTTAGAACATACTTAGAATTTGATAAAACTCTTATTTATTACCCAAGTGTGACGCCTATAATTAATGTTGCCAGATAAAAATTTCTTCCTTAAGGTAACCTAACTTTTGCCAAAAATATTTTTATAAATTAACGGGATTTTCAAATTCAAATATAATAATAGTTAATATTTATCCAAAGTATAGTTTTGTTTTAATCAAATATTCATAACAACTATTTAAAATTACAATTACTTCCTTTTTGTTCAGTTTAACTAGTAATTTTTATCAGTAAAAAAAATACCTAGAAATCTGACCATTGAACCCAAAACATATTTTTTATACTGTATTGTGGTATGTATTCCTCATAGAATGATTGAATATAGAACAAGTTTAGGATGTTTACCAACTCTAAGAAAAAAAAAACTTAGCTTATGAAACCATTGAGAAGCACATATTATTTCACGTACTTCAAATCCTCCAATGATAAATAATATCTTTTCGATTTTTTGGAGTAAAAAATTCGATTTCAAGTATTTGACAAATGTTGATACTCTACGTTCGGGGCTATTTCCAGTTCAACAGAAAAAATTATTTGCCACTGTCAAAAAATGCTAAAATTATAAATATTTTTCAAAATTCATTTTTTTTACCTTTAATTTAAAAAAGTAAGATGCTAACTAATTTTTACGAATCATCCAGTACAATTATAGCGTAAAAACTAAAGTGTAATATCTTTATATTGTATAGATACTCTCAATAACAAGGTGACTAATATGGAAATGTAGCCTTAGAATTCGTAATTTACTATTATAATGTATTTTATAGTGTTAAGACGCTTAGCATACAATGGGTTGTGTCGCCGTTATGTAAGATAATTACGGGGCTTGATGGCTCTATAAGATATAAAATATTAACATGTTATATTACATCTATTAAAAATTTCGTAATTAATATTGAGCTCTAATGCGTAGTTTTAAAATTAATATCTAATAACAAAATTGTTTTTACACTTTCTTAATAGATTTTATAGAAGTAGATATTATGTAAATATGTATGTTAAATTATTAAAGTTTATAGTTATCTTAATTTTATTTAAGAAGTTCGAAGAGCTTTAGTCAATGCGCAATACTTTTGTTTTTTTGAATAGTCTGCTAGGATAAATTTGGCTTTTCAGTCCATAACTATGAACAAAATCACTTCATTGGGTTCTCGTTCTTATAACACTCACTTTATGTTTCTTTCTAAGATCTATCCACAATTAACATACATTATTTGGAAAATTTATTTAATCCGCGACAAACATAAGAAAAGGCAGGTTTATTTATTTAGCTATATTAAATCAAAGCAGCGTAGGAAGTATTTTTGTGCTCTGGCAGTTTTTGTGATCCTATGTAATTCACACGACTAAAATTGACACGATTGAGAACTTTATGATGTAATTGCATATCATTGTTAGAAAAATCATACGCCTCAGATGTACATAAAGAGTTAGTGTTCCACGTCAATGTCGGAAAACGGGACTGTTGCTGTCTACAAGAATTTATTATCGGTATTTATTAATATTTAATTTTAGCAGTAAGTGTCATTATGATAAAATTGGTATCAAGAAACAAAATCGAAATAACTTAACACTTAAAATATAATTGCTTATATTCGACACAGTTTTAAAATATAACCTTGGGAAGGAGTGTAAATTCAGAACCAAAATTTTCCCACATATAATAGAAATTTAAAGTTTCTCAAAAATAAATAGCTAATAATCTTAATATGTTGTACGCTTAAAAATGAATAGTGAGTTTTGTGATACTTATTTCATGTGGAAAGTCTTTTCATTTTCCTTTTTCCGAAATTTGCATCATGTTTTATGTGCTATGGATTTACCAGTTAGTTATAAACAGGGTATCGGGCCATACAGGAAAGTATAATAAAAGTTTAAACAATTTTTTAACGGAAATATAGCAATTCGTAGCATTACCAAAAATTTTTGGTTAGAATAGAAAATTATTTGTGTATGTTAGACTTCGGCTCTTTTGTGTATTATTTTTTTTAGTTATAATACTGAACATCAAATGTAGTTGCTTTCTACAGCATCAGAAGCTTTTCCAAATTGAAATAGGTAGAGTTTTCCTTATTAATTATATATAATTATTCATTATATATCAAAAAACAGCATCAAAACAATTTAAAATTAAAAATTATTTATATTGGATACATAGTCTAAAAATATAACATTGAGAAGAAATAAGGCATTCAGAATCAAAATTTTTTCACATATAACAAGGTGCAGATCGAATTAAAATTCTTAATAGTTTACTACTTAGAAGGGGACGTTCATTTTGGTAACTGATATCCAAAATTCAGTAAGTTCCAAGCCGTCGAATTTTGTTTTTAACAGTTGCCTCAAGATATCTCTAAAACTCGGTGATAAGCAGAGACGTGTTTTTTAAAAATGAATTTCATGCCTTGAGAAAAATCGACTCCATTGGAAGTCAAACTTTTACAACAGAGGGAGCAATCTTCGCCTCTTCATTATTAATATTCCCCTTCTATAGTATCAGGTTTTTGTAGAAGCTGGCATTTTCTCAATCAACTATAAAAAGTGTATGTTACATTCCTGCAAAAAGAGATGACATTTACCATTTCAAAAATATTACATAATTATGTTAGTTTTACCAAGGGTTCACAAAATTTTCGATCTACTTATGATCTTTCTCTTTAGAGAAAATATATATTTCCTGTCGCATTTTAAATATGCGACATAAAATATTATCATAAGAGAGAGTGTTCTTCAACAAAGAACGTGTGCTCGAATCTCATATCTTTATAAAGTTATTGGTAAATTTTTGCACTCAACAGCCAAGTTTTCATAAAGTTTGACTGCACATTCTAATATTTAGTTCAATGTAGGACTCAGATATGTTGACGCGAGTGCTTCCCTGTAAATAACGCAATGAGCTCACAGTGCTTTAGGAGATTTGCTTCGAATATGTATCTACAATTCTCCACAATAGCCAGTAAGCACGGACTGTGCACTTAGTCCGTCCTAAATTATTTTCAAGATCTCGAACAAAATTTTTTTGAATGACATCATTACGCGATTTTATAAATATTAATTGTTTTAATATACCATGTGGTCTAAATTAATTAACAAAGCAGGGTGGAGTATTCAAAAGCTTTGTATCGCTGTTTAATTTCTATTTAACTGTAAAAATATTTTTTAAAATATCCGAAAAGGAGTTCGGAATCGGACTTGCCCAAAAATAATAAAATTTGGGGAAGAATAGCTATTAATGGCTCAGAAATTTAAGATCTCCTGCTGGCTCTCTTTACCGTGTTTTTGTACCTGTAGAATAACGATTTATCCCGATGACAATTCTATTTTTAAATGAAGTTATGATTTAGATCTTAACAAGTTTGAGAGATCTGATGATTTGCAGCCGTATTTTATATAAAAAATTTTGAATTCAGGATAGTCTAGCCTTTTATTTTTAATTTTATTTCTAGATCCGAAATATTTCCAGAAAAGTAAAAGAATTTTACGTATAATTCCAATTTTTGACACGTAGAGAAAAAGATAATGTAAGACCTATAAGTAAAATATTTATTTTTACCCAAAATACTGTAACAAACTGTTTATAATAATGAATCTTCTGTCAGAAATATAACAAATGAATATTGGAATGGATTTTTTTCAAAACCATAAAAACCAGAAAAGTTGTTGTGAATGCACAGATATGAACCTCAGCAAAGACTTGAAAGTATCTTTCTGAGGTCGGTGTACGTGACGGTCTGTTATAATGGATGCAGTTCTACATTTAAAACCGAAAGCAGATTACTTTTAGGTTAGGATTTTGGAATCTTTGACATAATGATCCTACACCGCAGTTATTACCATTACATTCTACACTCGTTTAGCTAATTATGTTAGCATCAATTTCGGTGGAGTAACCCATAAAAGAACTGTGAGGAATAAGTCTTCGGTCCTTATTTAGATTATTTTTACATTTTAATGTTTCAATACTTTCAAATGAGTCTGTTAATTTCCTATCACATACATTTTATAATAATAATAATGATTAAGTTCAAGAACATGTTCGGTAATACTTCATTTCTCTGAGTCATTGCACTTTAAATCACCTAAATGTTCTTTAAATCTTTGATCTTGTTTGCCCAACATACATCTTGTTATAATCGCCACAACTTATCTGATATATTCCATTTCTTTCACGTTCGGAGATTTATCCTTCAGATTTCTCAAAATGTTTTTAAGTTGTCTGACAACTTATAAAGTAACGTGAGGCCTATGTTATTAGATATCTTGTTAAGTCATCTGGCATATTTTGGATTTTATAGTATTGAAACATATGTCGTCTTATTCTGCTCACGAGTAAAAAGGTTTGATTACCAATATTTAACTATTTAACTAATATATCTCCTTTAAATATTAACTTATTAACTATTAAATTAACTGTTAACCTTATAGCTATTTATTAATTTGTTTATGAAGTTTTCATCATAACGATTGACTCTAGCTGTACTTTTAATGCGATTCCTTTTATTTTAGAATCTGATTTCATTAAAAGGAAAAGTGACTAAACGAAGAACCAAAAATGCAATGCCGCAAGTGTTGTTTAAAATAAAATGAATCATTAGGAATATATCTATCTGTAACGGTATCTTTTCTATAGATGTCAAACTCTATGTAAGAACTTTATCTCCTCCTCGTTAAAATTTAAACTAAAGGCGTATTATTTGACTATACTAAAAGTTTTTTTGTTTGAACGCCTTTTTAGAATTTATTAATAAAAAAAAAGATCTAGTTCTCGACAAAGTTCTTTGTTCCCTTGTGTACCAGTTGTAATGCGCTAGAAGTTACTTAGAATGAATTGAGGAAGAACTTTTCGTGAATAGTTAGTTTGGCCTACTTATATGGAGAACATCATCCCTTTGGAATAATTTGCCCAGGACTGTATTTCTCACCGAGTACAATTTACAGCGATTCAAGAACAACGTGAATCGCTTTTTTCGCACACGTGTCGCTCCTGTAGCGCTTTAGGGACTTCTTCCCTGCAGCACGTGTGCTAGACCCATAAAAAAAAATGGAATATTTTTTGGCATCATTGGTATAACAACTAAAAACGAAACGAAAAGAATCATACTTTTAGAAGTTACCAAAAGTGTTCTTCGTATTTGCTGAACCATCCCAAGACGCGTTTCGCCGTATCACGGCTCATCAGCTGGGCTAGGTTCAGCTAATACGAGAACACATTTTTAGTCTTTTATCCAAGTAACTAACGGAAAACTGTAACAAATAGATGCTTATACTGCACTCTGTCGGCGACTTAGTAAGTCTATTCAAGCAGCGCGGCACAGCACGGCTGGCACTTATTGCAGAAATGCACCTTTCTTGAGCTTACTGCTTGAAGGCATAGATAGCAGCATTGGTATAACAACTAAAAACGAAACGAAAAGAATCGTACTTTTAGAAGTTACCAAAACTGTTCTTCGTATCACGGCTCATCAGCTAGGCTAGGTTCAGCGGCGAAACGCGTCTTGGGATGGTTCAGCAAATACGAAGAACACTTTTGCTAACTTCTAAAAGTACGATTCTTTTCGTTTCATTTTTGGTTGTTATACCAATGCTGCCATCTATGCCTTCGAGCAGTAAGCTCAAGAAAGGTGCGTTTCTGCAATAAGTACCAGCCGTGCTGTGCCGCTCTACTTGAATAGACTTAGTAAGTCGCCGACAGAGCGCAGTAAAGCATCTATTTGTTATAGTTTTCCGTTAGTTACTTGGATAAAGGACTAAAAATGTGTTCTCGTATTTACTGAACCTAGCCCAGCTGATGAGCCGTGATACGGCGAAACGCGTCTTGGGATGGTTCAGCAAATACGAAGAACACTTTTGGTAACTTCTAAAAGCTCAAGAAAGGTGCGTTTCTGCAATAAGTTCCAGCCGTGCTGTGCCGCTCTGCTTAAATAGACTTAGTAAGTCGCCGACAGAGTGCAGTATAAGCATCTATTTGTTATAGGAATATTTTTTTTCTATATAGCAATCAATTTTCTTGATTCCAGGGAAGACAAAGCAATGGGTAATTGCTTATCTCTCTCTTACTCTTTATGACAATTTTATTCATAAGTAAGTTTGAAACCGAGACCAATCAAGAATTTGAATACTCCTCAAACTTATGGTATAGGTATGTGGATTATGTATTCGTTATTTTTGATACAATAAGTCAAATATAGATGATGTTTCTAAATTAAATTACCCCTACGTCTCCATTAGATTTACATGTGACATTGACTACATGGTACATTTACCATTTCTCGCTATTTCAGCTATTAAAAACAAAAATAAATTAGAATTTAACATCTACAGAAAACAAATAAATATTTTTTTTAACGATTAATTTTATTGTAAACAACATAAACTTTCCGCTTATTTTTGGTCCATCGTTTAGTCACTTTCCCGTTGAATAAAGTCAGATTCAAAAGTGAAAGAAATTATATTAGAAATATAGCTAGAATCAATGACGAAGGCTTAAAAAACAAATTAATTTAACAAAGATAATTTTAGGTTAAATATTTAACTCCTCGTGAACTGAATAAAACGAAGTATACCATATAATCCAGAATATACCAGAAGACTTGATAAGGTGTTTAATATTGTAGACCTATTAATCAGACAACTTAAAGCAATTAAAATCGACGAATATATATATATATATATATATATATATATATATATATATATATATATATATATATATATATATATATAATATATATATGTATATATATATATATATATATATATATATATATATATATATATATATATATATATATATTCAAGGGATTCACCCCAGGTAAATGTGGTTCAATGTAAAATAACTGAAAACGAACGAAAGCCCTTATTTCAGCAGTCTACCCACCGTTCTCTTAGTCGTCAAATCCATCGCGAACCACAATATTGAGTTATTAAAATTTATTGTCAATAAAGAAATTTTATGCCCATCTTTTCTGTTGTTTCACTTCCTCCCTCATTTCATCCTCGAGAGGGTATGGTGAAATATATTGAATTATCATCTGCCAATGTTCTCGGTTCTGTGTATGTTCTGATGTTTCATGCAATGCCTTCCCGGTTACCTGTTTCATCTGATCCACCCAACGTGAAGGTGATATAACTCTGCAACCTTTCCCTGTATGACCAATGATACCAGCTCATGTCTTCTGCTGAGGTGGCTGAAATATCTGAAGTACGTTTGGTTTATAAGCCAGTTCCGTCTTTTAGTAATTTTTAGTTCCTGTAAAATAGACTGGTTAGTTAGATGTTCCACCCACGATATCCTGAGAATTCGACGAGGCACCTACACCTCGAATGCAGCAATTTTATTCCTATCAGCTTTCTTTAATGTCCATGTTTCCGATGCATATGTTGCAATCGGAAATATAGTCGTTCTTGCAAGCCTTAACTCGCGATCGCGAGATGCTCGAGTCTTTCCATATGGTAACTAATTTTGTGCTTGCAAGGCGAATAATTGAGAGTCCCCTACATATTTCTGAGTGACACTGGCCCATATGGGTAATTAGAGACGAAAGGTACTGATAGAAATCTATAATTTCATACTCTAGTAGATGTTTATTATCATTCGTTCTAGTAATGATCATTATTTTTGTTTTGTTGTTGTTTACTTCCAATCCGTAGCTTTTACTGATCATTATCAATTTTTGCATAATAACCTCTAATTCACTTTCAAGTTCTGCATGGGTTTGCCTCCAACAAGCAATACCACCATTCCAGTTACTGAAAACTTCGCGCATTATGTACTCCGTATAAATGTCGAGTAGTAGAGAAAGAACGCATCCTTGCCGGACACCAGTTTTCGTGGTGAAGCTTTCTGTGTACATGTACATGTTATTACATTGTTTCACTTTAACATTAACTAAATAGTGCTTCATTACTATTCTCAAAGCTAAATAAATTTGGCAAAATGACACTATTTGTAATCCGATATATGCAATAATTTATTGGATTAAAAAAATTCTTATTGCCCAGCATGCATCCGGACTCCTGTTGGGTGTTTGGCTAATAACTTGGACGAGAATATATTAATGTAATTTACTTTAAGCTTACTATAAATGAGGATAATTGGTTAAAGTGATCAGGGAAATAAATTTTCTATTTTGTATAAACACGATTTGCAGTAATGAATAAATTAGCTATTATTATACAAGAAAAAAATTACAACTTTACAGGTTGTTAGCTTGTCAAGGAGACAGGTGTTTGTGATATGAAATATACACTTTGTCTACCTATACGAGTAACATCGGATTTATTTAAAGAGAGGACTTATTAATAAGTCATTAAATATGATATAAATATAATAGATATAATTATCTAACGTCTACAAGATTTTATTCTTTATATTAAATCATAAAATGCGCGAGACTAACTGATGCATTCACTTTGCCCTGAACTTTTAATACCTAATTAGGAATTAAACATTAAAGGTTTTTATTATTAGACAGTAACAATATCTAACTTTGAGGGCACTTCTTTATTATTACTTTCCAGTTTTATAGAACTTTTAAGTCTAGAAACGCCCATAGATTAAATTAACAAAATTAAACACTAATATGTTTCCACTTTATTATTTTTTCCGTTACAATTGTTTCAACACGACAGTGTCTTCATCAGACGGACTATATTCTAAACTAATGATAAATTGACATTATTTCTTTATATATATGTATTTCGGTCTCTATTTATTCTAATTGCGGTAGATTTAATTTAAATTATAAACATTTAGACTTATCTATTTACAAAAACTCCAGGTACATTTAATTGGGTTAAACCTAAATATAAAGTAAGGTTCAATAATGGGGAGTTATTAGTTTCCAATTTTTCATTTAATAACATATCTGATTTTTTATATTTATTTATCTCCATACTTTCTAGGAAATTTAATTTTTTAGATTTCCTTTCATTGTGGAGTATCTTAAAATTGTCATTAAAAACGTGATATTCTGTTATTAAATGATCGGCATATTGAGAGGTTTTGTTTTGTTTTATGTAACTTCTTTTATGTTCATTTATTCTTTTTTTGGAATGATCTACTTATTTGGCCATTTAGGGCATGACTCATAATTCAGTTGGTATACTCCTGATTTTGTCTTTTGTCGGTTTTATTTTTGTTGTGTGTGTTAGAAAGTTTATTATTAGTTCTAAAACAATATGTAACCCTCTTTTAGACAACTATTTAGAAACAAAGTTAGTTTTTTTCCCTGTATAAGTTTAGGTATTAAAGTTTCGGTTATTGTTTTTAGAAGTTGGGTATACCAGATTAATTGCTTGCAGGTAGGGTTTCCTATTGACAATTCTGTCTGTGATATTAGGTTGATATCCTATGTTAAAGGCTATTTGTTTTATTATATTTAGCTCTTTAATGTAATTTTTCTTTGACATAGGTATGTGTAGGAGTCTGTGAATTAAAGAATTACAAGCAGCCATTTTGTGTGAGTAAGGATGAGTTGAGTTATTATGTTTTACTGAGTCTATATACGAAGGCTTATGAAAAATAGAAAAGTCATGTTTATCATTAATGTTTGTAATAGGTAAATCTAAGAAATTGATTGATTTTTGTTGCTTCATTTCTATGGTAAACATTATATTTCTGTGAATATTATTTATAAAGTTTAGAAATTGTTACAGTTATCTATCTGTTCCAGTAAAACAGACTAAAATATCATCCACAGACCTATACCAGTAAAGACAATATTTGTTAAGGGGATGAGTGTGAACTTTAAATTCTAGATGGTCCATAAAGTTTTCGGCCAACAATAGACTTAACGGATTATCCATTCTTTCGATATATAAAAAAATTGCCCAAACAGATTCATAGGCATTCCAAGATTTCTTGTTGGATAATTACTGTAACTTTATTTTTCAATAATAAGTTTTCTACTAGTTCTATAACTTCACTGCGGGGTATGCTGGGAAAAAGGTTTTGGTCATCAAAAGATACGAACTTAGCGTTTTTTTAGAATGTGTGTGTGTGTTTGATCCTATTAACAAGATCGTACACATTTAGTATATTATGTTTCGCTTGTAAGTTACAGTGGTATTTTAAGATGTCTATCAGTATGTTGGATAATTTAATATATGGAACAGTAACAAAAGATACCACAGGTCTAATGGGAAGGTTGTTTTTATGTAACTTAATTAATGAATAAAGTTGGGGGGGGGGGCTTGAGGATTCATTACCTTAAATTACGTTTTTCAAATTCATTAAAAATTGAAATATCCTTAATTATATTTTTGATAAGGTTTTGAAATAATTCTGCTGGGGCAAATTTTATGATCTGAAAGTTTTCTGTGTTAAGGTAATTTAGAGTTTTAGAGATGTACTTTTTTTATTGCTACTATAAATTTACCTTTGTCTGCTCTTGTAAAAACTATGTCGTCCGTTTCAGCTTTTGTTTGTATTAACTTTGTGTACTCGTTTGAAGAAAGTCCCTTGAGTTGTTCGAAAGGTTATAATTTCATTTGTCTTGCTAATATATATTTTCATTGGTGAATGCTAATTCACTCCCAACTCCTAGATATTCTCTCTTTCGTTCGAAGCAATTGTATCGGAAAAAATAATAAACTGGAAATTGTGAAAAAATAGTGTTTAATTTTGTTAATTTTCAATGAATTTCCATCAAATAATGACTAACTCACTAAGACATTATTTTTTATGGTTTTATTGTACAACATAAGGAAGAAAAAATGTTTTTAAGCCGAATTGAGAAAAGCATTTGTTTATGTTAAGAATTTTGATGGTAATAAATTGGTGTTAGTTTAAAAAAAAAAATTTTCAGACAAGCGAAATATGTACGGAATATAATTACAGCAGACGAAAAGAACAACGGGAATATTCAAATTATTACATAAGGCAAAGGAGAATCTCTAACTTATATTTCCATAAATATATAATCCCATTTTAAGTAAAACTATGTATAACCGGAAGAAAAACACTGCGCAAAGAGGAGAGAACTACGAAACTGAATAATTGAAAATTTTGAAGGTAAAGCCTGTCTCAAAACATAAGATCCTGATTTTTGCCGTTTTAAGTGGCCGATATAAAAATTCTAACTTTTGTTTATGATAGGTTGTAGAGATGGACTTCAGAATTTTATTCATTAATGCAAATAAATAAAATTATAAGTGTTTTTGGAGATGTTTATTTATAGATGCATGTAAAATCAAATGGATAAGAAGTACAAATATACAGTTTGAAAGAATGAGATTTACAAGAGGGGACATATTGTATAAATAAAAATATATTTTAACTTAAGCCTAATTCGGTTTCACTATCACTGTAATCAGCCTAGGTAATTATCACTGGTTTTATATTATTTACATAAATATATAAATCTTCAACTTTAACAACGTGCTAAATGGAATTCTTCCAGCTTTCACAAGATATATCATTTATAACTTTTTTTTACTAATTCAACCACTGACACGCTTAAAGTAGAAGAAATATTTTGTGCCTTTATTTTTGATTTAACTTGAAGCCAAATATGTTCAATTGGATTAAACACACAATAATACGGAGGAAGCCGCAAAATAGTGTGTCCCGATGTAAAATCGTTATTCGTTTACCTTTGTTTGAAGGTGCGTTGGTCTGACATTTTGTACTGCTGTCAACCACCCTTTTTGCACAGTGTCTTGGGTATCGAACCATGTTTCGACAAGGTAAATTATTGGCCAATTCTCTGATCGATACTTTTAATTTCTTGTAAATAAGTATGTCGCAAGATTCGTAATCTTTGTGACTACATCACTACTAGCCTTTTCTTGATTTTTCAGAACGTGAATCCCATTCTTAAGAGAATTCTGTGAAGGGTCGATCGGTCACAATGTATATTGGTCCCGTCTTGCACCAGTCTTAATTTTATTTTGTCTAGTGTCGGCTGCTCTTCGTACATAGAATATATTTTTCTCCTGATGACATCTTTTTCACAATCGTCTACATGATGCATTTGAAAATCTTTCCGTTTTTTCCTGTTCCTGAGTGATGGTTTTCCTACAATACCCTTAATCGTAGAAATTGGGGTTTTTGTTAGTTCACTGGTTTCTAGCAAAGCACTTTGTTTATTCAAATTTCTTTTTACCAAACTGTCGTAAATATTTTTCACTATTTGTTTAGCGTCAAGTAATAAATGTTTTCTCTTGCGATAACCACTATTGAAATTTTCCCACGGACGCCACATAATTAAAATAGAACCGTTACGTTGTAAGTTAAAACTAAAATAATAAGAAGTATCTTTCGAATCTTAATGGGGAACTGTGGTTATTAGGCCTATATTATCAAATACTTAAAGGGCACCAAACCGGGTTGCCAGGTAGTAAATATATAGGTAAAAATAGATCCAATATGATTGCAGGTGCAAGTGAGGGCGGTATACAAAGCAGGTAAAATAAAAATACATTTATCGCAATTATGGAAACTATGCACAAAACCTTAATAGGATCGTTTATTGCCCCATTGAAAAAGCAGGATCTTATATCTTGGGATTTACTTTACCTTAATATTATGAAAACTAGATAAAAACCAATATTTACTATTTTATCAATTCTGGGACATCCAGAAGGTTCTTGGCAAAACATGTCAGAGAATTCAAAATATTTTATAGAAACATGTTTTTTTCTCACGAAATAATACAAAGTAAGGAACAAAATGGGTAATTGTTTGATAAAATTTGGTTCGGATGAATAAATTAGTTTCCTTAATAGTCAAGGATTTTTCCGAAGAAATTTTCATTTTGTATAAAGGAAAATCTTCTAAATATATGAAAAATACTATGATCAATTGGTCGGATTTCGTACGGTATATTAAACAAAAGAGTAATAACTTTGGTATAACATAATAAGGAAATAATCTGAAAACAGGGCGGCTCGCTGCTACAGAACATTCTTACAGTAACCGACTTGTTAAATGAATATCACTTGTGTGTGATTGATAAATTTGAAAGATTAAGATGTCTACCAAATATCTCAGATTGAACTGTGTTGGATACCTTTTTATTGAACAGACAAATTAAAAGTTGAAAGAAACCTGGCAGTGAGAAAAAATGCATAAGAAGTCACAATTTTAAATGATCAAGGCCAAGTAATCATTTTGCCAGCCACCTAAATACTTTTAACATAATCATCAATTTTATTCTATTTTTAATGTACCATATTTAGAATCAAGGAACAAATTTATTTTTATTCTCAGTTTCTAGCAGTTTTCACCTTTTTGTAAATATACTTAATGGCATTTGTTCCAACATTGTTTCAGTTAGATGTTACTATATAGTTTTAAGGCCTCTTATTTTATCCATTTTAAATAAATATTTCGTATGTAACCCGTTTTTTGCTCTTCAGGGTAATGATGTGCACTAACAGTTAGTTTTTACTTATTTCCATCAAAATCCCTAACATAAACGACTGTCATTGTCAAATTGCATTATTGTAAAACGTGCATAGTCGGTGTCAGTTAAAGCACTAGTTCTTCTAAAAATATAGAAACACTCTAGTTTCAATTTATTTGTTTTAACCACTTAACAATTGTTTAAAACATACAGTGTCTTCTTCAGAAGTGTATTAAAAGTAACTGAACTATTTTAAATGGTAATGTTTGTAGTATGTTCCTTAAACTTAGGTAATAATTTATATCTGTTTTGGTTTAATGATTTTATTAAATTATATACAGTTATATTGTTTTTATAAAGTATAAATCTATGATAGAATTTCTGAGAACTCATATAAATTGAGTAAGGGAGAATGATTTAAATCTACTTGTTCGTTTAACAGCTGGTTGAAATTTTTACGTTTATTAATTTCGAGACTTCCTAGGAGATTTAAGTTTTTAGATTTATTTTCAATATGTAGAGTTTTAAATTCATCATTGAAATTATGTGATTTATTAATTACACGGGTTGCATAATGTATGTTGCTATTGTTTTTTAAATAACTGTATTTGTGTTCTTTCATATGGGTTTCAAATAGTCTACCAGTTTGTCCAACATAGTTTTTGGTACAAGATCGACAACTCAATAAATACGCCTGATTTTTATTAGATTTAGATTTGTTATTCAGAATTATATTCCCTAGAGTGTTATTACTTTTAAATGCTATTTGTTTGTTATTTTGTGTCCGTTGTTTGGAGATTTTTATAGTGATTTTTCCTGTGTAAGTAAGTGTATTGTGCTTTATTTTTTGTCAACTATCGCAGGGTATATAAGTGAAACTGCTTGTTTAAACGATTTTTTATATAGAATGTTGTCAGTAATATTAGGATGGTATCCATTATTGACTGCTATTTGTTTAATGATGCTTAGTTCTTTGTTAAAATTAAATTTTGACATGGGAATGTGTAATAATCTATGGATAAAGAAATTGAATGCTACCATTTTGTGAGTGTAAGTGTAAGGGTGTGGTGAACTATTGTGAATAACTGTATGTGACGGCTTATGAAAAATGGAAAAATCATGCATATTATTTATTCTTGACAGACAGATCTAAGAAATTAATCAAATTATTTATTATTATTATATATATATATATAAATATATATATATCTATATATATATATATATATATATATATATATATATATATATATATGTATATATATATATATATATATATATATATATATATATATATATATATATATATATTTATATACATACATATTACTTTAGAACTAGAACCCCATAATTCGAACAATTTCTTAGATCTGTCTATATAAAAATAAATAATATGCATGATTTTTCTATTTTTCATAAGCCATCGCATACGGACACAGTTATTCACAATAGTTCATCACACCCTTACACTCACAAAATGGCATCATTCAATTCCTTTAGCCATACATTATTACATATTCCCATGTCAAAAATTAATTTTAACAAAGGACTAAACATCATTAAACAAATAGCAGTAAATAATGGATACCACCCTAATATTACTGACAACATTCTACCTAAAAAATCGTTTAAACAGGCAGTCTCACTTATATACCCTACGATAGTTGACAAAAAATAACAAAAATAACCGGTCTAGTGCAAGTGGAACTTGCGCAATTAGTGTTCCGTACGTTGATTGCTTTTAAAATAAAAAATTTTATTACGGAGGTATAAAATGATCAGTGACTTCACAAAACACACCCCAAATTAGTTTTCAACAAAGTATGTTTCCAATCTTTACTGAAAACTGATGACCTTGAAATTTTTGTTTTTTTTTTATATACCACATAAATTATTAAAGGTAATGCACTCGTGATAATTTTCGTTCAATCTATACCCCGTGGAGAATATTCCAGAATTTTTTCAAAATTTTCTGATCAGTACTTTTCGAGATGAGATAGGGGAACAGCGATTTTTCGCGATTTTTTAAAAATAATAGAAAGAAAAGTGTGCGAAAGTATTACATTATATATATATATATATATATATATATATATATATATATATATATATATATATATATATATATATATATATATATATATTTTCTCGTGTTTTCGCAAGCTTTCATTTGACACCACACTCGATGACCTAGTAAAAAATTTTTTTTTTGACTTCCGATTTCACCCCTCGAAACTAATTTAACTTTCAGAACTACACGGCTATATTAGTACCAAATTTGAACTTTCTATGTCAAATAGTTTTGGAGAAAATCGGGTGTGACAGACACACAGACACCGAAGTGATCTTATAAGTGTTCCGTACGGAACACTAAAAATAGCATTTAAAACTAATGTTACTTTAGGGAATATAACTCTGAATAACAAATCTAAATCTAATAAAATTTAAAAAATCAGGCATCTATTTATTGAATCGTGGATCTTATACCAACAACTATGTTGGACAAACTGGTAGACCATTTGAAACCCGTATTAAAGAACATAAATACAGTTATTTAAAAAATAATAACAATTCATATTATGCAACTAATGTAATTAATGAATCACATAATTTCGATGATGAATTTAAAATTCCACATATTGAAAATAAAACGTAAAAAATTCCAAGCAGCTATTAAAGGAACAAGTAGATTTAAATAATTCTCCCTTACTCAATTTATATTAGTTCTCAGAAATTCTATCATAGATTTATATTTTATAAAAATAATATAACTGTACATACATAATTTAATAACATCATTAACCCAAAACTCGTATAAATTATTGTTTAAGGAACATATTACTTACATTACCATTTAAAATAGTTTAGTTACTCTTAATACAATTCTAAAGAAGACGCTGTGTGATTGAAACAATTGTTAAGTGGCTAAAATAAATAAATTGGAAATTGAAACTAGAATGTTTGTATGTTTTTATTATAATGGATTTCCAACAAGCATCGCCTAATACAGTCAAAAACACTAGTTCTTCCTTATATTATACAAAGACACCAAACAATATATACTAGCGTTTTTACAATTAAGAGTGCGATATATGTACTGAAACGAATACTGAAAAATAAAATACAGAGTGATTCATTTAAAAAATATAAACATTTTGTAATATGTCAAGAACGTGATGTGCGATTATTTCTGTATCGACTCCATAAAAAATTATTTAAAAGTGGTATAATATATGTTTAACATTTTTGCCTAACTCTCTAAATACGCCAGTTAGAGGTGTAGTCCATCTATTATCAATTATATTATTATATATATGTAATCGGACTTATAGTTGTACTCTATCGAAGCGTTTTTCTGTAGTACTCGGGAAAGACTTTGTTCATCTAGTTATTCTTCTGCCAGTGAAACTTATTCGTTGATTTTTTTTCGTTATTATTTTTTGTAAGATTTAACGTGGTTTGCTTGGAAGCCCGGTATTTTTTATAGCTTTCTTTAATTTCTTGAAACGTGCTGAGGTATATTTCCCTTTCGTTTCTTCGTCCATGCTATTCATTTCAGGTGATAAGACTAATCTCATGAATGTACATACAAAAATATACTTATTACTTTACGATGCCCATGATATGAATTTATTATAAATTGCTTCTTGCGTTACACACATAACAATATTAAAATCGCGCTACGTATTAAAACTGCTTAGAAAAACTTGCATACTAAACTACTTTAATAAGCAGGCGTGAAGCACATACCCATAATTTATCTTTAATGTCTCACGACTGTCATAAATAATATTTATATACAATACTTTAGAACTATATTAAAATGTTTGCATAAAATATAGGTCCTGTCAGTTATTTTTTTTTTGTTGAGTATTTCTCTAACCAAAGTTCTTATATACGATTTAATCCGGAAAGATGGGCTATTTTTACTGTCCAGGTGATTTAAATATATTTTCACAGTCCTGCTATATTCGATACAAGTACTCAAGAAACAGTATGGTTTATTTCCCTTTAATATTAATTTATATTTTTTTTTACTTCTGCTAGAGGTTATTAGGTGAAAATTTTACAGACTTAAATGATTCAAATAAGTACGAAATTTGACCAGAAAAACAAGTGACTATCACTTCCGGTTTAGTCGGAAATGAAATCAACTTATTTATGAATTTCTTATCTAACATATATATGTTAGTTATATCATTTCTAATTCAACGAAAAAAAAAAACTAATCCCAAAACGTGTATCATGTCCTGAAAATGGAAAATGTCAAATGATACATTGAAATTGTATTTTTGATAGACAATAAATGAAAATATAATAAACAAAATATTGCCATTATTTGGGCTTATGACCGATGTCAAAATGATTCCTTCCCGTTCACCCGAAAGAGTACCATTTTTAAGGGAACAATTTACCACTTGTAAAACATTTATATTCTAAGGAGATTTAAGACAATTTTTATATGTATTTTTCCTATACTTAAAATCATAAGTGTGTGAGACATTGATAATGCACCATCCCTTTTGCCCAGGCCATCTAAAAAATATTTGACTTTTTTATTATTTTATTTTATTATGGAGATGTGGAAATGCATTTACGCATCCACTAGCACCACATCTCCCTGTAGTCGCGCACTTTACACCGGTAACCGCTCTCGCATTTTTTCGGTACAAAAGCTGTCGATGCCATCGCATCTACTCAATGCTGCCTTTCCGCGCTAAAAAAGGTACTTTCGAAAGCATCCATGTCCCGAGAACGCTTGGGTTAGGAAATAGTCAACTTCTACATACGGCCTCTTCGTCCACATTAATATGTCAGGTATTAGCCTATAAGTTCAGAGAGAGTTCCGCTATTCCACTTTTGCTGTTATCGGTTTACCAGATTATCTCTTGCGATTTGTTTATGAATTCCTTTGTAGGTTTTCAATATTCCCTCGATTTGCAGATCGATACTAGAAATTACTGCCACGCCCTCCGCCGAGTTAGTCTTGTAGGCACTACATATTCTGATAGAGATCCTTCCTTGAATTCTTAACAGTTTCAACATAAGTTTTCTGTTGTGTCGAACCGCACTTTAGGCTGGTGCCCCATATAGTAGCTCCAACTGCATCACACTTGCCAGGGTTCTCCACTTGGAGGCTTCCAATATCAGGCATTAAGCTCGACAACGCTGCTGCTGTTTTTTCCGCTTTCCTAATGGTCTGGTTTACGTGTTCCACAAATGTAGCTTGGAGTCCATCCACACATTCAAGTACTTTAGGGCGTTGAGGAAATATTTGATACCTAGGTAATTTTTTTTTAAAGCGTCATTTTCGTGGCGACACAGATTACTTAAAAAACATACTCGTATTTATGCTGCTTATTATATGATGATTAAAACTTCCTTTGGTTAATTTTTACCCTAATATTTTATTATTACGGTTATAACTAACAATTTTTACATAACCTATACTAGAAACAGAAGAACC
Organism: Pachyrhynchus sulphureomaculatus; assembly: GCA_019049505.1. Taxonomy (NCBI): domain Eukaryota; kingdom Metazoa; phylum Arthropoda; class Insecta; order Coleoptera; family Curculionidae; genus Pachyrhynchus; species Pachyrhynchus sulphureomaculatus. The sequence continues at coordinate 155,962,060 of CM032446.1, forward strand.
TAATTTTTTTGTATATATTGTAGATGACTTTTAGAAATTTAAATTTAAGGGTTTTGAAAGAAATTATTCACTAATAAAAAACATAAACTAAAAATTGACTATCTAAGGCTAAATATTTTTACACTAACTAATAATCACTACATTTTTTTCTATGGGTCTAACACTGCAGGGAAGTCCCTAAAGTGATATAGGAGCGACACGTTGTTCTTGAATCGCTGTAAATTGTACTCGGTAGAAAACACAGTCCTGGGCAAATTATTCCAAAGGGATGATGTTCTCCATATAAAAGATTGCTTGAAAAGCGTTGTACGAGGAGTAACAAGCTGAACCTCATACGGATGTGAAGTATTAGCGCGACGTGTTTCTCTAACATGCACCGCTCTGGGAGGAATTAAGCGGGCTACATCCTTCAAACACTTTTCATGAAAATACTTGTAGAATAGGCTCAAGTCGCCAACCGTTCTTCCATGTTCCAGCGAATCAAGGCAGCCGGTCAGTTCCGGGTCTCCAATCAGACGAACAGCTCTTCTCTGAATAGAATCCAACAAATGCAATGTATGTTTGGGAGCGGAACCCCAAACATGGGAGGAGTATTCCCTAGTTGGTCGAATTTGAAATTTGTAAAGAATTAACAGTTTTTGTGGAGTGTAAAGTTTTCTGGTTCGAAATAATATTCCCAACTCTTGAGAAGCTCTTCTTACTAACCTTGCGACATGTTCATGCCAGGACATATTTGCTCCCAAATTAACGCCCAACAAACTGAGTGAAGATGTTAGAGGAATGGTGTGCCCCGCCATAACTATGTCAGGTTCAGCAACGTTAACTCTGTTAGAAAAAACTGCCGCCTGGGATTTTGTAGCGTTCAATTCCACTTGGTTATTGTCACCCCAAGATAGAATTTCTTCCGGGTCTTTGTTAAATTGAAAGACTTCCCGCTCTCTGCGGATATTCGTCTGAGTAACCGATGTCCGAGCGTTCAAAGTGAATGAAGAGATAAGCGTACTGTCATCTGCAAAGCTGTATATTGAGTTTCCGGTCTTCTCCAGCAGATCGTTAAAGTAAATGAAAAAGAGAGTAGGAGATAGTATGGAGCCTTGAGGCACACCGGCGTTGATAGTGAAGGTGTTAGAAAGAAATCCGTCGACTGCCACTCGTAAAGAACGCTCTCTGAGGAAACATGAGATCCACACTTTTCAGACATACCATAAGAGCGTAGCTTAGCCAACAGTCCATCGTGCCAAACACGGTCGAATGCCTTGGATATGTCAAGAGCAACTGCTCGAGATTCTCCAAAGTGTTCAATTGCGTTGTTCCAAACATGTGTTACATAAGTCAGAAGATCTCCTGTTGATCTATTTTTACGAAAGCCATATTGGTGATCGCTAATAATGTTGAATCCTTCAAGATATTTTAGAAAATGGTGATTGATAGCCTTTTATATGACTTTCGATATTATTGAAAGCAGTGCGACTGGTCGGTAGTTATTTGGCAAGGTCTGCTTGCCTTTTTTAGGTATCGGCTGAACTATGGCACATTTCCAGCAGGAAGGAAATATTCCCTTTCTGTAGGATAGGTTGAAAAGTCTACAGAAAACTGGTGTTAGTTCCCTCGCACAGTTTTTGAGAACTATGGCAGGTATTCCGTCAGCCCCTGAAGCTTTTTTGGTGTCTAGCTTCATTAAAATACGTTTAATGATACGCTGTTTGAAAGACAACATCGGGCATCCTTGACTGCACTATAGGAATAGTAGGTGGTGTTTTTCCTTGGAAATCCACAGTAGAATGTGAAGCAAAGAGTTCATCCAACAAGTTCACTTTTTCAACAGGTGTCGTTGCAATAGAATTATCTGGCCGTGTGAGTGGGGGTATGCTGGATTTGGTGAAATTTTGACTAACTGCCTTAGCGACTGACCAAAATTTCTTTGCATCTGTTCCGGGCACGAACAAAGGTGTTACAATTTTATGGTGTTAAGATTTACACGTCATTGTAGGAAGGCAAGATGTTTAGAAGCAACCAAGCCTTGCCGTTAGAAGAGTATTTTTTCGAAACATTGTTAATAGGAGTCTGTTAACAACACAGCGTAGAAAATCTCAGGATATAATTTGCCATCATTCAAGGATATAAATTCCGTCCTAATAAATAAAATATCCTTGTGTTGTATTTACATGCTTTTCTTTTTATAATTCGTACCCTCGTACTGCTAAACTATTACTAATTACATGATACACGCTATTCTGCACGACATTCTATACGTTACCCGTAATTTAAAACCAAACAGCATTAATTTCGACATGTCCGTCTAGAGACCTCATCTAGTACGTGTTTTGAGTCCTCAACATTTAATTGATTTCTAGGCGTATATTTTGGTAGTATATTGTGAATTTTCTTAATAATTTGATCAGAAAAGGATCATTTAAGTCTTAAAAATAGATCTCATTTCATTTGATGAGTCTTAATATGATATTTCAGGTTTAATCATATCGGATTGTTTGATACATTCGAGTGTTCTGATATCAGACGTTTATACATATATAATATAACAAAAAGTGTAACATTTAGTGTTTATCGGTGGGATGTACAGGGTGGTCCAAATTGGACACTTTTAAAGGTAAACCCTTTTATCTAAAGGAGATAGACGAAAACTGATGTCAGCGTCTGCCGCTCAGTTTTTATGATAAACTCAATGGTGAAAACCACATGTCGATATCTAGTACCGTTTCAGATATGTGTGTTTTTTTCAAAAATCTACATTTTGAAAAAATGTTTGTAATTCTTTTCCTATTGAAAATTTTTGGTTTCTGTAAAAACATTCTCAAAGCAGTTTTTCACGTGGATTTCAATAGTGTAAGTTAAATTTTTTTACAGCTAATATTTTAATAGTTATTAAAGCAAAAATATATTTTTTAAATGGGGATACCCTATATATTTTTCTTTATCCGATTAGAGCTTTAAATTACGATTCTAAAAATATAACATACTTTATATTTTGCTTAAATCTACTTCAAAATATAAAGGTTTTCAGTTTTTACGCGAGTTTTAAATGCACATTTTACGAAATAGGCTTTGGACGGAGTGGCAATATCAATTGTTTACCGATAGCAGTCAAATCGTAAAAAAAATTCCCAGAAGAGTCATAACTACAATGAAATTTACTAAATGCTATAGTAGTTTAAACTATGTAGAAATAGCACAATTTATTCTGAGTAGAGCAAACTAAAAAAAAAACAATTTTCTATAAGAGATGTTCGAAATGCCGACCAGTTTTCATTTACACATAGGCGCCACCTTTTCTGGATCTTACCGAGTTGATTAGTTCAGACGAGAGAGGAGTGAGAGCTGCAAAACTTTATGTATCACTGCGACTTCTAACTCTTGCCTGGTGTTTGTCGGCAATTTAAAAATTAGGTCTTTCAATCTTCCCCAGATATAGAAGTCCATGGGTGTTAAAACCGGTGACCTTGCGGCCAATGATTCGGACCTTGGTTTGCTCCACAACTAAATGAGGATTTTCTTGTTCCCACGTATAATTGTAATGTTTAAAAATACCTGCATTGCTTACATAAGCTTCGTCTGTCCAAAAGCAATTTAATGAAAAATTCGGAACATGGTTACAGTTCTCCAGAAACCATTGGCAAAAATCCATACGCCGTTGAAAATCTCCGTCTCTCCGGTGATGAACTTGTTTTGTCCTATATGGCCTAAATTTGTGCTTCTTCAAAGTACGACTTACCATACGTTAGTTCTTGGTAGTCCAGTAGATTCTTTTAGCTGTCTCCTTATCCCTGTTTGATGCATATCATCTCCTTATCCCTGTTTGATGCATAATTTTAGGGTCATTTCTTTTCAAATTGGCCACTATTAACTAGGTTATGTCGCAATCGAGCAAAATATATCTATCCTTGAAGGGTTGACGCCTCTCTGGATACGGTTCGTGGTACAAATTACTTCCGAATTTTCTTCGGTTTGTATGAAACACACTATCATATCTCATTTTTCGTAATTTTCAAACTTCATTGCGATTTATTTGACAATTCAATAACTGATTCTGAAGTAAAATTTGACAGCTACGAGTAAACAATTGAATTAAACCATATGGCCTCTCCGCCCAAGGCCTACTTCACAAAATGTGCAGTTAAAACTCACGTAAAAACTAAAAACCTTTATATTTTGAAGTAGATTTAAGCAAAATATAAAGTGTGCTATATTTTTAGAATGGTAATTTAATGGTCTATTCGGATAAGGAAAAATATATAGGATTTCCGATTTAAAAAATATATTTTTGCATTAATAACTATTAAAGGATTAGTTGTAAAAAAATATAACTTACACTGTTGAAATCCACGTGAAAAAGTACTTTAAGAATGTTTTTACAGAAATCAAAAATTTTCAATGGAAAAAGAACACATTTTTCCAAAATGTAGATTTTTGAAAAACACCCTGTATATCTGAAACGGTACTACATATCGACATGCGGTTTTCATCATTGAGTTTATCATAAAAATTGAACCTCAGACACCGGCATCAGTTTTCGTCTATCTCCTTTAGATAAAGGGGTTTACCTTTAAATGTGTCCAATTTGGACCACCTTGTACTTGCCCAGATGCAGTTTATTGTAATAGATATTATTAAATCATTTATTCAGATAAAGCTTTTTCCTGGACAGGGTAAGAATTTAAGTTTTGTACTCAGTTTAACCTTTTTTTCACAAAACAGTGATCATGTTATTAAAAAAAAACCTGTCAAGTGCAAGTTGGACCGCAATTAGTGTTCCGTACTGTAATTGCCTTTAAAATAAACATTTGTATTATAGAAGTGTAAAATGATCAGAGATGAGATGAGGGTGAGACTTGATTTTTGGCAATTTATAGAAAACAAAGTGTGAGCAAGTTTTACATTATATATATTTTTGAACTCGTATTTTCACATTTGACACCCCACTCAGTGAGCTGGTAATTTTTTTTTTCATTTCCGATTTCACCTCCCCCCCATATAGCAGATAAATTATTGTACGAAATACAGTTAAATTAGTCAAAACTTACTTCTAGCACAGTAGGTAAATTATTGTTTTTTATTTACCTTGCTCAGAGATCGGCCGCATGCGGCTCTTTCAAGAAACAATTGCAGCTCTTTAAGTTCCCCTAAAAAAATTAAAATCTAAAGCGGACAGACACACAGCCCACGCGTACACATAAAATAAGAGACCTCCCTGTACACATGTCAGGCATCCCCCAAGCACCTCCGTCCGCTACTACGGGATGGAAACAGTGCTTCTATTGACACCAGCTACTTCACAAGAATGATTAAAGCAATGAATTATGGCTACCTTAGTTTCCAATGAGAACCCTCTCAAGGTAAACAACAAAGAACTAAATTTTGCCCCGTTTGACATTAACGCTGTTTCCTTTCAAATTCAGTTACTAGATTTAAAAAGCAAAGATTTTTGGAGTTCCAAGTTTTCGAATCTTAGTAGAAGCTTAGAAAAGCTAGAAAGGCAGAAATGTAGAATGGTATCGTAGCATAAGTGGATAGCTTTAAAAGAATTGCCCAAGCCTGAGACAATAATTTTCGACACCTGGGATAGTCTTCCGGAATGCTACGACCAAATAAAAAACATGGCTTTTGGTGTGTTAACGATCTTTTGGTTAACATATTCACGCGAGCAAGTTTTCTCTTCCATGAATTTAGTAAATAACAAGCTAAGAAGCGAAATAACAAATCAAAATCTAGAGTCGAGTCTTAAACTAAAAACTACTAGTTATGTGCTGGACTTATCAAAACTTTCTAGAGAAATGGAAGGTCATCGTTCGCATTGATTTTTGAATGGAATTTAATTGTTTATTTTCTCTAGCATACTATATTTTATTACGAATAAATAATAATTAATAAAGTCGTCTTTGAATTAATTACCGTTTCTTTATCTGATTTATTCGAAATAAGATATAAACTCAGAAACCAAAATTCGTGGCTCTTTGAAACTCATGAAATCGATATTTTTATTGTGACTGGCTCTTCCGGCTTAAAAGTTTGCCGATACCTAACCTTGCTAATAGGAAGTAATGCATTTGTGAAAAAAATACCATTCACGACTTTTACTTTTCTCTACGTTTTAGGGTTCCTAGATTACAAATAACCGGCCAAGTGCAATTAGTGTTCCGTACCTTGATTGCTTTTAAAATAAAAATTCTGTTACGGAGTTATAAAATGATCAATGACTTCATAAATCGATTTTTGTTAAAAATTGATGACTTTGAAATTTTTGGGTTTTTTTGTATATAGCAAATAAATTATTAAAGGTAATGTTCTCGTGATAATTTTCGGATAATTTTCGTTCAATCTACACCCTGCGGAGAATCTTCCAGAATTTTTTCAAAATTTTTTAATTAGTACTTTTCGTGATAAAGGGTGACAGCGATTTTTGGCAATTTTTTAAAAATAATACAAATAAAAGTGTGCGCATGTATTGCATTATATGTATTTTTGAACTCATGTTTTCACAAGCTTTCTTTTGAGACATACAGACACCGAAGTGAGCTTATAAATGTGCCGTACGGAACACTAAAAAGAACATTTGTCAACAACGTCGATAAACAAACTCTGACAAATAGGACTTTCATAAAATTTCTAAAAATGTCTGAATAGAGAAAAAGACGTAGTCAAGTTTCCTTTGACCCAAAGAATGATCTTTTCAATATAGTAAATCAATTTTCAAGGCATAAACTAATTTATTTAAGTAATAGCATATGTTATTTATGGTTGTATGATACTTATTTCTCCATGTGCACTATTTCAATCAGACACATAATTTACATATCACAAGATATATACGATCGTTTGCCATGTTAGTAAACATTTAGATTCAAACATACAATATTTAAGAAAATTTATTAATTCAGTTCCTAACTACATACCAACAATAATTCAAACTATTGTCATAATTTGTTTGAATGAAAGTTATAAATAAAAGTCTTATTAATATTTATTGCATGTGTCTATAAATGGATGTATATACATGCAATACTGGAGATAATATATTGACCACTTCTCGTATTAATTATTCCTTTACAATAAATATTATCAATTCTCTCTGTTAAATTTAGTTTATGATAAACACGGCTTACAGAATGTTTTCTAAGATGGACAATTTTTAACCCGTTAACTATCGAAAATTTTTGTTAAATGTACAGGGTGGTCCAAATTGGACTGATGTCGGTGTCTAAGGCTCAATTTTTATAATAAACTCAATGGTGAACACCGCATATCGATATCTAGTACCGTTTCATATATACAGGGTGTTTTTCAAAAATCTGCATTTTGGAAAAATGTAATTCTTTTTTTGAAAATTGAATTTTTGATTTCTGTAAAAACATTCTCAAAGCACTTTTTCACGTGGATTTCAATGGTGTAAGTTACATTTTTTTACAACTAATATTTTAATAGTTATTAACGCAAAAATATATTTTTTAAATGGGATACCCTGTATATTTTTCCTTATCCGAATAGAGCTTTAAATTATCATTCTAAAAATATAGCACAATTTATATTTTGCTTAAATCTACTTCAAAATATAAAGGCTTTCAGTTTTTACGCGAGTTTTAAATTGAAAACATTTTGTGAAGTAGGATTCGGACGGAACGGCAATATCAATTGTTTACCGATAGCAGTCAAATCGTAAAAAATTTCCAGAGTCATTTCTAAGAGTCATAACTGCAATAAAATTTACTAAATGCTATAGTACTTTAAACTATGTAGAAAATAAAACAAAACAACAATAAAACAATTTATTCCGAGTAGAGCAAACTAAAACAAAGAAATTTTTTTATAAGAGATGTTCGAAATGTCGATCAGTTTCATTTATACATAGGCGGTACCTTTTCTGGGCACTTCTTACTGAGTTGATTAGTTCAAAAGGAGTGAGAGCTGCAAAACTTTGTATCACTGCGACTTCTAACTCTTGCCTAGTGTTTGTCGGCAATTTAATAATTAGGTTTTTCAGTCTTCCCCAGAGATAGAAGTCCGTGGGTGTTAAATCCGGTGACCTTGCCGGCCAACGGTTCGGACCTTGGTTGGCTATCCAGTTACTGATAACTGCAGCGTTATGAGGGAGTGCCCTGTCGTGTTGAAAAAATATATTTCTAAGGTCCTTTAACGGCAGTTCATCAACAAGAGGTTCTATTTGCTGCCTTAAAATTTCTAAATATCTCTGAGAGGTGACCTATAACTCTGCCTCTAAAAATTCCTGCCCACACTTTAAATCCAAATCTGCCTCGATTTCTTTGCTCTTCAACTAAATGAGAATTTTCTTGTGCCCACGTATAAGAATTGTAACGGTTAAAGATGCAAATGCAATTTAAAGAAAAATTCGGAACATGGTTACAATTCTCCATAAAACATTGGCAAAAATCTATATGCCGTTGAAAATCTCCGTCTCTAAGGTGATGAACTTTTCTTGTCCTATATGGTCTGAATTTGTGCTTCTTCAAAGTACGACTTACGTTAGTTCTTGGTAGCCCAGTGGATTCTTTTAACTGTCGGTTTGAAGTGTTGAGATTATTTTCGATAGTTCCTAAAACTACTATTTCTTCTAACTCCTTATCCCTGTTTGATGCATTATTTTTGGATCGTTTCTTTTCAAACTGGCCACTATTAACTAGGTTATGTCGAGCGAATATATCCTTGAAGGGTTGACGCCTCTCTGGATACCGTTCGTGGTGCAAACTACTTGCCGCTTCCGAATTTTCTCCAGTTTGTATGAAACACACATATCCCATTTTTCGTAATTTTCAAACGTCATTGCGATTTATTTGACAATTAAAACTGATCCTGAAGTAAAATTTGACAACTACGAGTAAACAATTGAATTAAATCATATGGCCGCTCCGTCCAAAGCCTACTTCAAAAAATGTGCATTTAAAATTCGTGTAAAAACTGAAAACTATATCTTGAAATAGATTTAAGCAAAATATAAAGTGTGCTATATTTTTAGAATGGTAATCCCTTATCCGAAGATAAGGAAAAATATACATAGTATCCCTCTCAAAAAATATATTTTTGCGTTAATAACTATTAAAATATTAGTTGTAAAGAAATGTAACTTACACTGTTGAAGTCCACGTGAAAAAATGATTTGAGAATGTTTTTACAGAAATCAAAAATTTTCAATAGGAAAAGAGTTACAAACATTTTTCCAAAATGCAGATTTTTGAAAAACACCCTGTATATCTGAAACGGTACTAGGTATCGATATGCGGTTTTCACCATTAAGTTTATCATAAAAACTGAGCCTTAGACACCGACATTAGTGTTCGTCTATCTCCTTTAGATAAAGGGGTTTCCTTTAAAATTGTCTAATTTGGACCACCTTGTGCACTTAGACTAGCCGGTACACTTGTTATTATATATGGTAGTACGGCATCACTCATCTTGGCCGTGTTCGATTGACATAACTCTGATCAATTTCTAGTCAATAGACCTACAATACACTATTATTTAGTGTTTTTACCTCCCTGCGTTAGATCGAATAAAGTGATCCAGTGATCTAGATCTCAATTCTTCATTAGTTGGAAATGGAGTTATCTGATAAAGTAAGTAAAGATTTTTTATTATTGAATGAATAGTTTGTGTAAAGTGTTCATTAAGATAACTTTTCTCACAGATATTTCTCTTCAGAAAACTAAATTCCCTAGTAGAACTCAAGCTTCTAAATATGATGTTATGAGTTGAGTAATTGGATCCATTTCAATACGTAATAGAAAATATGCAAGAAGATTATCTTTAAATAAAAAATAAGAAAAAGATAAAATATATTGTATAAAATTCTACAGTATTGTAATTTCCATTAAATATTCATGCATTCAGTATCAGAATGATATTGACCAATATAATATTCCTGAGTAAGCATGCTTGCCACTTAAATAACTAAATTATCTTGTTTTTGTCGCTTTTTTTTAGAAAAACTGTTTCGCAATATTTCAAAACTTTGACAGCTTATTAGTTTCTAAGAAAATCAGGGTTTCTATTTAAGATTTGAATTGTATAATCTAGTAATTGTATCATTTTTTAGCTCTGCTGAAAATTAAGACCATACTGTATGCATATTTTAAATTAACCATTTCTGAGATAATTGAAGGAAACTATATGCATGTTCATTTTCCATTAAAACTCGGTGATTCGACCGTAGCGGAATAAATAACGCGCAAAATCTTTCTCCCACTAGCTTCTAGGCGCTGATTTAAGATTTTATTCAATTTCAATTGTGATTATTTTTAAAAATAAGTAGCAGAAACAACTTTAATTACTAAACTTTTTTAATTGAAGTTAAAAATAACAGAAACCAAAATAAAACGTGAGTTTGCTATATTTTCATTCGTTTATTTTAGATTTGGTAGTTAAAATTTTTATTTGTTTCTTTAAGAACAGTTGGATTATTTTATTCTAAAGCAGTTAAATCATATACATAGAAACCAATTTAAGTCTATTTTTAAAATGGCTAAATACATATACCATTTTATTGGTAATAATTTTTCTTTCTTCCTTTATGTAATTTGATTTACATTCAGCACAGGGCAAAAAGCAAATATTAAAACAAAACACATAGATCTAGAAAGAATTTTTTTAAACTGCTACTTTTAGCAGCAGTAAATTTTATTACTGTTCATTAAATAGTATCCTGTTTTACTTTTTAAAAGTACATTCTACCTTATATTATTTTTCAATGATTTGACGAGGAAATAAATATTTGATATTATCTTAATTTTAAAATATTGTTCAGCTTATAAAGTACCGACATTAAAGGTGAATAGGGTTATTCGACAATCTAGAAGATCAACCAGGAACGAGCCGCTTACGACGAGACTTTTTTTGTTTTTCGATAAAGGGAGGCCATAGCTCTGCCTGCACCTCCTTAGTCTACGCTATAAATAATTTTTTATAAAAAAAATGTAATCTTGAAATATGAAAAAAAAAACATATTTTAGTTCTTATAAAATTTTGGAGAGAACTTGAAAAAATCAAAAAGTTATTAAAATTAAATATCTCGATGTGACTAAGCTAACTACTTTATAAACAAAGCTGCTATCTAAATTTTCAAAATTAATTTTACTTTGTCGTTCCACTTTCCAAGCTAAATTTCATTTTGAATTGGGATTAAGATAAGTTATAAAATCATAGGTTCAATTTTGGCAAAAAGGCTGTATAAAAATATGATTCATCGAGCCAGCCGCGATAGCGGTGTTCCGATGGTGGCTGGGTCGATTCCGGCATCAGCTGGCTTTTGCGTGTGTGTATTTTTAGGTAGCAGTTGATGTAGAAATGCAATAATGCCCGTGATAGCACTGCCGCGTCGTCTTAAAAGTAACGTGAAATACAAACGTATATTTCAATACCTGGGCAACGTTGACGGATATTATGACATTTAAAAATCTCTATAGTGGAAAGGAGATGAACTATATATAAAAAAGAATCTCTAGTTGATTTACGGTGTGTCTTGGTAGCTGTCTTGCTTGAAGTATTGTACAGTTGTCGTTTAAAAATCTAAAATTTGTGCAATTATTTCTTTACGGTAAAGTTAGTAATACAAATTATATCTCCGTTCAAGAAACTTCAACTAGAAAGCAGCGCTTAATACTACTCGAAATTTTTTCGAATTTAGGTTAGGTTATACGACATCGGATCGTTACCTAACGGCTAAATTCGAAAAAAATTTTACTTTTCCGCAAATAGATACATAATAAGAATTCTGTTAATAATTTATTTACAAGCACAAGAAAGAACTGCTTTATACATTATATCTTCGAAAGTATATTTTGCCGATCTACTGCTCCTTAAGATGCGACAACATAATTTGATCTGCGTCTGAGCTGAACGTAATGAATCAAATAATGTTCTGAAGAAACTTGGTATTTGTTATGAAATTGAGCAATTGGTCTTTTTTGAAGGTTCTTGATCTCTGCTGCTGGTATTAAAATTGTTAAGATCAAAAAAATCTACCGAAAACTAGTCCTTTAGGTTTCCTATATTGTGTCCTGTATTTTAACTTATATTCATAAAATATAATAACTGCTAATTTAAAAATTGGTAATTACTTGGATTCTGATAAAGTATCTTAATTATAGGCATTCAATATTTTCCAGTCATAATAATATAAAAGATATATACTCGTGAGCAAAAAAATCGACTCAAACTATTTAGCTTCAATTAACACGGATCTTAGAATTTAGTGTTCATATATTCTATTTGAAAGCCTATTCTCTTATATTTTCTTTCTAATGGTACCAAATTCCATATTATACATCATGCTTTTTACTGATTAAAATGAAGGTGAAACAAGAAGACCAAGAATTGAAAATAGGGATAAGAGAAAGGAAAAATTAAACAAATTTTAATTCAACAATTAAATTTATTGATAAAAATCAAAATCAATATTTTGTTGGTGGGCTGCTGTCAATTTGGATCCATTAGCTGGATTTAGGTTAGCTTCTTTAAGTCTTCTTCTGACTGCCCAATGACTGACAGCCCGACAAGGAACTTATCGGAGCTCACCGCCGGTTAAGTGACGATTTCTTAAAGTTGTGCACCTACTTCTTCCTGATCCTGGTCTCCGTATAAAGGCGCCAGTTTCTTGGTAACGTCTGTTGACTCTGGAGATGGTTGACTGGCTCAGGTGCAGTTGCGCAGCGACTACACGTTATCTATGCCCTTCTTGCAATAGGATAATGACTTGTGCCGTTTCTTCCGGGGTAGTGTCCATTTTCCGATGACGTAATTAGTGAGCAGGTATGGCAGAGATGTTGAAAGTTCAAAATCCGATAAAGGAGTGATAGGAAAATGCAGCTGCATGAATTTTTATAGGGGTGAATCGCAGGCAACGAGTACGTTGCTGAGCGGGCAAAAACGGTTCTATTGAGTAAAACCGTTTTAATCAGTAAAACTTTCTAGAAATCCAAATGTTTTTGGTATTATTGGATAGAGTAGAAAATCAGCATTCTAATGATACCAAATACCACTGTTTGAAAATTAAATTCAAGGATCGGTGTTAAATGAAGCAAAATAGTTTAAGTCGATTTTTTGCTCACTAGTGTATTTCAGTTGTTTTAAGTCTCGTATTTTAAGGACATAAGCATTCTGAATAAATTTAATTTTTACCCTTCATAATTTTAAAAATATTTTTAACTCGCTAAAACAACAAAAATAACAACTTAGCTCTTAGTTCTGTTTGTGCGCTCGAGTCTCTAAGGCTGCAGTCATTGAGACGAGGATTGCATTGTCAAAAGCTCCCTGCATATTAATGAAAGCACCCAGGACAATCTCCTTGTGGTACAGTAATGATTCGACCCTCACTATAAGGTTGTGTAAGCTCTCTCAAATACTTTTCTCGGTTGATAGGAACGTTGATATTTAAGCAGAGGGTTTTCTAGAACTGTCCCGTGTCTTATATGCCTATCTATCGTTTTTCCACCGTTTTTAGCAGAACAGATGAAAGGCTAATTGGTCAATATGCCTTCGCTTCGGGTATATGTGTCACGTCCAGGTCTAGAAACGAGATTACAATTGCAGTTCTACATGTCTGGGGGACATTACCCAGTGTAACGCATGCTCGATGTATTTTGCATATGTTAAGATGATCGTCTATCCCTTATTACTGTAGTACTGGGAAGATTTCTTCTAGTCCTGGCGTTATGTAGGGATTAAAAGTTCCTATAACCTATTTGATGTGTAAACCACTACCATCCTGGTACTTTTCTAACTGAGCAGTTATTGATAAATCCTCATCCTGTCGTTTTCATTATCGCTACCATTTCTTGTAAGAAATTGTTTATTAATTATTTCGGGAAGTGTGAATTATTACTGTAAGTTTTAGGCTTGAAATATCCCCACCAAAACAAATCTATTTACGTTAAATAAGAGATATGTCGAAAATAATTTTTTAATCTTTTTTCTAAATCAATTTTTTTCGGAAAAATTTCTCGAATAACTTGTAATGATGTGTTTGAACTGGATGATCTCGCCTTATTCGGCTGATATCTTGTTTTGTAACTACAGCCAATAAAATCTGGCAAAGCGGACGCGCAGAAGAAAATAATCTTCACATTTTCTTCTGAATTAACAGTTATTTCAGGACATCTGTCATCCTCAGAAAAGAACTGGCCATCATTCAACGTCCGATGTGAGTCCATGGTAACGTAGCCTTAAGTTACACAGGTACCCAAAAAAAAATATACTGAATCCAAAAAAATCATAAAAAAGACATCCAACGTGAGGTTTTTTCAGAAAACACACTTAAAATTGCCAAAAATTCATTTTAATAAATAAAATGCAAAACAGTACAATCATTAAAATTACAGAATATAACTATTATTTCGGACGCCTTTAAATGTTCTGAATCTACATTTATTATAAAATCTTAAAAATTTTAGATTTTAGTGTTCATGTTTAACAAAAACACACATACACCACCTTTAACTAAACGACGTGGCCAAATGCTGTTTAAAATAAATTTGTGCAACCGTTAAATTAAAAAATTGTTTTTAATTTTTAATGATATTGAACAAAACACTCCCTCGCTCAGTCACTTACTCACTCACACACTCACTCGCTTCTACACTTACTCACTCACTCACTCGCTCGCTCACTCACTACTTCACTTACTCACTTACTCACTCGCTCGTTCACTTACTCACTGCCTCTCTCACCCACTCACATTCCCCCATATTCATTCAATCAATCTATCCACAAGATTGACTTTAAAAACTGTCAAGGGTTATACATTAGACTGCATTTTGCAAATTTTTGTTCCCAATAGTAAACGGATATTTTTTCAACTCCAAACACTATTCCTCATGTGTTGATATCAAATTCGAATTTGAAACTTAAAAAACTACTAGAAAATGATAGTCTTGTTCGAAAAAAAAAAGTTCTTGTTTAGCTGTTGCATTTATTTACTTAAAAAAGCATTTTACCAACCACATAGCACCCTTGTAAGTATTTAAAAGCGAGTTTTTTGTTGAAACTGAACATAATTTTTTTTTTTTTGATGTCAAATCAGGATTAGTAACTTCAAAAAATACTGGAAGTAATAGTTTTGTTCAATATTAACAAAAATTAAAAACAATTTTTTAATTTAGAGGTTGCACATACTTATTTTAAACATCAACGTAACTTAATTAAAGGTGGTGTATGCGTGTTTTTTGTTAAACCAAAACACTAAACTAAGTTGGGAATGTGGAATCTTTGGCACAATGATACTACTCAGTATATATCACCACTACACCAAACACTTTTATTTTTGCCCTCGACGCGCGTTTCGCTAACCATGTTAGCTACATGAGGAGCGATGATTGACAGTCAATCATCGCTCCTGATGAAGCTAACATGGTTAGCGAAACGCGCGTCGAGTGCAAAAATAAAGTGTTTGGTGTAGTGGTGATATATACTGAGTAGTATCATTGTGCCAAAGATTCCACATTCCCAACTTAGTTTAGTGTTTTGGTTTAACAAAAAAACACGCATACACCACCTTTAATTAAGTAGTGGTGATATATACTGAGTAGTACTGAACACTAAAACCTAATATTTTTACGTTTTTATGATAAATGTAGATTCAGAACATTTAAAGATGTCCGAAATAATACTTTTATTTTATAATTTTAATGATTGTACAGTTTTACATTTTATTTATTGAAATGGATTTCTGGCAGCTGTAAGTATGTTTTGTGAAAAAAATCTCACGGTGGATGTCTTTTTTTAAGATTTCCTTGGATTCAGCATAAAAAAATACTTAAGAAAACATGTGTCTCACTTAAAAGACAGAGAATTTTCTTATTTTATATTCCTGTATTATTAATAATGCTTACATTTACCGATTTAAGAGAGTGCTGACAATGAGATATAATTAGATTTTTTTTAACTAAAGAAAGGGACAGTTAGTCAACATGAAGAGGCTTCGTTTTCTTTCTACTAATTATATTTTTTCTTTTAAATTACCTAACCAGTTGGACTTAATATTACGAAATTATAAAAAAAAAGAAAAGAATAGAATCTTAACGGCTACTCAAATTTTTTCATATTTTGTAGATATATTCCTGTTCAGAAATAGCCTTACCCAGTATAATCTTATCTATACACTTATGTATAATTTATTGAACTTTAACAAACAATACATTTTAGTGTGTGATGCTAGACTCTTATAGTTACGAGTAAAATACCAACTCGAAAAATATACCTAGTATCTGTCTTTTCGATACAAAAGATATTTATTTCAAAATTTTTTATATTGTTACATTCTGGTCAAAACCGCTACGTTGGAGAAGTTTCAAGGTTATTGAGGCTGTAGTTTTGTATTCGTCGGCTTCCAATAGCGATAACTCTATTAATGACATAGGGGTTGAGATAATATACCCCATCTCAGTAAAGGATGTAGCTAAATGCTGAAAATTATTCAAATATTTAACTAACGAGGTTATATCGCCACCACGCTCTGTTCCAGCAGAACACCCACAGCAACTATATTTTCAAAGAATGGGGTTATGTTCTGTGCCTTCTCCGGACAGTTGCATTAGTGACATAAGCCAAGCAAAGATTACGAAACACCCTGTATTTAAAGAATTTAGTAATTAAAGTGGAAAAAAGCTTTTAGAATCAGTTAGAATTGGCTACGTATAAAATGTGCAAACTTCCAGTTTTTTTATTAAGTTAATGTAAAACAACTGAAAACGAACGAAGTCCATATTTCTGCATTTTACTAGCGGTACTTTTATTCGTTAAATCCATCCTGGCTGGGTCAGCTTTCGATGGGGTAATAGGTATGCGTATTTAGTACAATTCGTTGTATCCTACCATCGTATTCCGTAACTTCTGAGATAAGTATAGTATTTTTCACTATCTAAGAAAGTGACTAAGCTAACTATACCCATTCAAAATTTAACAAGATTCGAAAGTGATTAATTTATAGCTGTTTAATGACAAGGCATCGTGCAGGGCTGCACTATACTTGACTGTATAATTATTGGGTTTAAAATTTTATTGTGATAAGACAGTTGAATTTTAATGTTTTATGTACTGAATAATACACAATATAGTAATTACACAAATATATTAAAAGAGTGTACAGTGTCCTCGCGTACATTTGTTACAATTTTAGTTATTAATTAATATCTAGTCCAATTTCTCTATCGCTACTATCTTGCAAATTAAGTTTTTTTACAGGTCCTAAACTATTAATATTTATGTACATCCATCTACATGAGTTTTCAATTTTTTTGACGTGTTGAATGCAGTTTCTCCAGTTTTCAACGGTTACATTTTTGACTGTCTTTATCAACTCAATCATACTACTATTTAAAGTAGGTGTATTATTGTGAGCATGTATATTAAGACTTTCTTTTATGCCATATCAACTCGATCGCATTGAAGATACAATAATAATGTGGAAGCCGAATTATTTCGCGTCCTGCTTCCTTTGCAATTTTATCACAAACATATTCCTTTGAAAAATTGTAACTTTTTAAAACTTCTAATAATTGTTTAACTGTATAACTTTCATGAAAATATTGTATTTCCCTTTTTCTACTGGTGGAACTTGGTATCTTATTCATTTGGCGACTATGATAGGATGCATTATCCATCACAATACAGCTATTCGGTGGTATATTCGGCATTAATTTGCTTTGAAGCCCATTTTCAAAAACTTCAGCCGTTGTATCACAATGATAATCCAAGCGGGAATCTAAAATATTCTTGGCTGCTAGAAATAGACATTCTGGTATCCAGCCTTCTTCTGACCCCGCATGTAAAATAGTTATTCTTTTACCTTTATTTGATGGAGTTTTGGTGTGGCATTTTTTGGATTTATCAATCTATCCTTTACTGGGTGTGTCGTGAGTGTCATACGAAGTCTCTAGATAGATAATCGTTCGATTTTCTGATCTAGCTGTATTTATTTTTTCAAGATACTCCATTCTGATTTGTTGTAAGCGCCATGATTCCATTATAACTTGCCTTTTGTCTATTTTTTTGAACAAAACCCCAAACGACGTAGAATATGCCATAAAGTTGTAGTGGAACATTTTTTGTCACAACTATCCTCGGACCGCCTCCGTGAAAGTGACAATAACGTAGGAACTTTTTGTTCTGCATACATTTCATAAATTTTACGGCGGATTAAGTCTTCTTGCCAGAAATCAATACATTTCGACACACCTTTGTCTTTTCGAGTTTTTTTAGGCGCTATCGAATTATTTACAATTTTCCAAACTGTAATTTCAGGGATGTTTGTTAAAGCTGAAGTCTCCATCAATGAAAAGTATTTTTCGTGCCCTCGCTCCACTAACTTTAAATAAACAGTTTTGATTATCACTTTTGCCTCAACTGGCAAACATTTGCGGCTTTTGATGGAAAGGGCCTCGGACATTTTAAGACACTATTAAACTTTATAATACACACTATTTCAGTATAATATTTATAAACACGAAGTAGCCAATGAAATGTTAAATTGAAAGGGAGGTATATATATATATATATATATATATATATATATATATATATATATATATATATATATATATATATATATATATATATATATCAGTTACGACCCTGTTGCAGCCAGGTACGTGCGAAGATCCTAACAGTCGTTTAATGTTTTTATTACATAAATTTGCCAAATCACTTTCTTAGATCTTGAAAAATACTATACCAATAAATTCTGTTCTGTTTGTCAATCCGAGTCTGACTGATGAGCCATGATACGACGAAACGCGTATCAGGATGGATTTGACGAATAAGAGAACACTGGGTAAACTGCTGATATATTGGAGGTAGTCCATTTTCAGTTGTTTTACATTAACTTCATATGCCTGAGGGGGTTTCCTCGAAAAGCGCTACTTTTAGGTATTGACTGTGTTAACCACTCTATCGGCTCGAAAGCTGCTGAGATAGCCTTCTATGTAGTAATAGGTATGCGTACTTAGTGCAGTTCGTTGTATCCTACCATTTTTTTATTATTATTCCTTTAATATTCCCTATGTAAAAGTACTGTATTTGGGGTTAATTATAAATAAAATTGGTTATCTAAAAAACCCGTAGCAAGCCTTAATATTGAGGCAGGTAGCAAGCGTTGGTCGACCATAAAAAGAAAATAAACCCAAAAATCTTAATTTATTTTTTAACCGGTAGCCTATCGAAAGTAAGATTGCTTAAATCACGTAATAAAAAGTATCAGTTTTGTCATTATTATGTGTTCATTAATTTTTCCAATCTAATCAGAACCGCAAATAAATATCTTTTTTCGTAAAAATTTACTTTATAATAATTTTATTCATGGAAATATTTGCATTTAAGAAATATAAAATTTTACTGATCTTGCCGGGTTTTGCTTTCAGTAGAGACCGAAAACACTTATATACGTAGAAGGTAGACATGTGCAATTAAGAGTTCTACTCTGCTTTATTAGCTTAATTTAAAACGAAAAATAAATAATAAGTGAATTAATGATAATTATTTTTTACATTATAATAATTTTATTCATGGAAATATTCGCGTTTAAGAAACATAAAATTTTACTGATCTTGCCGGGTTTAGCTTTCAGTAGAGACCGAAGACACTTATATAAGTATAAAGTATTTAAATAACATGTGCAATTAATAGTTCTACACTGCTTTATTAGCTTAATTTAAAACGAAAAATAAATAATAAGTGAAATAATGATAATTATTTTTTACATGACAAAAGGTTTTTGAGGTTGAAGATCACGAAAAATAAAGTTATCAATTTCCGTCTATCGGGCTGTCGCGTCGGTCGCTTCGATAGCTCTTAAAAGTAATAAGACGTGTACACGTATTTCAAATTTGACAAACCTATAGTGTTTATTGAGGAACGCTTTTGAAAAATATTACTTCAGGGGAGGCAGTCAAAAAGGTGGGAATCGATTGATGTAATAGAAATTCAGTAGCGTAATAATTTTTAGATTTTGTAGAAAATGAATAAATTTTAATTTGCATTTATATTTAAAATAAACATTTAGAATTGTAGGCAGGAGAGACGGCGTAGAAGGAAATAACTTCGAATGTATTGTATTATATGTCAGTTTTTCTCAAATTATTTTTTTTATCATTTCAAGTGTCAACTGAAATAGACGGTACAACCAAGGAATAGAGTGTGACAAGAATTACAGCATTTACTCTTCTTTATTTTTGCTATATCAAATTACCTCACTTTGTGTTTAATTGGAGGTGTCAGTGCGATAATAGCTTACAACCCCTTTCCTGTTGAAAATGTGCCACAGTTCAGCCGATACCTACAAAAGGCAAAAAAACCTTGTCAAATAACTACCGACCAGTCGCACTGCATTCAATAATAACAAAAGTCATGGAAAAGGCTATCAATCAGCATCCTCTAAAATATCTTGAAGGATTCAACATTATTAGCGATCACCAATATGGCTTTCGTAAACATAGATCAACAAGAGATCTTCTGACTTATGTAACACATGTTTGGAACAACGCAATTGAACACTTTGGAGAATCTCGAGCGGTTGTTCTTGACATATCCAAGGCATTCGACCGTGTTTGGCACCATGGACTGTTGGCTAAGCTACGCTCTTATGGTATGTGGCTCTCATGTTTCATCAGAGAGCATTCTTTATGAGTGGCAGTCGACGGATTTCTTTCTAACACCTTCACTATCAACGCCGGTGTGCCCCTATGCTCCATACTATCTCCTACTCTCTTTCTCATTTACATTAACGAGCCGCTGGAAAAGACTGGAAACCCAATCTACAGCTTTACAGATGACAGTACGCTTATCTCTTCATTCACTTTGAACGCTCAGACATCGGCTACTCAGACGAATATCCGCAGACAGCGGGAAGTCCTTCAACTTAACAAAGACCTGGAAGAAATTCTATCTTGTGGTGACAGTAACCAAGTGGAATTTAACGCTACAAAAACCCAGGCGGCAGTTTTTTTTCTAAAAAAGTTAACGTTGCTGACCCGACATAGTTATGGCGGAGCACTCCATTCCTCTAACATCGTCGCTCAATTTGTTGGGCGTTAATTTGGCAGCAAATATGTCCTGGCATGAACATGTCGCAAGTATAGCAAGGAAAGCTTCTCAAAAGTTATTTCGAACCAGATAGCTTTACACTCCACAACAACTGTTAATTCTTTACAAAGCTCAAATTCGACCAACTATGGAATACTGCTTCCATGTTTGCGGCTCCGCTCCCACACATACATTGCATTTGATTGATTCTATTCAGAGAAAAACTGTTCATCTGATTGGAGACCTGCAATCGGCGGCCTTGATTCGCTGGAACATCGAAGAACGGTTGGCGACTTGAGCCTACTCTACAAGTATTTTCATGGAAAGTGTTCGAAGAATGTGGCCCGCTTAATTCCTTCCAGAGCGGTGCGTGTTAGAAATACACGTCGCGTTGATGCTTCGCATCCGTATGAGGTTCAGCTTGTTACTCCTCGTACAGCGCTTTTTAAGCAATCTTTTATATGGAGAACATCATCCCTTTGGAATAATTTGCCCATAACTGTGTTTCCCACCGAGTACAATTTACAGCGATTCAAGAACAACGTGAATAGCTTTTTCCGCACAAGTGTGGATCCTGTAGCGCTTTAGGGACTTACCTGCAGCATGTGTGCTAGACCCATAAAAAAAACAACTGCCATGCTTACCAATAATTTAAATAAAACATCATAAATGTTTTTTTTTGACCTTTTTAACTGTTCAGAATGTTAAAATTTTAATGTCGAAATTTTACCTTAAGAGTAACTATGACCTAGGCTACTGTTGCACAGGCAGCATCTACTATGTTTAATCAAACTTATATGTGGTATTAAGTGTAAAGGACCGTGTAAGATTGGGATTACATCTAATATATTATATTATCATTCCTAGTTTTCTCGAAATTAAAGATATTTCCATATCATGTGAATTTTTATAGAGGACTACAAAGTTTACATCAAATTTTGAGTGAGACCTTATCTTAATATTAAATAAAACTGAAAATTTAGATTGGTAATTAGAACATAAAAAGTTAAGTAGAATTACAAAATTGCATTTACATCGGGGCTTTCTTGTAAATCAATTGCTACCAAGTAACCTTGGTAGAGCATTTAGTAAGGTCAATTTAATTTTTTAAGTTCATACGTTGAAGTCCCTATAAGTTAGTGGTGTGTAAAATCGTGCTACTTGTTACAATTTAATTGCAAATAGCTCAATTTCTAGCTTTACTATTTTGATTAGTTTTGACGCAATATGTCACTAAAATATTACGTTATAATTAAAAAGGAAAAATATAATTATACTAGTAAATTTCAATAACGACAATGAAAGAAATTTTTTTACGTGAAATATGTTTTATTAGTGTTCCGTACGGAACACTTATAAGATCACTTTGGTGTCTGTCCGTCTGTCTGTCCGTCTGTCTGTCTGTCTGTCCGTCTGTCCGTCTGTCACACCCGATTTTCTCCGAAACTATTTGTCATAGAAAGTTGAAATTTGGTAGTAATATAGGAATTGATGGCCTCATCAGAGCCATGTAGTTTTGAAAGTTAAATTTTGACTTAAGGGGTTAGTTTTGGGGGGTGAAATCGGAAGTGAAAAAAAAAATTTTTTTACTAGGTAATCGAGTGTGGTGTCAAATGAAAGCTTGTGAAAACACGAGTAAAAAATATATATATAATGTAATACTTGCGCGCACTTTTCTTTGTATTATTTTTAAAAAATCGCGAAAAATCGCTGTCCACCCGCCTAATCTCGGAAAGCACTTTTCAAAAAATTTTGAAAAAATTCTGGAATATTCTCCACGGGGTGTAGATTGAACGAAAATTATCACGAGTGCATTATCTGTAACAATTTATCTGGTATATAAAAAAACAGAAATTTCAAGGTCATCAATTTTCAGTAAAGATTGGAAATAAACTTTGTTGAAAACTTATTTGGGGTGTGTTTTGTAAAGTCAATGATCATTTTATATCACCGTAACATAAATTTTGACTTAAGGGATTCGTTTTGAGGGGTGAAATCGAAAGTGAAAAAAAAATTTTTTTACTAGGTCAAGTGTGGTGTCAAATGAAAGCTTGTGAAAACACGAGTAAAAATATATATATAATGTAATACTTGCGCACACTTTTCTTCGTATTACTTTTAAAAAATCGTGAAAAATCGCTGTCTCCTACCTTATCTCGAAAAGTACTGATCAAAAAATTTTGAAAAAATCCTGGAATATTCTCCACGGGGTATAGATTGAACGAAAATTATCATTAACTTTAATAATTTATCTGGTATAGAAAAAAACCAAAATTTCAAGGTCACCAGTTTTCAGTAAACATTGGAAACAAACTTTGTTGAAAACTCATTTAGGGTGTGTTTTGTGAAGTCACTGATCATTTTATACCACCCTAACAAAATTTTTTTATTTTAAAAACAATCAACGTACGGAACACGGTCAACTGCAAGTTCAACTTGCACTTGACCGGTTATTTCTTATTTTTTAATATAATCTCCTGAAACTTCTATACATTTATTCCAAAATTTTTCCAATATCATCATTAAAAGTTGATTCCAGAAGGTCTGCAAAATATCCATCCACGGCTGCAGTAGCTTCGTCATTTGATATAAAACGCTTTCCAGCCACGAATTTTTTCAGGTTTGGAAACAGATAATAGTCAGAAGGAGCCAAATCTGGTGAATATGCAGGAGGTTCAAGAAATTCGTGCTATAATTCGTTGAATTTTTCCATCGTCAAAACACTTGTGTGAACACGTGCATTGTCTTGATGAAAAATGAATCTTTTCTCCTTTAAAACAGATCTTTTCTAGCGAATTTTTGCATCCAACTCATTCGAAAGGTTACAATAGTATTCAGAGTTAATTGTTTTACCTTTCTGAAGATCATAGAACAACAAAACACCTTTGTAATCCTAAAAAACTGTTGTCATAAACTTCCCTGCTGATGAAATCGTCTTTGTCTTCTTTGGTGCACTTTCACCGGCTTGAATCCATTGTTTCGACTAATCTTTTCACTCTGGTGTAAAGTGGTTGACCCACGTTTCATCAACAGTTATGAAACGATGCTTGAAATCTATTTTATTTTGCTTAAAACGTTCCAAAAACATTTGAGAAATGCACATTCGAATGCGTTTTTAATCAATTGTCAGAAAATGCGGTACCCACTTTGCACAAAGCTTTTTCGTATGTAATCCTTCTTGCAAAATATTTTTAATTCATTCTTTTGAGATGGGCTCAGCTTGTTCACGCACTTTCACTCGTAGATCATTTAACACCATATTATGGATCATTGTCGATGCTTGTACGACCAGATTTAAAAAGAGAAGCCCATTTTTTCACAGCGGAAAGTGAAGGTAATGCATCCTTATACATTTTTAACAATTTTGAATGAATTTCTGTTGGTGTGAAACCATCCAAAGCAAAGAATTTAATTACCGTACTATATTCATTTTTTTTTTCATTTAAAAAAAATCATTGACACATCAATATTAATCAGCTTCTACTACTCAAATGAACTGTCAGATCGAAATAAAATTTTACGTATGTTTACATAAAGGATCGACCTTTCCAATACAATTATGGTTTCACAGGTTCTAATGCAATCTATATGTCAGGCCGAGAACTTATCCGACAGCTTAGGTATTGTTCCATTCTTATATGTTACTAAAACGGCTTTGCATGGATAGCTAATACATATATCAATTCAATCAATTTCCCATTATTTTTATCTGGTGTACCGTAAGTATTAATATAAATAGCGCTGCTGAATATTTATTGACTGGCCAAGTCCAGAAAGCGTTTTTTTGCAGCAGGAAGCTAGTTTGACGACTACGCCGTAATAATAATTTTCTAGTGAAATGAAAAAAAAAAAAATTTTAAATATTTTTGCGGAAATGTGGAAAAATAAAACACAAGAGCTTGTTAAGATCCAACTATTTTAAACTGCGTGTGATATTTTTACTTAACTGGACCATTTCTATTATACTTATACTTTGGTTCTGCGACATTAAGTTTTATAATACATGACATTATCTCTACCTGACTTATTAGAGATTCATAATTACAGACAATCAATCATGACAAGAAAACGAATCGAATTAACTTAAATTATATTTTCCCCATCTGAGAAGGTACTGGTTAATATATTATAAAAGCTAATGTGATCAGTTCAGAATGTGCTAACATCAACATTTTTCTTAAAAAAAAATGGTAAAATGGTTTACTCAGTACTTTCTTTGCAAACATGCAGTTCTAAAATAAACACAATACTTGAATATCTACAGATAGTATTAAAACTATACAATCTCCACCCCTTCCACCCCCTCGTTAGGTTAAAATTAAAAGTAATGAAAAATAATATAACTTTTGAATCCCTGGACTCCAAAAGCCTTGAAAGGGACATATAACACTATACGTACGAAACAAGTCATCTAATCTCCTCCCGCACCTTTTTCACCCCTCTTATGTTTTATAAATATTCATGCAAAATATGTGTTTATTATTTCAACAAAAAAAAACAAGGAAAATTACTGTTAAATCTATACAAAATTTATCGACTCCCACTCCTTTTACCCACTTCCTCTCAAGCAATATCGTTCATAAAAAATATAGACTTCATCCCCTCGGTAGATGTTATTTACGGTGTAAGTTTAAAATTGATATTTCATTTCGCTCGTGCTTTATCGTACCATGTGTGACTATGTTTTTCGTGATCTAGGAACCCTGAAACGTAAAGAAAATCAAAAATCCCGGATTGTGATTTTTTGACGTATACATTACTTTCCTTTAGCAAGGAAAATCAAAATACAAGTATTTAAACTCTATTTTACACACAAGTTAATAACACAACCACTAGCCCTGAGGGCAAATCTACAAAGCTAAAAAAAATAATTTTCTCTGATTAACTACCGTCTACACTAATATCCTTAATCTAACGTTTCGGTTTCATTATATCCAAATAATTTTTTTTTGTTTGCTTCTCAACAAATAATGCTATAGCAGCTTTTAGCTCATCATCTAAGAAAAATTTTCAGTCTCTGATATCTTTCCTTAGTTATTTGAACAAACAGAAGTAGCAAGGTGCTAAATCAGGGCTATAGTGTGAATGTTGTCACCTAATGAACCTACAGCTTTTGATAATAGCTTAAACTGTGTGAGCCTTGTAGATTCTTCATTTGTCATGCAAGAGTTTGGTTCTCCAGAAATTTGAATGTTTTTCTTTAATGGCCTGTTTTAGGTTATAGATCATTCTACCATGAACTCCTTTTTTATATATTTAATAAGCATCATTCCCAAAAAAACGGTCGCCATCAACTTTCTTGAAGTTATCACCTCCTTTGCAGCAGAAAAGCTCTTATGAATCCATTGTATCGATTCCTGCTTTGTGAGAGGATCCTAGAACACTTGAGTTTCATCACCTACGATAATTCGCAAAAAATAATTCTTATTGTTCCCTATAGGAGTTCATGGAAAATTTGTATCCACGTCAGGTTTTGCCCTGGTATAAGAAGTTTTGGGACCGATCATGCAGAAATATGTTTATCAATAAATCTTCGCATACAATCATCAACATTGTAGTTTCCGGTACTTAAGCAAGAAGTGGGATAATTATTCGTGGATGTGACAGTAGCAAAGGCTTATAGTGATATCACTTCTATCCAGTGCTGGATGTAGGCCTTCCCCCTGAATTTCCATCGCAATCTATTTGCAGCTGTTGTCATCCATCCAATGCCCGCAATCTCCTGTATATCATCCAGCCATCTCGTTTTGAGACGTCCTTCGCTCCTTCTCTATTCCCGCTGTCTCCATTTTAATGTTTGCTTGGTCCATTGATCATCGATAGTGCGTGCTACATATCCAGCACATAGCCACTTTCTTTCTGTTACGTGCTCTATAATATCCTTTAATTTCGTATGTTCACGTATTCACTTGTTTCTTTTTCTATCTTTAAGTTTTATCCCATCATCTATCTTTCGTGTGCTCTCTGGGTTCGATCTAGTTTTTGTATCTCGACTTTATTCAGTGTCCAAGTTTCAGCGCCATATGTAATTACGAATAAGATGCACTGGTCGTAAACTTTGGCCTTTAACTTATTTGGGATGGCTTTATCTTTGAATATATGTTATAACTAAATTTCCTGGTGCGCATTCAGGAAATTTAAGCCAAGCTATATGATCCTTAAATCTCGACCCCCCTCAAAACGGTTTAGACCGAAATTTTACTAGAAAATAAGATGGGCTGTCATTGCTGTACATATGGAATATTCTTTCAGGAATAACTTCTGCTCCATTTTCCTCTTTAGTATGAAACTTTATCACTTTTACTCATTTTTCTAAAAAAAAAGCATTAAAACGGCAAAACGAAACTAACTTAAACAATATTACATCAAGGCATGTAGAAGAGCGACCACCAATTCATTTTTTTTGCATGACATCATTTTTATGGCTAGGAAGATAACTTAAAAAAGAACACTCGTAATGTAAGGATAACAAATTGTACTTAATATGTACAAGACAGGTACGGGGCCAGATCCAGTTTAATATGGTATTTAGATTATGAACTATTGTGTTCCATAAATAAGTGCAAATTTTGGTTAGCTTATTATGCTAAGGTAAAGAACCGAAATAAATTCATTAGAGCGAAGCGTGCTTTTGGTATGCGATAGTTTTACAAGAACATTAAGTCGTTTTTGAAAAAAACAAAATCTTTGATTATTAAGAGGCGAAACTTTCGTTTCCAACATCATTTACACAGCGTAAATGCAACTCCAGATTTTCAGTTGACTAAAACCCCGGTCTCTCAATATGCAAACGACCAAGTATTGTACATATACGTAGGACTTCGTTAGAACGCATTCCTAGTAAAGATTTATTCCTGTATCCATACAAAATACAGGGGGTGCTGTTCAGAGGTAGTTCATTAATTAGATATTTGGACGCTTGTAACATAAGGTTATATCTCTACCTTTACAGCCACGCCAATATATTGAATTGGCATTATTGGAGTTCGATCATTCCTAGATTAGAGCATTAAAAGCTTTTACATTACCCTAAAGTGATAGCATCCGCTACAATGTCGGCACGTCGAATAATCGACCTTATTTGAACTTCAATAACTTGTAATTCAGAGCAATATACGAAGCTGTTTGAGAATTCTTTACACCCGCTTACAGAGCACTGATTTGACACCGATGTATTTTTTTTCTAGCAATGTTAAATATGTTGGCGGTAGATCGAAATTTACTGGTCAGGGTCGCTTATTTTCGAGAAATGAAAATTAGACCAAAGAAAAATTTTGAAAATACCCAAATACAGGAGTGAAACGTCAAATCAAAAAATTATATAAAACAAAAAACTCAAGTGTGTTAATTAAACGAACCTATATCCAAGATTAAAATTCAAACAATAAATATATATATATATATATATATATATATATATTAGGGTGACCGCAAAAAATCGATGTCGGAATTTTGTTCGTCTGGACCCCACAAAACGATTCCCCTTTCCAGATATTGAGATAGCCGAAATTTGAGCTCGATTAAACGACGTTAACCCGTGCCGCTCGTCGCTCAAAGTTTGAAAAAAAAATCCAAATTTTTGGCCAAAAAGCTGACATATGGACCCATAACTCCAGAACGGTATATAATAGAAACACGCTTAATATCTCAAAAGAAAGCTAATGTTCTTCAAAATTTATATTCTATACATAATTGTTGTTATTTTAAGTCAAACCGAGTTACAACAGCCTTTAGCCCCAAACACGTGACCTGGTACCATTAGGAGCCAGTTTGGGAGTATTCTAAGAATTTTACGGGTTTTTACATAATGTGTCTCGGAATTAACATTTTTTTGTTAAAAAGTATTTTGGAACTCAGTTTTCAAACATAAAGAGCCTTTTTGTTCAAATTTAATCTTTTATTATATGGGGATTACCTGACTAGTTTACCAAAGAAAGACCCGTTTGACAGGTAAAAAGGAGGGTGAATCTAATTTCTATTTTAGGGATGGTGACTTTACTTCAGCGTACAACCGACCTTTTATTTATTCAGTTTAGTTTCTAAAGTGCCTTTGAGCTGGTTAGATTGAACAATTATCTAGTGAAGATATTTTAAGACACTGAAGAGGACAGCATCTACCAGGAACTTGAGAACTTGGAGGAAATGGACATCCCTGAAGAAGCTGCAGAAGATCCAGGACCATCTGAGAGCAAGAGGATGAAAGTTTCATTTGCAAGGGGCGTTAAAGAGATTTTAAACATGAAATTGTCCATTTGATGAGATCGATGTAAGGTATCCGACAGAAATGCCACGAGAATTTTAATAGCTACTCTAGAAGCACTAAACCTTGACCCTCTTGAGTACAAAGTCTCGAAAACTTTATTACATGATAGAAGGCAAATGTTCAGAGAACAATATAATAAAAAATTTTGATAAAGTAAACATTCCTGAAAAAGAGCCCGTGGTTGTCCATTGGGACGGTAAACTTTTACTGGGTGTTTTAAAAAATGAACAATGTGAGCGAATAGCTATAGCTATTTCATATGGCGAAAAGGAACAGCTGCTGGGAGTTCCTGTAACAGCAAACAGCTCTGGAGAGGAGCAAGCCGTAGCCGTATATGAATGCCTACATGAATGGGGTCTTCTCAACACCGTCAAGGCGATGTGCTTCGACACTACAGCATCCAACACGGGAAGACTCAAAGGAGCATGCGTCATATTGAAGCAAATGTTAGGAAGAGAATTGTTATACCTAGCTTTCCGTCACCACATCTTGGAAATTCTGTTAAGAGGCGTATTCGACACAAAAATGGGATCAACCACTGGACCTCATCCAGACATTTTCAAGAGATTCCTCACTGCGTGGCCCAAGATAGACAAAGGAAAATACGACACAGCTATCAGTGACAATCTAATACAAAAGCAGCTAACTCCAGAAGTAATTGCAAATGTTACTGCTGAATTCGAGACCAAATTAACTGAGAGCCACCCCAGAGATGACTACAAGGAGCTATTGTAGTTGGTTCTCGTATTTGTTGGATCACTAGACGGCAATGTTGTGGGTTTTATAACTCCAGGAGCCATTCATCACGCTAGGTGGATGGCAAAGGCTATTTACTGCTTAAAAATGTTCATTTTTCGTCGTCAATTTAAGATGTCTAAAGAAGAAGAAAGTTCTGTGCGTGCCATTTCTGTTTTCCTAGTTAAAATTTATTGTAAAGCTTGGTTCAATGCTCCAAAAGCTCATCTTGCACCAAAGCAAGATTTAGGTATTTTGCATAGTCTGTTAGACTCTAAAGAATGTGACAACGACATTGCAGAAATAGCCCTGACCAAATTTTCGAACCATTTGTGGTATTTGAATGCAAAGTTGGTGGGATTATCGTTTTTTGATCCCACCATTACAGACGATGAAAAGTTGTTAATGGCTAATAAATTGCTCAGTAGCACAGATGAACCATCACAGCACGCTAGGGTTGTAAATCCAAAAGTTAGGAAAGAAAACTTAAAAGAGGTAGTTGATGGAGGATTGGTAAATTTACTTACCAAAGAAACGTTTACATTCTTTGACCAATTTAATATAAAAACAGATTTCCTAAGACAACATCCAAACACCTGGCCTCAAAATAATGACTTCCAAGAAGGATTGAAAATTGTCAAAACATTAAAAGTAGTTAATGATATGGCTGAGCGTGGTGTTAAATTAATAACCGACTTTAACGACCTTCTGACAAAAGATGAAGACCAAAAGCAATATGTCCTGCAAGTTGTAAGTAAATGCCGAGCATTATATCCTGACGTTCCAAAAACTACTTTAACAAAAGCTCTAGAATAGATTAGATAACTATGTAAAATTATCAACTCATGTAGGTACTACGTCTGTATCTTTTCTGTGTCTGTTTTGTATGTATTATATAACTAATTTTTATATTTTAAAATAAAAAATGTCATTAGACTTATCAGTATTACTTGTTTTTTTATTATATTTCTACTTTAAACTCAAAAATATACCAAAAAAAGCAAAATTTATCACTTAATAACAAAATATACGAAGTATGCTCCTAGTGGTACCAGGTCACGTTTTTGGGGCTAAAGGCTGTTGTAACTCGGTTTGACTTAAAATAACAACAATTATGTATAGAATATAAATTTTGAAGAACAACATTAGCTTTCTTTTGAGATATTAAGCGTGTTTCTATTATTTACCGTTCTGGAGTTATGGCTCCATATGTCAGCTTTTTGGCCAAAAATTTGGATTTTTTTTTAAACTTTGAGCGACGAGCGGCACGGGTTAACGTCGTTAAATCGAGCTCAAATTTCTGGAAAGGGAAATTGTTTTGTGGGGTCCAGACGAACAAGATTCCGGCATTTTTTTTCCCCTCTATGAGATCCGGTCACTCTAATATATATATATATATATATATATATATATATATATATATATATATATATATATATATATATATATATATATAAATATATATATATATATATATATATATATATATATATATATATATATATATATATATATATATATATATATATCTATATATCTATATATATATATATCTATATATATATATATATATATATATATATATATATATATATATATATATATATATATATATATGTATATATACATATATATATATATATATATATATATATATATATATATATATATATATATATATATAGATATATATATATATATATATATATATATATATATATATATATATATATATATATACATATATATATATATATATATATATATATATATATATATATATATATATATATACATATATATATATATATATATATATATATATATATATATATATATATATATATATATATATATATATATATATATATATATATATATATATATATATATATATATATATATATATATATATACAATTAGCAGTAAGACTTGTTTTCTGTTATTTATCTAAAAATATTTCATATATTTTTAGTAATTCTCTAAAAAATTCGGAACGCCGACAACATAAAAAGATTTTTACGAGTATAACACATTTTTTTTTTTTGGTTATTTCAAGAAATTTTAGGGATTTAGAGCTCAGTGTTTTTTTTTGCTATTGGTGGCATATGAACATTGAAACTTATATTTATCGGGTCATATAAACTCGATACATTGTATCGAAGACAGGTTACAAATTTCAGATAGATCACGAGAAATAAAATAAAACAAAATAAAACATACAGTAAGTGAACTGTATGTTCTAGAATGTCGAGAATTTGCAAATGCAAAATGACCAATAAATAAAGATCCCATGAATGCTATATTCCATGCCTAAAGCCTACTTGATGAAGAGTATAGGCTCAGAAACTATAGTCGTAGGAGGAAAGGGACGGAATATAGCATTCATGGGATCTTTATTTGTTGGTCATTTTGCATTTGCAAATTCTTGACATTCTGTTGTAGTGACCAATCAAGTAACAAACCATATTCCGAAATTTTATTTCGGAATATTGATTTGATTTATCCTTCCTAACAATGTTAGGTTTATATAGTTGAGCAGTTTTCGATATTCGAAACTCTCAACAGTTGGCGCAAGAGTCTGTATTTTGCCCAACGAGTAGTACCTTGTTTACATAAAGTACCATGATTGCTATAAACCAGCGAGAGTCATTCCAACTTGACTCTCCACGGTACTCTGGTCTTAACGATCGATACCGTTGTCTAAAGCCTGCCTGATGAAGAGTATAGGCTCAGAAACTATAGTCGTAGGAGGAAAGGCATGGAATATAGCATTCATGGGATCTTTATTTGTTGGTCATTTTGCATTTGCAAATTCTCGACATTCTGTTGTAGTGACCAATTAAGAACAAACCATATTCCGAAATTTTATATCGGAATATCGATCTGTATGTTTTATTTTATTAACAACGATATAGTTCTTTATTACATGTAGAGTTAAATTGTTTTAATATATCATAGTAAGCCATACTATATTATATGCATTAGGAATTTGATAGTGTATCAAAATAACAAATTGTGTTTAGGAGAAACGTAACACGTAGGCGGAAAAGTTTTTGATCTAGTTACTTAAAACAAAATTCCACTTTGTTCATCAATACAGACTCCTTTAAGAGCGATGCAATCAGTCCAAAGCTTTTCTAACATTTCTATACCTTTCTTGTAGAAGGATTTGTCTTTGCCTTCAAAAGAGGCCTCAGTTTCGCCGAATAGATAATAGTCGTTGGGGGCCAAATCTGGAGAATACGGTGGATAAAGAAGCAATTCGAACTTCAATTCATGCAATTTTGCCATCGTAACCATTGACTTGTGACACGGTGCATTGTCTTGATGAAAGAGCACTTTTTCTTGTTCATTTTTGCCGTTTCTGTGCGATTTCTGCCTTCAAACGCACCAATAACTTTATATAACATTTATTGGTGGTTTTCTCCTTCTCAGCACAATCGATGAAAATTATTCAATGCGCATCCCAAAATACAGGGGCTAAAACCTTCCCAGCCGACTGTTGTGTCTTTGGTCGCTTCGGGCGACTTTCCCTGGCTGCTGTCTACTCAGCTGACTGCCGATTTGATTCCGGTGGGTAGTGGTGGATCCATGTTTTATCCATTGCCACATATCGCACGAAAAGATCCTTTTTATTGCTCTTAAACAGGACCAAACAGCGCTCCGAATCATCAACATGTGGTTGTTTTTGGTCTACTGTGAGCAAGTGCGGTACCCATTTGCATGCTCAAATGTTCATGCAAAATATAACCACCACCTTTTTTTTGATATCTCTAGGATACCAGCTATCTCACACAATTTCACTTAATGGTCATCCAAAATAATTTTGTGGATTTTTTTGATGTTATCCAGTGTAACCACCTCATTTGGGCGTCCAGAGCATTCAGCATCATTTGTATCTGTACGACCGCGTTTAAATTCAGTATATCAGTAAATGTCGAGTGATTTTCCAGGAGTAGAATCCCATGATATATATCAAGCCATTACATTGCTTGAACGGTATTTTTCCCATCAAAAAACAGTGTCTAATAAATACACGAAATTAGATTTTTTCCATTGTTTTGAAAATATCAAAAGTAGCGTCACTAAAATCACTGTAACTTGTAAACTAATCATCGAAATGTCATGGAATTTTGACAGGTATCATTTGAAGGTTGATATTTTCTAAAAATCATATGGATTTTTTGAAAAGGACGACATCTATGTGTCAGACCAAAAACTTTTCAGCCTACGCGTTAGATACCTCTGCGTAGTTTCATAATATATATAAAGCTATTCTGTGTTTTAAGACTTCTACAGATTTCTTTTCAAATACAATAAACAACCGAAAATATATATTCCAGGTACCAGAAATATGTTGTTTTCTTTGAAAGACCCTCCCCAAAGCTTTTAACAAATCGTACTCAGGATCATTTTAAGTGCTCGCTTTGGAATCAGGAATATTTTGCATAAATTATGAAACCAGTCGAAAACATAATAACATATTAAATACGACTAAAAAATTCGAATAGTAAAAGTTTTTAGTCATTTTTATTCAACGGTAGTGAAAGCACTCATAAAGGAATTTAAGTGGTTTGATATAACTGCTTGGATAAATTAATTATGTTAATTATTAGACACAAAAATTTAACACTTTTGCTTAGATTTAAATTTAAAATATTCTAATATCTAGTAAAATTTATTACACAACTATTTTAATTTCTGAGAGTTGACTTTGTATTGTAAGTTAATCATTGTAGAATCAATCTTTTAAGTTGTCGAATTTACAGTAATCTTTAATGATTAAAGAAATTGTCTGCTGGCAAAAAAATTTTCGTGCAGAGGCATAATTGAGTAACATATGGTAGTGATACATTGATGAAGAAATGCGTGCGAATGTTAGTTCGAGAAATTTCCGGAGAAATTTTGCATATGTTTTCTCAACGGAGTAAGCCAATAAGCCCCTTAGCTTCGACAAACCGTCATTGAAAATACCAAGTGACACCGAAACGTCTGCTAAACTCCACCCGGAATTTAACATACAAACGTGTATATTCGCGGATTCCTGGATTAACGCTTCTGCATATAAATATATACTCGTATATATATATATATATATATATATATATATATATATATATATATATATATATATATATGTAGTAGTGGCTTTTCGGGTATCCCGTGTTAGCTTGAAGTTCCTTGATGGACGGTTTCGCTGACGTTTCGATGGAATCTCATCCATCTTTTTCAAAGCGTTGATCGCTGTTTGGTGTCGGCGTTGAATGTCGAGACTGACTCCGAGGGCGCCGGTTTTATGTGCTCGGGGCGTAGCTCTATTGGTTGGACGAATCTGGCCAATAGAGGCTCGGCTTTGGCTGCGCGTTGACGGTCCTGTGGTTCTTTGTAATGTTTGTGTTGGTGAAATAACATATGGTTGAATTATTGTTTCTCTTGGTTGGACTTGGTACTGGGATAGAATATGTTCGGTAAACGTTGGCTATCATCCCGATTATTTAAGTTGTAGGGCCTCTTTTCTATTTCTATGGCTGCTTTGATTACCCTAGTGGATAGGTTATTACTTTTCTGTAGGGTTTTGGTTTTGTCAAAATCGATTTTGTGGCCGGTATTGTGTACATGTTGTGCTAGAGAAGAGGTGGTGAATTTTTGTTTTACGGCGTTTTTGTGCTCGTCTCTTCTGGCGCTAATTTTCCATAGCCATAGAAATAGAAAAGAGGCTCTACAACTTAAATAATCGGGATGATAGCCAACGTTTACCGAACTCGTGAAAACATATTCTATCCCAGTATCAAGTCCAACCAAGAGAAACAATAATTCCGCCATATGTTACTTCATCAGCACAAACATTAGAAAGAACCACAAGACCGACAATGCGCAGCCAAAGTCGAGCCTCTATTGGCCAGATCCGTCCAACCAATAGAGCCACGCTTCGAGCACAAAAAACCGGCGCCCTCGGAGCCAGTCTCGACATTCAACACCAAGACACCGACCAGTCATCAACGCTTTGAAAAAGATGGATGAGATTCCATCGAAACGTCAGCGAAACCGTCCATCAAGGGACTAAGGGCTAACACGGGATACCCGAAAAAACTACTACTACATTTCACACCCGTGAGAACAGTCGCCAAAACATATATATATATATATATATATATATATATATATATATATATATATATATATATATATATATATATATATCATTCATTTGGCGGGAAACATTGTTATGTATGACATATCCCGTCTATTCTTTTTTGTGTCTAAGTTTTTCACCGATTTCAAACCCACTTCTTGCAATATCGATTTAACAGTTGGTGGCTACATTCTTACATTGAAAGTTAGTATTGGTAAAGTTAGAATCGAAAGACGTGAATATGTTCAGCTAATGATATCTTGCGTATAAGTATAACTGTTCTAAATATCTCCTTTATCGATTAACAAAGTAATACTGTCATTTCGCCGATTATTTTGCCGGAATCTTCAGAGCTTGTTCCGACAACTGACTTTTTCGGAATCTAGCACGAAAATAAGTTAATTAAAATTATTGGGGTATTTAGATATTTCGATGGATTCCCAAATTTTCCTAAGACAGAAAACGACATTTGTTACAAGGATCCCTGATTGGTCAAAGAGAATCTGGCTTCCTGTTTCATACTGTCATTCTGCAAGTGTTGAAGTAGAAATGTTACGAAGACGTTCTGCCCTTTAATGTTCTTTGATTATAGTATATATGTTCCTACTGGTTTCGCCGATATAGGTTTTGCCACATCTACATGGGATAATGTAGACTCCTGGCTGTTTGAGGGGAATCTTATCTATAATAGACCTAATATGCTGTGAGAGTATAGGGAATCGTATTATTATTTTACCTTTTAGTAGAATTTTCGAAATACGATTTGTGACATTCTTAATGTATGGAAGGACTACAATCCCAAGAGACTGTCTAAAATTAAAGAATATCGTAGATAAGTACGTCTTCATAACATTTCCACTTCAGCAATTACAGAATATAAGCGCAACAGGACATCAGATTCTCTTTGACCAAGCAAAGATTCTTACAACAGATTCCTTTTTCTATCCTAGGAAAATTTGGAAGCTCATCGAAATATCCCAACAACCTTAATCGTGTCACGGATCTTTACTTTCACTAATCTGGAAACAAATTATCCGTGAAGCCTTGCGTGCCCTCCACCCCGCTCTACTACTAATAAAAGGCGTGCGCAAGCCGAATTAATTCAGTTTCGTGCTAGGTTCCGAAGAAGTCAGTTCTCGGAATAAACTCTGAAGAAGCCGATAGAAGAGAAATCCAAAAAAAATATACCTATAAAATCTGTAAGCTGTGGAAATTTCCTATCCTAAAAAAGTGATATCTTGTGTGCGAATGAAACTATTCTTCTTAAATATTCTTGACCAAAAGTTCTGCATCACATAAAAATACGTAATCAAGCATCAATATTTGATGGCATACTGGAAAAATAAAAAATAATGATTTATAATGAAGAGTAAAGTGTGTTTAAATTTAAATACAGAGCAAAATATTACTTGAAAATATTACGAGTAATAGGAACTGAAAAATTAGGTTCACGTTTAGATCTATGGCCTTCCTAGCTAAGAATTAAAAAAAAAAACAGTAAACACGTCAGTAATTGTTTTCCTTTATTCAATAAATAATCCGACAATTACTGACGTGTTTACTGAAATTTTTTTGAATTTTTAACTAGGAAGGCCACAAACCAAGGAATGCGAAAACTTAAGAGTCTTCTGAAAAGTTGATGGCGACCGCTTTTTGAAACTGCGAAGGATTTTTTCTTAATAAATATGTAGAAAGCGGGATCATAATTAATGGAGAGATTTATGGAAGGACGATTCAAAACTTGAATCAACCTTTTAGAGGAAAATATCCCAAATAATAGTGAACCAAAATTTTTGTTGCACGACAACCCCAGGGTTCAAAATGTAAACTGTGGATTCATCGAGTTACAACATCAACACTATAGCTCTCAACAAGGACCCTGTGACTTCTTTTTGTTTAAACATCTGAAAAAGTTAGTTACCAAAAATTTTCCCAGGTGATGAGCTGAAAGCTTCTATTCTCTCATTTTTTGGGGCGCAAATAAAACATGTTTTTTAATGACACAACTGGAGAAACGCTGTGTAGGCAGTAGTTATTTAAAAAAAAAAATGTAGATTATTTTAAACACTACGTGTTTTCCTTCATATCTAGTTTTATAACCCAAAAAAACAGCTTCATATTAAAAAAATACATAAAGATTTTTATTTATAATTTAATAACGAGATCATCGGAATATTTGCTGTAAAATTACACAATATAGAGAAACAGTGATCCTCATAAAAAACAATTAGGAAAACTCATATCCTAAAAATAACAAAAGTAAATAGATTCTGACAAACCATCATTACCTTAATTGAACTTGGGAAGGTTATATTAAAATGCTATTTGCGGTTACTTAAATCACAACTTTAAAAAATGTCCCGAACGAGGCATCTGGATCGCCCATACTAAACTCGGAAATAGTATGTTCCCTTTCAACACTTAGGAGTAAGAAAGTATCTGATTATGAAATGTATACACGGAAGTGCTACCACAAGATGAATACCAGCAGACTGTGACAACTATTTAGTGCCATATATAACACAGGCGAGATACTCACTGACTGGTTAACTACTACCTTTGTGGAAATCTAAATGCCATAACATGCTAAGAACATTTACTTATCAGCCTACTATGGCACATATCAAAAGCCTTTACTGAAAATATTTCCTAGAAGAATATATGGCATTTGGGATCATCCATTGGACACGAGAATGTTTTCAAGCTAAATAAACATGCAGCACTGCAAGAAAAAGAAGAGAAAGTAGCTCTTTCGACAAATCTAAAATATTTCCACTATGCTTTTATTAAGTCTCTATCTTGCCTCCATCATCAGGGAGTGACTACTAAAGTCTGATCAATGGATCTTTGCAGTCATGTGATCAACGTGATGTCAAGAATATTCATACGATTTAATTGGCTGTCAATTCAGTGTCGGCGGTATGAGTTAATATGACAATTTCAAAAGTCAAAATAGAATTTAAAATTTTTCATCTGGTTTGGTAACTACGGATGTATTAAATGTTTATGATGTGTAAAACACCCTAATTCTTACTCGTGAAGGACATTTACCTCTCTGCATAAATCCGACGTCTAATATCACCTATTTTTTCTTCTCGGGTTGCTATTAGATTATTTCGTGAGTAAATTTACTTTATAAAAAATTTACAATTGTTATCTATTAGTTATTTGAAGTTTGTGTAATGTTTGTAATTAAATTACAATACACACTTAACACAGCTTTATCAAATTTACATATAAGACATTATAAAAACTGTAAAAAGTTGCACCGTAAAACTCATTAAATAAAGTTTTAAAATAGAGAACTGAAATATAATGCTTTTAAAAACAGAAAAATATTTCATGACGAGGGTATAAAGTATGAATAGGAGACATAAATTGCATAATCCAATTTAATATGATTTATCAAATCAAACTAATATATGGAGAGATAAGTCTATATTTGTCCTGCAAAATTTACAACGAATGTTGCCCAAGGGGCTTGGAACATGTCAATAAGTAATATTTAACTTATTAATTCAATAATGACACTAATCGCTAGAAGTAGATTCTTCACTCTCGCTTTCATCGTTCCCAACACGAATAATGATTTCTGGAATCTCTTCGATTATTACCTCACGATCATACCACTGTTGAATCAGGTTTTCTGTATGTTGTACGCTGACATGCCACACCTCTGGTGTATACATTTCTAAGGCTCTATACCTCATCTGAAGTACTTGTTTATCTCCATAT
This sequence comes from Pachyrhynchus sulphureomaculatus, assembly GCA_019049505.1. Taxonomy (NCBI): domain Eukaryota; kingdom Metazoa; phylum Arthropoda; class Insecta; order Coleoptera; family Curculionidae; genus Pachyrhynchus; species Pachyrhynchus sulphureomaculatus. The sequence goes on from CM032446.1 coordinate 156,001,962, forward strand.
CCCTCTTCACCAATGTTCTTGTTATAAGATGTTTTTGCATTTGCCCAAATCAGCTCGATTGCATTAAATTGACAATGATAAGGAGGTAATCTCAATACTTCATGCCCATGCTCTTGAGAAAATTTAACAATTTGATATTCCTTTGATTTTTTATGAGCTTTTGCAATATCTAACAATTCTGTCTTAAATATCTGTTTGTTATGAGGTAAACTATTCTTCTGTAGCCACTCGAGAATTTTTTCTTTTTTCTATGCTGAAGATGGCTACTTTTTCTACTTCAACTGAATGGAATGAAGCATTATCCATTATAATTAAAGATGGTTCTTGTAAATTAGGAATCAACTGGTTTCTGACCCATTTCGTAAACATTTCACTATTCATTTCCCCCACGATAATCAAGTGACTTTGCCTTACTAGCAAATAGTAAATTGGCATTTTCCACAAAACCCCCACTGTGTCCAGCTTGTAAAACAATTAACCTTTTACCATCAAATCCTTTTGAGAAAATTCATGTTTCATCTATGAAAACAAGCTGACGGGCAATATGTACATTTTTGTTTTCCGTACACTTTCTAAGAAAAGCTGCCCTCATTTAAAAAATTCTTGGTGTCTCCATTAATGCTCATCTGTTGTCATCTTTCTTAAATGTGAAACTCAAATCCAGAAGTGGTGTTCGAAGTGTTCCATAACTTACATTAATTATTTCTTTTTGTCGCAATTCTTTACGTAAGTTGTTAATAGTAACATGTTTTTCTAAAAGTACAATATGATTTACTTACGATTTCACTTAAACCGATAGATATTAATAGCTACTTACTCTGTGCATACATATCATATAATGTATTACGAATGTCCATTTTAGAACTTTTATTCAGATCATGGGGTTTGTTTCCTTGGTCGTGATTTTCCAGGTGTTGAAAGCAATTCATTTTTGTCACTACGAATTTTGATGCTCACTACAGTTCTTGTACTAATCTGTAAAACAGCAGCGACTCACTGGAACTAGAACATTGTAAACACATTAAAAAGATATACCTATATGATTTATTTACCTCTTTTACGGCATTAAGATATAAAAGAGGACCCTTGTTATCCCTTTCCGATGTAAAAGACACTATTAATTTCGCCACAAAATCTCTTGCTTGACTATTCAAACGTTTTTCAGGCATTTTGGTGGCTTTCTCAATCCGTCAAAGAATTATCGATTATTTTTATTGCCTATAAACTCAGCGCTACTGGCTTCTAAAACACGCTGTCTTTCTTGCATGCGTACAATTAACCGAGACAGATAGAGCGAATGTCGTAAATAACTTCAGACGACAGAAGACCTACGTTTTTAAGTTTTTGAATATACTTAATATGTTGACAAGAAGAATAATATAGACGGATGTTTACACTATATTCAGACATTTATGACGCGCATGCAAAAAATCATTGATCGGACTATATATTGTTCAGTTCTATTTTAATAATGTAAAATTATTGCTGAAGGTAAAAGGTGAAGCAGTATTTTAGGAAACAATTTTTTTTCCAATTTGAACATACTTTAATTTAGTCCATAAAAACTTGATAGTTATTGTATAAATCATCATCATCATCATCATCATCATTAGCTTATTCAATCCATAGTCGGATGTAAGCCTCCCCAAGTTGTCTCCAACGAGCTTGGTTATTTGCGTTTTGCATCCAATCGTATCCTTCTAATCTTTTTATGTCGTCCGTCCATCTTGTCTGTGGTTTGCCTCTGTATCTTTTGTGTTCTCTAGGTCTCCATTCAACTATATAGCGTGTCCATCTGTTATCATTCATCCTTGCCATATGACCCGCCCAATTCCTCCTTAATGTACATATTCGTTGTATTACATCTGTCACTTTTAATCTTCTTCGAATCTCGATGTTAGGAATACAATGTTGGAGTCTAATATTTAACATTCTCCTCTCCATTGCTCTTTGGGTTATCTAGAGTTTATTTATTTATACGAACGCAGACCAACCTAACGAGACTCTTCTATCTAAGTCCTCTTCTATCTAATCATTGTATAAATAGGTAAGTTTAAAATACATTAGTGTGTTTAAAACAAATAACTGCGCTTCCGTATTTTCGTTACTATAATTTATAATGACATGCTTCAAGATTCTAGTACAAAGTTGACCAATAGAACTCTTAATAACATTAAATAGTAATCATTTGGGGTAATTTTCTTCTATGAGATCATTAATTATAAATTAAGTTTGCCTTGGAGGATTCCCACACTAAGATATCTTTAAAAAAAAATCTATATTTTATTTTATTTATTTGCCAAGATGCCAGCACACCCAGAATACTCCACATTAATTATAAAATTATTCATTTATACAATAATATCGAACAGGTGCACGCGATTTCCTTGGTCTTTGTCATTGTACCGTTAGAAATTTAGGTATAAAGACCATCAATTAAAAACACTTGTTCAAGTAGCACTGTGTCCATAATTATTTCAGCTTAATTAATTATAGTTTTAAGACAGGTTTCAACATATTTAACCAATGCTAGTTAAAAAAAACACTAAATGATTTACTTAAGTATTGTGCAATTTGTTTTTAATGAGTAATTAAGTCAATAAAAAATTCAAATATTAAAATATTTATAGTTTTAATATAGCTGTCTGATGCATTTGGTGGGATAGAAGATTATATAATTTTTTAATTCCATTTTGTTAATGAACATTTAGAAAATTCTCACGTTGACCACCCAAGCCACTCCTGAGAAGCGGAAAGACTATTAAAATATATTCAAATTTTTGTTACTTTCGGTTTCATCAGAAGAGCTTGTCAGTTAATTATCATTTTTGAGCCATTTTGAACTAAAGTAGAAATACAAGTACGATAAATTCTTATTTTTGTCTGGCTCTGGGGTTGCATTGGATAATTCCTACAGATACTCTGTATCACGTCAGGATCTGGAGATATTCGATTAAAATTTCGAAAACACGGTTTTGAGAGTACTAAGGCATGACACTAGAAATTTTATACAAGCTAGAAGTGATTTTCAATAATAAGAAAAATTAATGAATGTAATATTGCATACATCTCCAAATACTTATTCCTAATGTTAGCGGCTGTGCATACACTTGGCGGTACATGTCTACTCCCCACGCCAGTAGCACAATCTCACGGTGTTATGCTATATATATTTTATATACATTGTATAAATAATTTCCCAATTCTATTTGAGTTGGAACATTTAAATAAATATTTTTTTTTTTGTTATGGGCCTAGCTCACATGCTACAGGGAAGTCCCTAAAGCGCTACAGGAGCGACACGTGTTCGGAGAAAGCGATTCACGTTATTCTTGAATCGCTGCAAATTGTACTAGATGGGAAACACAGTCCTGGGCAAATTATTCCAAAGGGATGATGTTCTCCATATAAAAGACTGCTTGAAAAGCGTTTGTACGAGGAGTAACAAGCTGAACCTCATACGGATGTGAAGTATTAGTGCGACGTGTACTTCTAACATGCACCGCTCTGGGAGGAATTAAGCGGGCCATATCCTTCGAACCCTTATTAAGTCCATTCTTGTATCTTTTCAATGTTGTTAACTAGTGAAATTGCCTACAGTTTTATAAACTGATTTGATTTTTGCAGAAAAAATGCTACCGAAATTACATTATGTTAGCCCAGAGCTAGAAATTGTAATCGATTGAATAAAATCCCTTTCGACACCTGGGGTTTTAGTCTACTTTTTTGATATTTTCTTTTATTAACTAAGCAAAAACTCGACACAGTGCCGACCAACATAACACTCCATAATATTAAATAGTAATATCAAAATCAAGAAATCAAAGAAAATTCTAATCTTTGAACTTAGAACTTATTATTTATACGAGATAAACACAATTCTAATAAGAAAGCAAATTGTTTTGTATGGTATGTTGTTGACGATATATATAGAATTTCCGATTTTTCTATAAATAATATTGAAATATAGTGTCTACAGATTTATCTCTAAATTATATTTGGGAGAGTCTTCAAGGCAAAATTTTAGTGACGACAACCTTGTCGTGTGTTCATTGAACATTGGTTTTTGATGGAAAAAAATTCAAGCAAGGCAATGGCTTGATAAGTGTTACAGGGACTCTGCCCCTGGAAAATCACTCATCATTTACTCGTACGCTGAATTTAAACGCTGTCGTACAGATACAAATGATGCTGAACGCTTTGGACGACCAAATGAGGTGGTTACACCAGAAAACATAAAAAAAAATCCACAAAATTGTTTTGGATGACTGTAAAGTGAAATTGCGTGAGATAGCTGACACCCTAAAGATATTAAAAGAGGTCATATTTGGGACATTTGGGTATGAGAAAGCTCTGTTTGCTCACAGTGGACCGAAAACAACAACGTGTTGATGATTCTGGGCGCTGTTTGGACCTGTTTAAGCCAGCAGAATCAAATCAGTCAGCTGAGTGGACCGCAGCCGGTGAAAGCCGTCCGAAGAGACAAAAGACACAACAGTCGTCTGGGAAGGTTTTGGCCTCTGTACTTTGGGATGCGCATGGAACAGTTTTCATCGACTATGCTGAGAAGGGAAAAACCATCAATAGCGAATATTATATAAAGTTATTGGTGCGTTTGAAGACAGAAACCGCAAAGAAACGGCCTCAAATAAACAAGAAAAAAGTGCTCTTTCATCAAGACCGTGTCACAAGTCAATGGTTATAATGGCAAAATTGCATGAATTGAAGAACAAATTGCTTCCTCATCCATCGTATTCTGCAGATTTGGCCCCCAGAAACTATTATTTATTCGGAGACCTCAAAAAAATGCTTGTGGAAAAGACATTTGGCTCCAGTGAAGAAGTTATGACCGAAACTGAAGCCTATTTTAAAAGCAAAGACAAATCCTTCTTCAAGAAAGGTAGAGAAATGTTAAAAAAGCATTGGACTAATTGTATCGCTCTTGAAGGAGACTATATTAATGAATAAAGTAGAATTTTGCAAAAAAAATGTGTTTTAAGTAGTTAGACCAAAAGCTTTTCAGCCTACGTGTTATATATATATATATATATATATATATATATATATATATATATATATATATATATATATATGTATATATATATATATATATATATATATATATATATATATATATATATATATATGCTCAGCTGCAAAATTAAGAATAAATCTGATGCAGGAGAGACGTAGATTGATAACGCATACAAAAATAAGACACCAACAGAAATAATAAAACAGAGACGATTATCGACAAGTACTGGAAAGTCATATAAAATACATAAACAACCAAACAGAACTTGATGAACTAAATACCCAAATAACCTGAAGATTACTCATGACAATAAGCCAAATAGCAACATCGAAGAAAGAAGAACACAAAAAATAAGTAAAGGGACACAAAATCTAATGAAACAAGGAAGACTCTTAAGAAAAGTTACACAACACCTCTTGAACACATATATAAAAATGCCATAACAAAAATAATGCTTGAAAAAAAACAAAAAAATTAAAATTAAAAGAGGCGACTCAATATCCCTTAAAAGTCATTAGATATATTTTTGCATTAAATTAAAATAACAGTGTCAAGGTAATACTCAATATCCAAACTTTGTCATCCTTTTCATATATATGCATATGTAAAACTTTATCGTACGTAAAACGAAAGTTCCATTTATTAACAAAAACTGCATATCATAATTATTCTATACTATCTAAGAATTTCGTAGAAAGTCATAAGCTAAAGAAATTTCAAAAGTGTCCTACCTTTAATGATAAGAACATTCCTAATAAATTGTCCACACATATAAAATATCTTAATTTTGATAAGTTTAAAACAACAGCTAGGTGATTTGCTGGTAACAATAATGTTATTATTACATTCCTGTCTAAGCTGTCTAAGATTTCCCCCCCCCCCTGTTATTAAAAGACTGGTTGCACCTATAGGCGAATGGGAAAAAGCTGCAAGAAACGACCTAATTCTTCCAATGAAGCAGGCAGGTCATAAAAAAATCTCTCCCGCACGCGATTAAAATCAAGAGGACCTATTCGGCTCTATCAAAATATTCAACAACCAATGTGTCAAAAAGAAGTGAAATGCCGTTATCCAAGCCAAGCAAAGCATACCAAACCTTCCCCAGATTATTGCTTCCTCAAACCAAATTCCTCTATCTGATTTTAAGTTTCTATGTAGAATCTGGTGCCAGCTGGTTCTCTATCCTGGATATCACCGTCTAAGTCCGTTTTCCTTAATGTGACCTCCCACTATATTTAGCTTCTCATAGGAAATATATATTATACTTTCCAGAACAGACAACCTATAAATAATTAATAGCAATGTTGTCCAGATTTATTTATTAAAATGTATTGTGACTATTCATTAAAGTAAATATTAGAAGTATATACGAGTATGTGTATTGTATCACTGTAGATTGTACGGTTGAATTAAACATTTTTCTATATCTATTTGCCTAACTATTTTTAAAAAAATATCCACGGAATGTCCACTAGTTAAGTTTGTGCAGTGTAGAAACCTACATTGTATAATTATTATCTGAAAAACAATTGAACTTTAAACGACATAAAACACAAAGTTTATAAATTATTATATGTTATTATTTATTATTACAAACCCATGTTTACAGGACACTGAAATATGGTAATGATGAAATTTAAAATCTATGTCAATAGGTTTTGTATCGATTTATGAATAAATTCAAATTAAAACTTTGTGAACATAAATTCCAGCAGCTGGAGGACACTTGATATGATAATATTAGACCACATACATATTTATTCATGCTAGTTCAGGTTCTGTATATAGAAAGACATTTGCAATGCTAATGTAAAATCTTTTGAATCAATCAATATAATCAATAAAATATAAAATGCGAACCCACATCTGGTGTAAAAGCAAATGATGGATTCTTATCTATTAGAATTAAGAACTATAAATATTTATCAAATATGTATTGGTTGGTTAGAACATATATTAAATAACTATTTTTCCTATTTAAACGATACTTACTTTAATAGTATAATAAGCAGAAATTCTCTAATACAGGGTCAAATATCGTCGTATTTATGGGTATTTACTTTATTTATGAACGTAAAGAGTTTGCAATAATGTACTGTCGAAACAAAAGATACTATCAACAGATTTTTGATCATCCGTTTATTTATAAAATGAAGGGAAATTAAACATTTAATGTTTGAACACTCAACGTAACTCAATTACCTTATAGTTAAAAATTAAATACTTAAATGTAATTGAGTAGGTATGTCGACAATTTATCTGGTGTCGTTATTAGGAGAAACATTAAAATTTGGAAAAAATTAAGAATGCGAAAAAAACATATCAAGCAAATTCATCTTGTTTTATATCGAAATAGCTTGAGTTCTTTAGATTTTATTCTATGACTGGTGCTGCCGCCTTGTCCCGTTTGTATTTACAGAAATAGTCAATTTCAACGATCTATTGCTTAATCTTATCAACCTTTTTTAGTAGTTCTTTATATGTCTTAGTACCGATTTTACCATAGCTTTTCTCAAGTATTTTTTTCTGTTCGACATTGATATTTTTATTCCGCCAAACATAAATGAATAAATTAAGAATTTTTCTTTTATTTTGTATACTACTAAGTCCGAAACTATCTGATCCAGCAGAGGTCCTTCTTACGGCCAGCCTTGGTTTGACCAAAAATGCAGAGATGCGGTTACTTCTAAACATCTTACCTAACGACACTGGCATGAAAATCCTAACGTCATAAATCGCATCTTCGTTCGTTCCCGGAATAGTTGCGAAGAGATTATCTACAAAACCAAGAAGGCACACAGTCAAAGAATTAGAAACAGACTTCTTACGTGCCCTAACAATTCCAAGTCCTCTTGGTCAGTCGTTAAGCGCATTAATTAAAATTTCACTAATTCATTACACGGCCAGATAATACTATTGCAACATCTGTTGAGAAAGTTGATTTATTGGCTGAACTCTTTGTTTGACATTCTCCTGTCGAGTTCCAAGGAAAAACAACACCCACTGTTTCTAATGAGCAGTCAAGAATGCCAGATATTGTCTTCAAACAACGGGTCATAAAACGTATTTTAATGAAGCTTGACACCAAAAAAGCTTCTGATGCTAGTGGAACACTCGCTACAGTAATCATACGGGCTAACTAACACCAGTTTTCTGTAGACTTTTCAACCTATCCTAAGGAAAGAGAATATTTGCTTCCCGCCCGAAATGAGCTACAGTTTAGCTGGTATCCAAAAAACGCAAAAAGACTTTACCAAACAATCACCGACTAGTTGCACTGTTTTCAATAATATCGAAAGCTATAAAAAAGGCGATTAATCTTCCATAACAAGGATTCAATATCATTGACGAGCATCCACATAGCTTTTGTAAGCAAAGGTCACCAGAAAATCTTCTAAATTATGTCATACATGTTTTAACCACGCAACTGAACATTTTAAAGAATCTCAAGCGGTTGCACTTGATATATCCAAATCATTCGACCGTATTTGGCATGACGGATTGTTGGCTCAGTTACGCTCTTATGCTATGTCTAATAAGTTTTCCTTATGGCTCTCGTGTTTCCCCAGAAAGCGTCCTTTATAAGTGGCAGTCGACGGAACGCACCTGTGCCCCATGGTTCCATACTGTTTCTAACCCTTCTCATTTATATTAACGATCTGCTGGAAATGATCAGGAATCCAATCTACACGCAAATATCCGCAGACTGTAAGAACATATTTCATCGCTATTGATTCTTAATTCAATATCCTTCCTAATCTACTGGTCTTTGATTTTTTCTTTAACTATTTTCTTTATTTTATTGCGCTCTCTTTTTGTCTAAAATTTTCAGTTTTCTTGCTTTTTAAGAAATATTGTGTAAAATTACTCTCTAAGATTTCCACATTTCTTCACATTTCTGGGTTCCTATATCACGAGAAATACAGTTTTCACATTCCGTGTGGTCTTTTGGTGTAATAACTCTGGAAGGAACTGAGATATTGCTTTTAACTTTCGTATACGTGTTATACTTGAAGTTAGAATGGAACTTAAGGTTTTGAGCTTCAGGGTTCTTTGAGTTGAGAAATCTGTCAGTTAATTCTTTCATTTCACAATTTGAAACTTTGCCTCAACTTTTTTCTTGCGATGAATATCTCAAAAAGTATCCACAATTTAAAATATCGAATTCTGACGCTTAGGTTACGGTTTTCTTCAGGGAAGAGGGTTATATGGGTTTTTCCGTACGTATCATGTTAATATTCTTTCCCGGGGTTCTTGTCAATGAGAAATTTAAAAATCGAGTTATTTTTTTATTATTTTCAGTTCTTTGTAGACAAACATATAAAAGGCTAATGGCATAGTAACATAAAGTACCTAGGTTTTCATGACTTTTATTAAAAGATCCTGGTGTACTAAATTCAACCAAGTTTCACACTTCATACCGACAAGTTTTCTCACTAATTTATATACAAAAGTGGTATCTTCATTTTTTCCCAATTTTACGATTTTTTTCTTTTTAGTTTCACCTATAGTTTTCAATATCGCAATGCTGGCATCAAAACGAAACACACGTTCAAATAATACTTTAGTTGATTACCTTAATCTTTATTTACTCTCTGTCGGCAAGTGTATAATATTGTTTATTGTATTAATTGTTATTTGCTGTTATTTGTTCATCTATCAAGCAGTTTTTTTAAAGGCCGTGTAAAAAACCCAGTGTTTCCTAATGTTCTTGTAATAATCAATATCCTATAATAATCAAACTAATGACCGTATAGGGATTACCTAGACAGTTAGCTATAAACATATATGATAAATGATGTATTTGACTCATTAATTATACTACTAAAACAATATGGCTTCTGGGCATTGCAGATATTCATGACCTAGCCTTGGGCAGTATAATTTGTGAACATTACATGCTCTCTAGATATACGTGTCTTAATAATATAATATATTATTGTATCGATAGGTGCTGATGGCTATAGCGAACACAAGGTGTTTATATGATCGGGTGTGGTAAACAAACAACTGAGATATGTTCCAATCTTTTTTGACAGTTACAGAGTATTATTTATCTCGAACGATCAGCCTAGTAGACACAGTTATGAGAACAATTGAAAGATTTACCAGAAAAATTTCTAATATTTTTTTCTTGAATATTATTCAGTGTGTTATGCAAATCGTTGAATATATTGAAACTGGTGAATCGCTAGAAAAAAAGGGATTACATAAAAACACTAATATACAGCAGTTCTGTTTTATACCGGAAAAATTCGTCCATTAAGAAATAATAAAATGAATCAAATGAAAAGATTATTTTCACTCTGCCACTGGTAAACAAGACAAATCGGTTATATAATTATTTAAGTAAAAGTTTCATAAAACATTTTATAAAAAAAAATAAATTTTGTTATCTTTGTAACATAAAAAACAATAATTGTTAACTTTCCAATAGTCAATTACATTTGAAGTTTTCCGTGTTAAAGCTATAATACCTCTAAAAAAGTTAACTAAACTAAATTAATAATTTCACACTTTGAAAATAAGTTAATAACACCTTAAACAGTCGGAAATAAGTCACAAAAATGCACTACCACTACGAGCAGTGTAAAAAATATTTATTCAAATATCGGTCAAAACATGCAAAACGTTGATTTTATTTGTTTACTGTAAAATAATTAGGGTGGCATTCCGAAATCAACTGCGAATTTTTAAAAAAATATATATATCTGGCATCTGGCGCTGACGGAATACCTGCCATAGTTCTCAAAAACTGTGTGAGGGAACTAACACCAATTTTCTGTAGCCTTTTCAACCTATTCTACAGAAAGGGAATATTTCCTTCCTGCTGAAAATGTGCCACAGTTCAGCCGATACCTAAAAGAAGACCTTACCAAATAACTACCGACCAGTCGAACTGCTTTCAATAATATCGAAAGTCATGGAAAAGGTTATCAATCAGCATCTTCTAAAATATCTTGAAGGATTCAATATTATTAGCGATCCTCAATATGGCTTTCGTAAACATAGATCAACAGGAGATCTTCTAACTTATGTAACACATGTTTGGAACAACGCAATTGAACACTTTGGAGAATCTCGAGCGGTTATTCTTGACATATCCAAGGCATTCGAACGTGTGTAACACGATGAACTGTTGGCTAAGCTATGCTCTTATGGTATGTCTGAAAGATCTGTTTGTGGCTCTCATGTTTCCTCAGAAAACGTTCTTTACGAGTGGCGACCAACGTATTTCTTTCTAACACCTTCATTATCAACGCCGGTGTGCCCCAAGGCTCCATACTGTCTCTCTTTCTCATTTACATTAACGATCTGCTGGAAAAGACCGGGAATCCAATCTACAGCTTTGCAGATGACAGTACGCTTATCTCTTCATTCACTTTGGACACTTGGACATCGGCTGCTCGAGCGAATATCCGCCGACAGCGGGAGGTCGTTCAATTTATTTATTTATTTATTTTTTTTTTATGGGTTTAGCACACGTGCTACAGGGAAGTCCCTAAAGCCCTACAGGAGCGACACGTGTGCGGAGAAAGCGATTCACGTTGTTCTTGAATCGCTGTAGATTGTACTCGATGGGAAACACAGTCCTGGGTAAACCATTCCAAAGGTATGATGTTCTCCATATAAAAGACTGCTTGAAAAGCGTTGTACGAGGAGTAACAAGCTGAACCTCATACGGATGTGAAGCATTAGCGCGACGTGTACTTCTAATATGCACCGCTCTGGGAGGAATTAAACGGGCCACATCTTTCGAACACTTTCCATGAAAGTACTTGTAGAATAGGCTCGAGTCGCCAACCGTTCTTCGATGTCCAGCGAATCAAGGCCGTCGGTCAGTTCCGGGTGTCCAATCAGACGAACAGCTCTTCTCTGGATAGAATCCAACAAATGCAGTGTATGTTTGGGAGCGGAGCTCCAAACATGGGAGCAATATTCCATAGTTGGTCGAATTTGAGCTTTGTAAAAAATTAACAGTTGTTGTGGAGTGTAAAGCTTTCTGGTTCGAAACAATATTCCCAACTTTTGAGAAGCTCTTCTTGCTATGCCTGTAACATGTTCATGCCAGGACATATTTGCTCCCAAATTAACGCCTAACAGATTGAGTGACGATGTTAAAGGGATGGAGTGCCCCGACATAACTATGTCGGGTTCTGTAACGTTAACTTTTTTAGAAAAAACTGCCGCCTGGGTTTTTGTAGCGTTAAATTCCACTTGGTTACTGTCACCCCAAGATAGAATTTCTTCCAGGTCTTTGTTAAGTTGAATGACTTCCGGCTGTCTGCGGATATTCGTCTGAGTAGTCGATGTCCGAGCGTTCAAAGGGAATGAAAAGATTAGTGTACTGTCATCTGCAAAGCTGTAGATTGGATTCTCGGTCTTTTCCAGCAGATCGTTAATATAAATGAGGAAGAGAGTAGGAGACAGTATGGAACCTTGGGGCACACCGGCGTTGATAGTGAAGGTGTTAGAAAGAAATCCGTCAACTGCCACTCGTAAAGAACGCTCTCTGAGGAAACATGAGAGCCACAAACAGAACTTTTCAGACATACCATAAGAACGTAGCTTAGCCAACAGCCCCTCGTGCCAAACACGGTCAAATGCCTTGGATATGTCAAGAGCAACCGCTCGAGATTCTCCAAAGTGTTCAATTGCGTTGTTCCAAACATGTGTTACATAAGTCAGAAGATCTCCTGTTGATCTATTTTTACGAAAGCCATATTGGTGATCACTAATAATGTTAAATCCTTCAAGATATTTTAGAAGATGCTGATTGATAGCCTTTTCCATGACTTTCGATATTATTGAGAGTAGTGCGATTGGTCGGTAGTTATTTGGCAAGGTCTTCTTGCCTTTTTTAGGTATCGGCTGAACTGTGGCACATTTCCAGCAGGAAGGAAATATTCCCTTTCTGAAGGATAGGTTGAAAAGTCTACAGAAAACTGGTGTTAGTTCCCTCGCACAGTTCTTGAGAACTATGGCAGGTATTCCGTCAGCGCCTGAAGCCTTTTTGGTGTCTAGCTTCATCAAAATACGTTTTATGATACGCTGTCTGAAGACAATATCGGGCATCCTTGACTGCACTATGGGAATATGTAGGTGGTGTTTTTCCTTGGAAATCGACAGTAGAATGTGAAGCAAAGAGTTCAGCCAACAAGTTCGCTTTCTCAACAGGTGTCGTTGCAATAGAATTATCTGGCCGTGTGAGTGGTGGTATGGTGGATTTGGTGAAATTTTGACTAACTGCCTTAGCGACTGACCAAAAGGACCTGGAATTGCCGGGACAAGCGAGAAGTTTGTTTCTAATCCGTTGATTGTGTACCTCCTTGGTTTCGTCGATAATTTCTTTGCATCTGTTCCTGGCACGAACAAAGATGTTACGATTTATGGTGTTAGGATCTTCACGCCACTGTTGGTAAGCAAGATGTTTAGAAGCAACAGCTTCTTTGCATTTTAGGTCAAACCAAGGCTTGCCGTTGGAAGGGCATTTCTTGGAAAAAGGGATGTAAGCATCCATACCGGCCAAAATAACATCGGAAACCTCCCTGGCGCAGTCAGATGGGTCGTCGACTCGAAAACAAACGTCCAACCAAGGGAAAGTTCGAAAATATTCCATGAGATCTTCCAATTTACCAGATTTGTAGTGCCAAATCTTGCGCGGTTTGGGCGCCTCTCTGTCACTGATTGGTAGAATACTCGATGTCGAAAGTAGTTTATGGTCGGAAGAACCTAACGGTGGATTTACGCTGACCGTGTAAATCTCCGGATTGGTGGTTAAAAAACAGATCAAGAAGACTGGCGAACTCTCCGTCTCGATCAGGGATCCGTGTTGGTTCATCAATAAGCTGAGTCAAGCCACAACTGATTGAAAATGATTCGGCTTCACGACTTTGTTCGTCGGTAGTATTTGAATATTTAAGCCAGTTGATGTTATGGACATTAAAGTCGCCCAAGATGGCAATTTCGGCATTTGGATAGTTAATTTGTAAATGATCTATGGTGTCAGCAAGAGAAGCGAAAAGTGTTCTAAAGTTTGTATCACTTGGTGGTCGATAGAGGATACAGACGAACCTTGTGGTTGGTTGAGTCGTTATTTTTAACCACATAACATCAAAGTTTGGGGGCTCCAGAGCCTCTTCTCGTTGGCAAGAGAGGTCGCTTCTGACATAAAGACAGATTCCAAAGTTACACCTAAATCGGGAATAGAAATCGTACCCAGGATAAAGATAGTTTACTGTGCTGGTCGATGAACTGACCTTAGTTTCACAGAGAGCGACTACATGAGGTTTATTTGATTGCAGGTGTTGGTGCACTGAATTTATGTTGGAATTTAAACCTCGTATGTTGCAAAAATCCATTTTGAAATTCTGTTCTCTGCATGTCGACGCCCCTGAACCAGCCCCCACCCGGAGATTCGAACGGGGGGCTATTTTACCTCCGGAATTTTTTGTATCCAGGTGCCTCATCATGCTATTTGGTCCCACAGTCCCGGGATATCGGCACAGCCACGAAACGTTAAGCAACTTCACGCAGCTTAAGCCGATGCGATGGTATCACACCGGGCGATGCTGGTGGGATCTGGGCATCTACCATCTAGATTGTTCTTTAAGTCGCCTCCTACGACAGGCAGAACATACCGGGGGAGATATTCTATCCCGCCCCCCCACGGGGCGGGATAGAATTTAACAAAGATCTGGAAGAAAATCTGTCTTGGAGTGCCAGTAACCAAGTGGAATTTAATGCTTCAAACCCAGGTGGCAGTTTTTTCTAAAAAAGTTAACGTTGGTGAACCTGACATGATCATGTCGGGGCACTCCATTCCCCTAGCAACGTCACTTAATTTGTTGGGCGTTAATTTGGGAGCAAATATGTCCTGGCATGAACATGTTGCAGGCATAGCAAGGAGAGCTTCTCAAAAGTTGGGAATATTATTTCGAACCAGAAAGCTTTACACTCCACAACAACTGTTAATTTTTTAGGAAGCTCCCAAACACACACATTTGTTGGATTCTGTTTAGAGAAGAGCTGTTTGTCTGATTGAAGATCCGGAGCTGACCGGCGGCCTTAATTCGCTGGAACATCGAAGAACGGTTGGAGACTTGAGTCTGTTCTACAAGTATTTTCATGAAAAGTGTCCTAAGGATGTAGCCCGCTTAATTCCTCCCAGAGCGGTGCATGTTAGAAATACACGTCGCGCTAATACTTCACATCCGTATGAGGTTCAGCTTGTTACTCAGCGTACAACGCTTTTCAAGCAGTCTTTTATATGGAGAACATCATCCCTTTGGAATAATTTGCCCAGGGCTGTGTTTCCTACCGAGTACAGTTTGCAGCGATTCAAGAACAGAATCGCCTCTTCCGCACACGTGCCACTTCTAGAGCTCTTTAGAGCCTTCCTTGCAACACGTGTGCTGGACCCATAAAAAAAAAATCGGACTTTTTTACTAATAATTTTATGCTGGTATTTTAATAGTTCATTTCTTAATTTTAAATGTTTTTAAATCTGTATTACTCATAAACAATAACTGTCAAAACCAACTACTTGGAATTGGACAGGTGATAGTTGGCACATTGAAGTTAGCAACGAAATGATTCGATATGTTAACGAGTACAAATAATAAGTTCACAGGTTGATGCTTAAACACCACTTCGTTCAAATTTACCAGACAGAAAATTTATTTATGAATGTTTGTTGAACCTTGATGAGGAAGTAGGGCATTCAGAAAGCAAAGTTTAATAACAAATAAAAAAATATACACAGAGAATTTCCCTAACCTTGATCTTGATGCACTATATACCTCTTGAGATACTTTAACTACTACCTATACAACTTAGCATCTTAAGCCCTTAATAAGGATATCAACCACCCCTGGTATAAAATCGTTAAAAAAAAAAAAATCAAAAAGTATACAGAAGATAAGCTATACTCTTTGAGACATTTTAAGCAGTGGATATACAGTTTCCCATTTTGAACTCTTGGTAAAGGTGTAAGCTACCATTATTGAAAAATCAATAATAAAATTAAAAGCACACTCAGAGAATTCATTCCACCTTGAGTTTGACAAATGTTATACCTCTAGAGATAGATTTGTAAGTATGCTTTGTCACAATTTTTTTTAATTTTTAAATGGGGTTAATTTATAATCTTATAAAGGGTTCAAGACGGGAAGCTATATAACCACTAGTTAAAATGTCCCAAGAAATATCACGTACATGATACTGTACTGTACAATGTATCAAGTTCAAGGTCGAAGAAATTCTCCGTGCATATTTTTTAATTTTTTATTTCATATTTAAGCTTTTCTTTATGAGTGCCTTACAACCGTAGCAAGGGTAAACGAAAATTTTCAATTAAGTTTCAAAAATCAAAACCCTCCTGCATGTAAATTTTTAATCAAATAATGATTAACTATCAGTAGTGATTACGTATCAACCACTGAATTATTATGTGTAGCCTCTATAAAATGGAAACTCGTAGGGACATCATTGCTAGCTTCTTGTTTGCATAGACCAAGGATTCCCAAATTAGTCTTTCAAAACGTTTAGGTGGGGAACAAATAATATTAATAGAATTTGCATGTAGTGACCGTATACAAATAACAAAATATTTATAAAAATAATTAAAATAAATAAAAAAATAATCAATTGTACTGGCATATCAACAAATAGTAATGTTTTTGCCAACTTTAGTTGATTTTTTATTATTTAATACAAAAACAAAAATTTCAATAACTAACAATAACACAAAGGTTTTAAAAGGTAAGTAATTAATTAGTAATAAATTATTTTCACCGCGCGAGTTAATGTTATCAGAGATATCTCTCTTTTCTTTGGATTTGTCACAAGTAAATTGTTTACCATTTCGGTATTACTCTTGCAATTGTAATTAAAACGACATTTCTTAAATTCTGGTTCCATTTTGCCCAAACATGAAAGATAAACTATAAAAAACATCAGCTGTTAGGGGACAGTACCTTAAAAAACGTGGAAAAGTCTTATCAAGGAATGTCTTTTGAAAAAATAGATAAAAAATCTTTTTAGTATGATCAAATATTATTTTTTTCTAGGTATATGTATTTACTATTATTAGTGTTTCGTACGGAACACTTATAAGATCACTTCGGTGTCTGTCCGTCTGTCCGTCTGTCCGTCCGTTTATCTGTCTGTCATACCCGATTTTCTCCGAAACTATTTGACATAGAAAGTTGAAATTTGATACTAATATAGGAATTGATGGCCTCATCAGAGCTGTGTAGTTTAGAAAGGTAAATTTTGACTTAAGGGGTTAGTTTTGGGGGGTGAAATCGGAAGTGAAAAAAAATATATAAAGTAATACTTGCGCACACTGTTCTTTGTATAATTTTTAAAAAGTCGCTGTCCTTTCCCTTATCTCGAAAAGTACTGATCAAAAAATTTTGAAAAAAACTGTGGAATATTCTCCATAAGGTGCATATTGAACAACAATTATCACGAGTGTATTACTTTTAATAACACAGGACCACAAAAAAAAAATTGTAGTGGAAAGGTGAGATACCATACCATATGTCTTTTAGTGGGCTGAAAACGAATTCGAGGTCAGAACTGACTCATTATCCGAGGATTTTTACATAACCTCAAAAAACACCTTGAAAATGACCAAAAGTACTTTTACAAATAAATTAAAAATGTAAACGAGCCAATCAGCATATCTATACGTATTTTGAGGTGCTAAAATCGAATCTAGGGTAGAAGTCACGTCAACATTTGGATATAACCTCAAAAAACACCTCAAAAATGGCAAGAAATCCATCACCAAGTAACTTAAAAAAAATGAACAGACCACCATATCTATACGTAAAGAATTGACCTACTAAATCAAGATCCAGAAATAATCTCAAAAAGTCCAGTCCTTTCATTTACAAGTTTGCTGGAGGTGAGTTCTCTCGCTTCGCCCACTGAATGCTTTATCAAAGTGATTCCTCTCATACATCACCCTTGCGATGCTGGATAACAGTTCCAGAGTTCCCTCGCCTCTCACCCCAATGCAAAAACTTTACATCCAGAATTCTAAACCAAACATGACCTAATGCAAGAATTGTACACCAGAAACTCTAAACCTAACATAGCTTAATGCAAAAAACTTATACCAATAGCTTTACATCAAGAAATCTAAACCTAACACAGCATAATACAAGAAATTTATACCAAGAAGTAAACTTAACATAGCCTAATGCAAAAAACTTACACCAAGAACTTTACACCAAGAACTCTAAACCTAACATAACCTAATAGAAGAAACTTACGTTAAGAACGTTAAACTATAACCATAACATAACCTAAGGCAAAAAAACACGAGCAGACCACCATATCTATACGTATTATGGGTCGCTGAAAGCAAACATGTCAACAGAATTGACCTTAATAGGTCAGGATCTTGAGATATCCCCAATTAATCCAGTCCTTTCATTCACAGTATACTGAATTTTGGTAAGTTCCATCGCTTTTCACGCTCGGGGTGCTTTTTTAAAGTGAGTCCCATGGCTTCTTAGCCACGATGGTCCTTATTATAGGAATTCCCCTCGCCTCTCACTCTTGGGGTGCTTTATTTAAGTGAGTCCCCTCGGTCCTCATCATCAGGGTGCTTTGTTCAAGTGAGTCCCCTCGCCTCTCACCATTGGAGAATCTCTTTAATAAAGCATTCAGTGGGAGAGACTTTTATCCAGCAACCTGTGACTGAAAGGACGGGACTTTTTGAGGTTATTTCAAGATTTTTACTTAATAGGTCAATTCTTTTGTGATATTCAGTTTAAGCAGCCAAAGTACGTTTAGATATGGTGGCCTGTCTGATTTAGTTTTTTAATTTACTTACAGACATAATTCTGACCATTTTTGAGGTGTTTTTTGAGGTTATGCCTAAATACTGAGGTGATGAGAAAATTCTAATTCGATTTCAGCATCCAAAAATACGTATAGATATGGTGCTCCTTTACAGTTTTAATTTAGTTGTAAAAGTATGTTTTGAGGTTATATCAAAATCATTGCATGATGAGTCAATTCTGACCTCGGATTCTTTTTTAGCACACCAAAAAATATATGGTATGATATCTCACCTTTCAACTACATAACTTTTTTTTTGTGGTCCTGTGTAATTTGTCTGGTATATAAAAAAAACAAAAATTCCAAGATCTTCAGTTTTCAGCAAAGATCGGAAAAAAACTTTGTTGAAAACTCATTTGGGGTGTGTTTTATTATGAAGTCATGGATCATTTTATACCTCCGTAACAAAAATTTTTATTTTAAAAACAATCAACGTACGGAACACTAATTGCGCAAGTTCAACTTGCACTTGACCGGTTATTTTAATTTATTATTAGATAGTTGCTCAAATGTGGAAATTTACAATTATTGAATACAATCGTGTATTTGGCTATATTCTTTCTTTTATATTCAATATATTAAACGATTTTCGTAACACCTTGTACATAATTTTAACAACCAACCGGTTTCCCAAAATCTTTTAAACGATCAATAGCTAATCGATCCCAGGTATATGGTTAATTTACAGATTGGCAATTAACATTTAATCTGACCAACAAGCAGGAGTCTTTCGGTAAATCTTAGGTTTCATTCTAAACAGTTACATTCAATGACATTTTTATTTAAGTTTTATGATCCTATTAAGAGCTACGGTCACTGCCATTTGAATATTTTTGATCTAGTTAAAAGCGCAATAAATGCGGAAAGGACAAGTATAAAACAATGTAGTAAATTGCAACTCGGCCTTATGCAAGAAGTTACCTTACTCCTTTTCGGTGCAACACCGCTAAGACAATTAAATGGTCGCCTACCTTCTTGTAAGAAAACCTTCCTTCCAAATTTTATTTATTAATTTTAATAGCCTTAACGGAATATGTAGTTATATATAATTTATTAAAATATAAATTTAGAGAATAGTCAGCTCTTATGAAAATATAAACTTAAAAAATATTCAGACTTATGAATATAGCGGCATTTACTTTCCTCTCTATTAGTGCAAACTTAGCCTTTCATTATATTAGACTTTTGATAACATTGAGAGCCGGTAAGCCAAGAAATCTTTCAATTTATACGTTTGACCGAGTCGTTAGTAGTAGATATAGTCAATCAGATTTCGGGAAAGGTTAGATGTACACTAAATACAAAAAATTATTTAAAAATGTGGTAAAGTCAGTAGTTTTTTTTTTTAAGTTTAAACTGTTTAAAAGTTACGTAAATTTTACTATTAACCATGTATGTAATTCTCGATAACCAAACTCGACATTCAATTTATTTTAATTAGTTTTAATGGCATCACGTACGCCCAGATAATAGAGCTTGCAACTTGTTTTACTTCTTGTCCATTTAAACCTATTTAAGCTGAACATATTACCTTCACAACTTTGTTAATTAGATCTGATATAGAGAACGAGAATGTTCTAAAATATGTTTAACATTATGCAATACTAAAAGTAGTAACATAATTAAAATACTTTTATACCAAATTGATTTTATCTTTAAAAAATATTTTTGGGTTATTAATGAATATGTATAACTGTTTTTATTTTTTTTTAAAAGTTCTTTCATTAGCAATTACTTTATAGCTAATATTTCTCATATAACTGCTAATGTGCTCCTAACACTGCAAAAATTTATGTGATAAATGTCAAATATATTTTCATTTTCTTCTTTTTTCCTTAATTTGCTTTTTTTGTAAAAAAAATCACCCTCGAAAATTTTTGCATTTTCCAAACCTTTTAAGGTCAAAGTGTCTGTCTGAATAAAATATCGATTTCAAATTTGGTACACCTATAATACTTGAAGTAAAATTGGAACTAATATTGTTCAAGCCATATCGTTTTGAAGAAAAGGTGTGTTAATAAATTTTGTATATTTTTAATACTATTATAAGAATTTTTCCTCTTGTTGGGTTAGGATAATGAACAAATGTTAAATATAAATGTTCCTGGTTAAGGACGTAAGGGCTTAGAAGGGTTGCTTCATATACTATATATCGTGTTATCGGGATTCTTCGTGTCGAGAAATCTGAAAGTTGTGTTATTTTTTCTTTATTTTTAATTGTTTATTGCCAAATCATTTTTATGTTTCTTGGAGTCAAATAATCTGAAAACTTTATTTTAGTTAAACATGCGAAGGGTTAAAAGGGTATGATAAGTTTAAACAGTTGCTTCGTATATATCGTACCATTTTCAGTTCTAAATACCTCTGAAAACCCTTACTCGGTCTCACGATAACGTATCTGTCATCCAAAATATCGACTTGCAGTATTGTGTTATCGTAATTGTGTTATTCTTAACTGTGAGAAACCTGGAGTTTTTGAGTAATATCACTTTAGGGATGGAAGTCAACAGATTTTGTAAAGTTTGTATATAATTTGAAGAATTTTTCATTGTAATGATTTGGGAAAAGAATAAATTTTGAGTATAAATATTTGTAGTCAAATATTTAGTGATGAAGAGGCGCTCTAAGGCGCCTCGAATACATTATGTTATATATCCTTGCAACGTTAAGGAATCTAAAAACCAAATATATTTTTTCATTACTTTCAGTCTTAATTGAGCTAGTATGCAGAGAATATTGGGATGTGAGATCTAAAGAATCAATAGTATTTTTTCCTTTGGTAATTGTTTTTGGTTAAGAGAAGTTCTACGTAATTCTATTCAATTGCAAATATGAACACCACGAGGTATAATACCTTTTTAAAAAATATTAGTTATAATTATTCTGTAGTAAGAAAGCTAAACGGTATTTATTTTCCAATTTATATTTACAAAGCACATACAGGGTAAATAAATTTCTCATTTTTTAAAAATTCCATCTGTGAAGAAAATATAATATTGGTATTCCGAGTTTGTTAAATTGCTACATATTTTTGTGTCTCTAAAATACGAAAATATATTTTTTGTTGCCACCGTACCTCCCAACTGAAATGAGATATCTATTTTTATCTTAACCAAAGCTTGGTATATAAAGTAAGAAAAAATTTAGTTTTAAAACGATACTGCTTTTTGTTTGTAATTTTCAGAATTCTTGAATTAGTTAAGGTAATGTAGATATCGTATGTAGAGTAAGGGCTTCTTATATGCATTTTTTTGAATATTTTTCTTTCATTCCTACTGAAATGAATTGTTTATACTTGTTTATACTTTTACTCGAACTAAAAATATAGCCTGTTTCGAATTACAGTTACATTTTTGCAATAAGGGAGATATTTTGTATATTTTGTGAGACTACACTGGTATTGGTTCGATTTATATCTTATTTTTGCCGGCAGAATGAAGTTATTAAGCATTTTTTATCATCTATAATATATATAAAATACAACGTCTCTCTGTCTGTCTGTCTGTCCGTTAGTGCGCCTAAGTGTGGAGAACCACTTATCCGATTTACGTGCTTTTTTTTTAAAAACATACATATATTCTCTGGCCAGGTTATAGGGTATAATTTATTATGTTAGGTAACATAAGGAATAAGCAGTGACGATCATAATGAATTAAGTCGGAAAAAAGTTTGCCGCTCGCGCGTCCTCTTGCAATATACTGCCTAAACCAGGAGTGCTCAAACTTGAACTGCTGGCGATCTACCTCAATATTGTTAGACTACGATCGATCGACTCTGAGAGGCTGCAAGTAAGTGTGATGTAGGATTGTCGTCTAGGTAGGTTGTATCGTGGCATAGATATTAGTTTTCCGCAAAATATGCATTTTTTTAGTCAAGGTAAGTGTAGGTCTGCTCTAAAATGTCAATGAAAAAACTCATAATTATTCAAAATTGCGAGTTTATTGGTTCTTACAAAACAAACGAGTTCTAGTGTCTAAACTTAACTAAAGAGTGACTTTGGATGTTGAAGCGTGGCAATGCATGTCCTCAGCATACTTTTCATAAGATGGTTCGTAATTACCGAGTGCTAATCGCAAGCATGATGACATATGTTCGTCAGTTAGTCGATTGCGATATTTTGACTTAATTATCTTCATTTCAGAAAATGCGGACTCGCACAAGTAAGTTGACCCAAACAATGCCGTCAGTTGAAGGGCGATTTGCCTTAGATTCGGATATTTATCTTCAGATATAAAACACCAGAATTTTGTATCAGATGCTGTGGCTTTGAGATGTATATCTGATATAATCTGCACTAACTCATTTTCAACAGAACATGAGTCCATGTTAAACTGACTTGCTATTTCAGTAGCTAATTCCTCAATATTTTTACACGAAAAAGGATAACTCATAAATGATGCGATATTTGCCAATTTACTGAAATCATAAAAACGTATTTCGAATTGGCCCAAAATATTTGATAATTCTGCCTCATATATCATAATTCAACTGAGGAATCCTTGCTTTCAAAGACGGAAAATTTTTCAGATCCTTTCTTTTCAGTTGATCTATCATAAATTGCAATTTACTTTTGAATGCGTTTATTGCGCTAATCATCTCAATAATAGTTTTTTCCTTTACCTGGAAGCTCCAAATTAATGGTGTTTAAATGCATTGCGATGTCTGTCAAAAATGCCAAATCAGTCAGCTATTTTCCGTTTTTCAGCATCTGAATGTCATCACCTCTTTCGTCCAGAAAAGCTGTTATTTCGGGCAATAATTGAAACCTTTCTAGGAATTTTCCGCGACTCAACCACCTGACGTCCGTGTGAAGAACTAAATCAGTGTGTTCAGCTGACTCACTATCTTCCAACTGCAATTTAAAGAGCCGTCGTTGCAAGCTACGTGCACGGATAGAATTCACAATTTTTATTGCAATGTCCATAATCTCCTCCATGTTTAGAACTTTTGAACACAAAACTTGTTGATGTATAATACAATGGAAGGAGAAAAATGAAGGGAAATCATCATTAGCTCGACACAATGCCACAAAACCGTTTTTGTTTCCAGTCATTGCTGGTGCCCCATCGGTTGTAATGCACACTAGTTTATATATTGGTAGTTTGTAGTTTGTTACAAAATTGAAGAAAACGTCATGTATATCTTCGCCACGGGTTTTTCCTTTCAGAGGAATCATTGTCAAACTCTCTTCCTTAGCCGACATGTCATTGAATACCATTCGAATAAAAATACACAGCTGGGCAGTGTCTATCATATCGGTGGATTCGTCGAACTGTAAAGAAAAGTATGTACATTCCATGATATCATGTTTTAGTTTATGTTCCATGTCCTGACTCATGACTTCAACACGCCTTGTGACAGTCGGACGAGATAACTGAAGTTCTCTAATAGCAGACATAATCTCTGTTTTATTTTTAAAATCTCCAAATAAAGTCTCACCCGCTTCAATAAATGCTTCCTTCACAACCAATCCATCATCAAATGGTTTCTTGTGTTTCGCCAATATATGAGATATTTTAAATGACGCGATCGTTGCAGCTTTTGATTGTTTGGCTGGTCTTGTGAACATGGTTTGTTCTTTTTTCAAACAAGTTATCAAATCACGTACTTTTCGTTTTCTTAATTCACTCTGTGACGGAAAATCCTTTTCATAGTTTTTATGAACCGTTTTACGATGCCTCTCTAAGTTCCGACGCTTAGGTATTGCAACTAACGCACGGCAAATGAGACAAATGCACTTATCCTTTACCATACAAAAGAAAAATTCTTCCTCCCAATCGTTATTAAAATGATAAGTTTTACTTTTCTTCGCCGCACTCATTTTGGACTATTTATTAATAAACTTTTCTATCCATGTATCGCCTTCAAGTTACAACTCAGACTGACTCCTATTCCTGCAGGCGCAACATTTATATCGGCGCGAACGAAGTCTCGAATGTTCCCGTCAAACACGCCACCCGAAGTTTCTAGAAAAATCGGCGGGAATCAAAAAACGCGGCTTTTCTTTGACAAGTACCGCGCGTTCCTTTGATAAAGCCGCCTTTTGCCGCTAGCAGAGGGTTATTACGATAAAAGAAAGTGATGAGGGGGTTATTCTGGCCTAATTGTGGATCGAAGAAATTTTAGTAGTTTATTCATTACATTTTGTTTTAGTTACCTAAAACAAAATCTGTGAATAGTTCTATATCGGAATTTTTTTCTCGAAATCGACTCAAAAAGCACTCGCGATCGACCGTTTGAGCACCCCTGGCCTAAACCATTCATATATACAATATCATGTAGCAAAGAATATAATATATATAAAACCAGGGGTTCCCTAAGTGCGTGGCGACGCCCTGGGGAGTCGCGGCGCTATCTTAGGGGAGTCGCGGCGCTATCTTAGGGGAGTCGCGAGACGATACGCACAGGTCGCCAGCAAGCGACGTAATGAGCTAGTGCGCGGCGCGGCGCGCATCTCATTAGCGACTCAGTAAGCCCGCCTCTCGATTTCTCCACGCTTTCGTTCATTCATCATTCAGTCTTTTGTTTCGGCGCTTTATTTATTCGTCGATTACAAGCGTTGATGAATGCAGTGTTTTGATTTCAAGTGTGTTGTATTTAATTAACGCGCGCATATTCATTACTTAAAATGGATAACTTTATTCAAGTAAATAGAAAACGTGTTGAAGACGCAGGAGAAGATAGAGGGAGAAACTGTAGAAAAACGAAAAAAAAAAGTACAGAAATATTTAGATTTTGGATTTACCTACGTTAGCAATGGAAATATGGAACTTCCCCAATCTGTTGTTTGTTATAAGGTGCTGGTAGCTGAAAGTATGTTTCCTAATAAATTGAAATGTCATTTAAAAACAACTTACAGTAATTTACAAGGAAAGCTGCGAGATTTTCTTGCAAGAAAATTTCGAGAACTAAAACGTCAGTCGACATCCTTGTTTTCCAGAGCATCTGTTCCTTCCAAAACAAGGTCGCTCACCGTATTGCCAAATGTAAGAATCTACATACGATTGCTGAAGATCTTATTTTACCTGCAGCGATTGATATGGTATCAGTGATGATAGGAGAATCGGCGACTAAAGAAATAAAAAAATATTCCTTTTTCAAAATCGTCGCATCCATGACAGAGCTAAAGACATTAATGAGCAAATTGTGGAAAATCTTTCTAGTTTATTTGCCATTCAACTGAATGAAGCGACAGAGAGTAATAACGACGCCCAATTAATATCTTACGTGGAAGAAACAAATGTACGTGAGGATTTGTTATTTTGCAAAAAAATGACTGATACCGGTAAGGCTAGTGATTGGTCTGAGATCATAGATTCATACATGGAAGATAATAACATTCAATGGGAGAAGTGTGTCGGTGTGTGTACGGATGGAGCTAGCACGATGTCAGGCCCGTATGGAGGACTTCAAGTTCTCATTAAAACCAAGGCTCCAAATGTAAAATGAACATTGCATCATACGTAGAGAGGCTCTGGGTGCAAAAAATACTTCACCTGATTAAAATTTTGTGATAGATATAATTATCAAAAACAAGACCCGTGAAGGCAAGATTTTTCCATAAGCTTTGTGAAGATTTGGACGCCGACCATACACCTTTACTTTGTTGTTGGTTGTCGAGAGGTAACGTACTCTCACGTGTACAAGAATTAAAAAATGAGTTGTACACGTATTTATTGACAGAATCGTGACCTAGAAAAGTTTAAATCTTTGCAACATATTTGAGAAATTAGATGTCCTTTATACATCTTTGCAGAGAAACGAAACGCATATACTGCAACTGACTGATAAAATTGCACCCTTTCAAAAAGAGTTGCTGTTGTGGATAAGAAAAATAGAAGAGGAGTAAGGACATATTTTAAAAGGCTTCCTAAAAGAATAATCTATTCAAAATCTGGAGCCAAGTTTGCAATTGATATTTTTCCAACACTTATCCACATTAAGCACCTATTTTAGTAAATATTTTCCAGAGAATCTGAATCAATACGAATGGATTAGAAACCCATTCCAATCGACGTCGAGGACGAGCAGCTGTTAAAACTATCGTGTGATACGAGCCTAAAACTACGATTCGATAAAGAGAAACTGTTTCAATTTTGGAGCAATGCATCCCAAAAATATCCTACTATCAGTATTACAGCTTTCAGGGTTCTTTTACCATTTGCTACGTCGTAGTTGTGTGAAACTGGCTCTTCTGCAGTTGCAGTAATCAAATCGAAGTACAGGTCACAAATAAATTTAGAAAAAGAAATGAGAGTAGCAATTTCAAAACTTCAGTCCTGATTTGAGAAGTTATGCTCAGAAAAGCAAGCTCATCCTTCCCATCAATTGTATTGTTTGTAGTTTATTTACGTTTTCTAGTAAATAATAATTTAGATTCTATATTCTTTGGAGTTTTCTTTGAATAATAAAGTAATTTTATTATCTGCTATAGCTACACACAAGTTTCTTCTTTTAAAAGGACGTCGCAAAAAAAACGCAACCTGTAAAGGGAGTCGCAGTAAAAAAAATACTGGGAACCCCTGTCCTAAACCATTAAATATGGAACAATATCATGTAGCAAAGAATATAATATATAAAATGCAACGTCTGTCTATCTGTCTATTCGTTAGTGCGCTTATCACTCGAGAACCACTTATCCGATTTACGTGTTTCTTTTTTAAATCGTGCATGTGTTCTCTGGCCAGGTTATCTATAATCTCTAATATACGAGTATATAAAATACAACGTTTCTCTATCTGTCTGTCTCTCCGTTAGTGTGCTTATCACTCGAGAACCACTTATCCGATTTACGTGCTTTTTTTTTAAAACATACGTATGTTCTCTAGCCAGGTTATAGGATATATTTTATTACGTTAGGTAACATAAGGAATAAGCAGTGACGATAACAATGAGTCAAGTCACTAACGCGTTCTCTTGCAATACGTTGCCTTAACCATTAAATATGGAACAATATCATGTAGCAAGAATAAAATATAAAATTCAACGTCTCTCTGTCTGTCCGTTAGTGCGCTTATCACTCGAGAACCACTTATGTGATTTACGTGTTTTTTTTAATTATACGTATTTTCTCTGGCCAGGTTATATAATAATAATAATAATAATCTTTATAATATATATAAAACGTAACGTCATTCTGTCTGTCCGTCTGTTCGTTAGTTCGCTTATGGCTCGAGAACCACTTATCCGATTTACGTCTTTTTTTTTATTTCATAATTATTAATATAATTAATTAATTAATATTAATATAGTTAATTCTCTGGCCAGGTTATAGAATATATTTTATTACGTTAGGTAATATCAGGAATGAGCACGATAATGGTGAATCAAGTCCACGCTAGCGGAGCCGTGGGCACGGCTAGTGGTATATACAAGACATGTAGAAGCCGCTAAAGGCGGAGTGATTTTGAGGTCTAGAAATTCAAAAATCCTATCAAATTTTTACCACTTTTTATCTTAACTAAAGTAGTTAGTAAAATATAACTAAGATATTACTACAGTGCGTATTCCTTAAGTACTCTAAACTTATACCAAAAACATATTATTTTTTTACTGGTTGTGACTCACCACTTTAAATTTTTTCTAGTTAAAGACTAATAAATTGGGTCGAATTTAAGCATATTTATAAGACTTAAGTTTGCATTTATTCACCGTGTAAAATAATTTAACATATTTCTAGACTGACCAGAAATGTGATGATGATGAATGAATGATGAATAAATTTAAATTTTTAATATTAAATGAAACACTCTACATGGTGGCAGTGATTTCGGTTGAAAATGCCACTCCATTTGGTCAAAGTTGGGACCGCAACCCGTCGGTTTAATGTTTTCATCTTCCAAATCACTTATTGGATATTCTACTAACCACTATTTGATAAATACAATAAATGTCAAAAAGTATGATAATTGTACTGGTCTCCAAGTATTTATCCAAAAATAAATCGCTTTATATTGAGGAGATAATTAATCATCGATTTACCGTTTATTGTGTTCATGAATTTTTCCATCTAGGGTTTCGCCTCCGGTTGGCGTTTACTTCTTTGGTTGATCGATTGCCGCAACCCCACTGTATAAGTACGCCAGCTCCTTAAATCTGGCTATGTCACTCATTGAAACCTCGTACGTAAAGTCTTACGAAAATGGAGAAGAGCGTGTAATGGAATAGTATTACATATAAATGAAAACACAACACATTTCGCTGATAACCAGGTTGTTATCACACAACACAAAAAGGATTTAGAATTCATGACAAGAAGACTATTTAAAGAATACGAAAAATGGAGACTCCCAGTGAATCGTACGAAAACAAAATACCTATGCATCGGAAGTGACAGAGACCACAAGAAAATGAAACAATAGGAGCGTGCATCGAGTAACCATATCTGAGAATAAAAATTGAAAGCAGAGGCAGTACAGTGAAGGAAATAGGAGAGAGAATTATAAAGGGAAAAAGAGTGATAGGGTGCCTAAACTCTATCCTATGGCCAAAAAGTGTTTCTCGACAATCGAGACATCTCCTATATGAGTAGTACTTAAAAGTATACTACTTTATGGATGAGAAACTTGGCAATCAACAGAATACTTGGAACGACAGCTGCTTTCTCTCGAAGTAGACTTCTGGCGTAGAGCGGTAAGAAGATCAAGGATGGAAAGAATAACGAATAAGGAAATAAGAAATACTATGAATACCAAAACAAATATAATAGAAGAAACCCAGCGAAGACAACTGGATGGACAATGGATGACATACGATTCCCAATACAAATACTCCAATGGACACGGACAGAGGAAAGAAAGAGAGGAATACCAAAGGTTATATGGATGAGTGAAATACACAGAACCCTGTCGGAACGAATCTACAACCAGGGGACTGGGCTAAGTTTTAAATGTTCTAAAAACCGACCTTAAACTCATAGCAAGTAAGGTAGAGTGAAAAACCATACATTTTTTGGTCAAAGCAATGAAACATGGTACATAGATTACTGCTACCAATTGCAATAATTGTGGTCAATAAGCTTAAAAAAAAAAAAATTTACTCTTCTTCTTGGCCATAAAGCTACCAAATGGCAATACAACGATTATATATATATATATATATATATATATATATATATATATATATATATATATATATATATATATATATATATATATAATTAGACCATTTTAAAACTTTTTATTATTTTGAACCTTTGTGGTAAAATTTCTTCGGTTATAAAATAGAAAAATAAAATTTAGTCTACAAGGAATTAAAAAAAAGGATCAAAGAAGGAAATATGTCATCGTATTTAAAATAACCGGCCAAGTGCAAATCGGACTTGCGCAGCTAGTGTTCCGTAAGTTAATTGCTTTCAAAATAAAAATTTTTGTTACGCAGGTATAAAATGATCAATGACTTCACAAAACACACCCCAAATAAGTTTTTAACAAAGTTTTTTCTGATCTTTACTGAAAACTGTTAACTTTAAAATTTTTGTTTTTTTTTATATACCAGATAAATTATTAAACTCATAATAATTTCGTTTAATCTACACCCTGTGGAGAATATTCCACAGTTTTTTTTTTTTCAAAATTTTTTGATCAGTACTTTTCAAGATTAGGGGGGGGAGACAGCGATTTTTCGCAATTTTTTAAAAATAATACAAAGAAAAGCGCGCTCAAGTATTACACTGACTACGCCAGGGAGGTTTCCGATGTTATTTTGACCGGTATGGAGGCTTACATCCCTTTTTCGAAGAAATGCCCTTCCAATGGCAAGCCTTGGTTTGACCGAAAATGCATAGTAGCTGTTGCTTCTAAACATCTTGCATACCGACAATGGCGTGAAAATCCTAACACCATAAACCGTAACACATTTGTTCGTGCCAGACACCAAAAAGGCTTCTGGCGCTGACGAAATACCTGCCATAGTTCTTAAAAACTGTGCGAGGGAACTAACACCAGTTTTCTGTAGACTTTTCAACCTATCCTACAGAAAGGGAATATTTCCTTCCTGCTGGAAATGTGCCACAGTTCAGCCGATACCTAAAAAAGGCAAGAAGACCTTGCCAAATAACTACCGACCAGTCGCACTGCTTTCAATAATATCGAAAGTCATGGAAAAGGCTATCAATCAGCATCTTCTAAAATATCTTGAAGGATTCAACATTATTAGCGATCACCAATATGGCTTTCGTAAAAATAAATCAACAGGAGATCTTCTGACTTATGTAACACATGTTTGTAACAATGCAATTGAACACTTTGGAGAATCCCGAGCGGTTGCTCTTGACATATCCAAGGCATTCGACCGTGTTTGGCACGATGAGCTGTTGGTAAGCTACGTTCTTATGGTATGTCGGAAAAGTTCTGTTTGTGGCTCTCATGTTTCCTCAGAGAGCGTTCTTTACGAGTGGCAGTCGGCGGATTTCTCTCTAACACCTTCACTATCAACGCCGGTGTACCCCAAGGCTCCATACTGTCTCCTACTCTCCTGCTCATTTACATTAACGATCTGCCGGAAAAGACCGAGAATCCAATCTACAGCTTTGCAGATGACAGTACACTTGTCTCTTCATTCACTTTGAACGCTCGGACATCGGCTACTCAGACGAATATCCGCAGACAGCAGGAAGTCATTCAACTTAACAAAGACCTAGAAGAAATTCTATCTTGGGGTGACAGTAACCAAGTGGAATTTAACGCTACAAAAACCCAGGCGGCAGTTTACGTCGTTAACATCGTCACTCAATTTGTTGGGCGTTAAGTTGGGAGCAAATATGTCCTGGCATGAACATGTTGCAGGCATAGCAAGGAGAGCTTCTCAAAAGTTGGGAATATTATATCGAACCAGAAAGCTTTACACTCCACAACAACTGTTAATTCTTTACAAAGCTCAAATTCGACCAACTATGGAATACTGCTTCCATATTTGGAGCTCCGCTCCCAAGTATATACTGCATTTGTTGGATTTTATTCCCGGAACTGACCGTCGGCCTGGATTCGCTGGAACATCGAAGAACGGTTGGCGACTTGAGCCTATTCTACAAGTACTTTCATGGAAAGTGTTCTAAGGATGTGGCCCGCTTAATTCCTCCCAGAGCAGTGCATGTTAGAAGTACACGTCGCGCTAATTCTTCACATCCGTATGAGGTTCAGCTTGTTACTCCTCGTACAACGCTTTTCAAGCAGTCTTTTATATGGAGAGCATCATCCCTTTGGAAATACTTGCCCAGGACTGTGTTTCCCACCGAGTACAATCTACAGCGATTCAAGAACAACGTGAATCGTTTTTTCTCCGCACACGTGTCGCTCCTGTAGCGCTTTAGGGACTTCCCTGTAGCACGTGTGCTAAACTCATATATATATATATATATATATATATATATATATATATATATATATATATATATATATATATATTATATATATATATATATATATATATATATATATATATATATATATATATATATATATATATATATATATATATACATATTTGAACTCGTGTTTTTACAAGCTTTCATTTGACACTCCACTCGATGACCTGACCTGGTAAATTTTTTTTTTTCACTTCCGATTTTACACTCCAAGTCAAAATTTAACTTTCAAAAGTAGACGGTTTTGAAGAGGCCATCAATTCCTATATTAGTGCCAAATTTCAACTTTCTATGTCAAGTAGTTTCGGAGAAAATCGGGTGTGACAGACCGACAGATAGGCGGACAAACAGTCACATGCCGAAGTGATCTTATAAGTGTTCCGTACGGAACATTAAAAATTAAATCATATTTTTAATTTGATTTAAAATAACCGGCCAAGTGCAAGTCGGATTTGCGCAATTGTTGTTCCGTACGTTGAGGCCATCAATTCCTTCATTAGTGCCAAAATTTTAACTTTCTATGTCAAATGGTTTTGGAGAAAAGCAGGTGTGACAGACAAACAGACGGTAGACAGACAGACACCGAAGTAATCTTATAAGTTTTCCGTACGGAACACTAAAAAGTTATAAAAAATCTTTCTGGGTCCAATAAACTATTAAAAATCAAAATTTATGCTGGTTAACTTTGTTTGGATTTTATAAGCTTTATTTGATAGGCACTTGACTTGGCTGCTACCTGTGTAATTAAAAAATAAGGTTATTCACACCTGTCTGTCAAGTTAAATTAAATGGTACAACTTGATAAGGTTTTTGATGTTTTATATTGTTTTTCTTTCAAATTGAATTTTATTTATTTCCTTTTAACATTAGTGTACTACTACTATTTTTTTCTAGATTTAGTTGCTAATAATTATATTTATTTAGATCTTAATCTAATAGAATAACTCCAAACGTTTAATTTTACGTCGTACTATTTACCAGCAAATACTTTTATTTTTATTTAGCATTAAAATCGTTTTTATTTTTTTAACTGGGTAGGAGCATTTCCTATTTTTAAATTAAAATATGCATATGTGAATTGTACATAAGAGGAATCCGTTTTTGAAATGAATGAAATAAAGGTAATTTCCCTATCTGAAGATAAATTACCTAGTTAGATAGCTTTTTTATACAGGAGTATTATTACTTCCAAAGACAATAGTTCTAACATAATGACATATATAATATTTAAATCGATACTTCGCAATACTCATGTTTTTTTTTTTCAAATTTAATATTTATTTCTTTTTCAGGTAATTACACAATCAATTGACTATGAATTCTTTACACATCTCTAATATGGTATGTATAATTGAATTTAGTAGGAAATGTCTACAATAATTTATGCTCTTGATGATGACATTTTTTCAGTTGAAGTAAATTCAGTAATCAGATAACTTAATAGTTTTCATTTTTAGGGTTCTGTATTGAACACCTATGAGAACACTTCGGTGTTTGTCTGTCACACCCGATTTTCTCCGAAACTATTCTACATAGAAAGTTGAAATTTGGTACAGATATAAAAACTGATGGCTCAATCAGAGAATGTAGTTTTAAAAGTTAAATTTTGATTTAAGGGGTTAGTTTTGGAGAGAGAAATCGGAAATCGGAATCGACATAAGCTTATATAATGGGGGATAAGGCGAGATTATGGAAAATAAGGCGAAATAATGGGGGATAAGGCGAAATAATGATAGATAAGGCGATATAAGCTTATATAATGCGGGATATGGCGGGTTATGGGAGATTAGGCGAAATAGTAGGAGATAAGGCGAAATAATGATAGATAAGGCGATATAAGCTTATATAATGGGGGATAAGGAGAGATTGTGGGAGATAAGGCGAAATAATGGGAGATAAGGCGAAATAATGATAGATAAGGTGATATAAGCCTCTATAATGGGGAATAAAGCGAGATTATGGGAGTTAAGGCGAAATAATGGGAGATAAGGCGAAATAATGGGAGATAAGGCGATATAAGACTCTATAATGGGGGATAGGGCTAGTTTATGGCAGATAAGGTGAAATAATGGGAGATAAGGCGAAATAATGATAGATAAGGCGATATAAGCCTCTATAATGGGGGATAAGGTGAAGTAATAAGAAATTACCAGGTCATCGAGTGGGCTGTCAAATGAAAGCTTGTGAAAATGCGAGTTTAAAAATATAAATGATGTAATACTCGTGCAGTTTTCTTTTTAATATTTTTGAAAAAAATGGAAAAAAAATCGTTGTCTACCCCCCTATCTATACTGATCAAAAAATTTCCAAAAATTCTGAAATAGTCTAAATCAAGTATTGCTTGAGTGAAAATTATAACGAGTTCGTTAGGTTTGGTAATTTTTTCTGATATAAGAAAACATGAAAACTCTGTTCCTCGACACAGTGGTAAAGACAAAAGAATTTTAGTTTATTTGTTTATAATTAAACAAATATTTAGGTTCTAAATATTCGTTTTACACATTTATTACTAGATTCGAGATTGAGCTAGATTAATTTATTGGCCATTAGGTAGCTAAGATGCTATAACTATTATACATCATTCACTAAGAAAAAACGTGAAAATACATATTGGATCTTAAGGTATATACATGTCAGGGACCTACTTAACTTAGCCTAGGTGAAGACTTTATTTTATTTTAAAAGCAATCCCTGTACGGAGCACTTATTGCGCAAGTTTAACATGCACTTGACCGATTTTTTTATGCCGGTATTCAAAAATTATATATAATTATAGTACTGAACCTTGAAGAGAAATCACTTATTAATAAGTTCAAGGTCGTTTTATTAAGCGACAAAAACTAGGTAATTTAATCTTTAGTTTCCACTTACTATCCTCAATTTATCTTTACAAACATATTCGTAACATTTTTTGATAAATTCATATGAAGTAAATTTCTATTTTCTGGTGCTGTAGACAGTATAAACATTTAGATCAGTTTCAAATAAAACCTTAAAATCTTGAGTCTTAAACTAGCTTTTCGATTTGCTACGTATAATGGTTACGTATTTTCGTGTTCCTGAAATTTTGGATATATGAAAGAAAAAAAATTCCAGACTTAATTTCTTCTGAAAGTGCATGTTTTATTCAATACAATTTTCATTTCAAATAACGATGTGGATCAGTAAATAACGAAAGGAATAGCTGTAGTTATGTATAAAATAATCTAAGAACCGTCATGCCAAAGGAATCTCTAGCATATACTCTAAATGGTGTACGGCACACTTTTTTGTGATAGTGATGATACTCTACATTTAACACTGACTCAGTAATACTACTGCGACTATGGCGCAGCAAAATTATCGCATCTAATATCATTACCTAGGAGTTTATTAGAATGTATTTTCTCTAAAGATTTATGTTTACATCCCTACAATATATAGCTGGTGCAAGAATTCAAGGCTTATATTTATCAAATTAAATTAATTTCCTCAAAATGGGACATAAGGTGGCTTCCACATAGATCTAAAAACTACAGTTTACAGTAACAACCTCTAACCTAAAACAATTAACAAGGAGTCTCCTTCTTTCTCAGCGTGCGTTGATCCTCTCCTGAATGTAGGCCTCTTTCAAAACCTTCAATGACTTTCTATCTATTGCAAATTGTGTTCAGTTCGTTCTCTGCAAACCTCTGGTTGTCGTCTCGCTATCGCTCTTGTGGTCATCCCATACTTCTCTTGGTCTGCCTTAGTCTCCCTGTTAACATTTATTAGTCGATCTATTCGGATATTGTTTCACAATGTGGCCCGCCCATTGCTACTTTAGCCGTGCTATTTTCTCCAATACATCCGATATTTTATTCTTTCTCGTATATCTTGGTTTCTGATTCGGTCTCTAAGGCTTACTCAAGCATGGCTCTTTCCATTCTTCTTTAGCGATTTGGAGCTTGCTAGCCGAGTTGCAAGTTAGTGCCGTAAATTATAGACCATAAGTAAGAACAGGCATTATACCACCATTAAAGACTTTCCTTTTAAGATTTATTGGGATAACTGGTTGGTTCTCTTTTCCCAATTGGATCTTGTATCCTAAATATATATACGAGGGCACATTTTCAACCAATTGGTTGGCAACAGTCACATCTATATCTCGGTGACTCATTATTTTGGTTTTATTTGCGTTAATTTCTAGTCCAACCTTTAAGGAAGCTCCATGGAGTTCTTGCAACATGATTCAAAGTTCCTCTGCTGTCTCGCGCTAATAATGACAATGTCATCCCCGAAGCTTAAGTGATTGAGTCGTACGCCATCTATTTTAATTCCTTTGTCATGCCAGTTCAGATTTTATATATATATATATATATATATATATATATATATATATATATATATATATATATATATACATATATATATATATATATATATATATATATATATATATATATATATATATATATATATATATATTGTTATATATATATATATATATATATATATATATATATATATATATATATATATATATATATGCATGCATTGCTGCAAATAACAAGGAGTAGCCATCAAGGAATGGCAGCAATCACGAAAACGACTTATCGAGAAGTGATCAATAATTTCACCGTTCATTTAAAAGAGCATGAAGGATGTAAATTTACAGATATGCAGCAGATAGGTGGCTTGAATGCCTACAGCACTTGGACCTTTTAAGGGCCCGTCGTAGGACTCCAATATCTTTTAAAAATATCAGCAACTCTCCTAGCTTTCTCTCTTTAATACATTCTTGGTCAAAAATATTGAAGTTCTGTAAGGAGTCTTGTCACCGTTGTAAGATCTGTCCTGATTAATTTAAGCTAAAACCTGGTATATTCAGGGTCAGGGCTCCTGGTGCCTCTTACGAACTTTCAATTAAGCAAATCTGCAATGTCTTAACTACTGGTACTGCACGGAGTTTCTAAAAAGGATTCGGGCCTGGTGGAGCTCACTTGAGCTTTTTGTTTTGCTAATGTGTCAGCCACGTAATTTTCCTAAACCCCCGTATTGCCAGGTATTCAGAGAAAAAAGTAAATATTTGTGTTTACCAGGTTAGCCAGTCTATACACTCGCTTAAGTCAAGGTGGCTTTACTATTTGAGCAAATGTACACTTTTTCCATATTAGGTTTATTTTCACTGTCTCTTAACTCTGAATGAGAATGATGTAGATTTCCATTTGAAAAACCGATATTTGCTCAGAAACCTGGATAGTTTTGTTTCTGTCTGTAAGCTGTATGCACCTTCCTCTGTACACTTTTTCTGTTTAGACTTACTATGTAGATGCCGGGGTGATAAACTTAACAGAACCTCGATTGCTAAGTGCTGTTTTCACATAACACTCCTAACACCAAACAGCTCAAGCGTTGGCCTCCGTCAAGAATGAGCTTATTTTTTTTTCAGTTATGAGCTACCGCACTAGTACCCTTATGATTGTATTTCTGCCGAATATATTTAGTGGAGTATTTCTGACTGTAATCTCCAAGAGCGGGCAAACTTGTCTGCATATTCACAAGACGTTGCCTTTTATATCTGCCCCTTACATGTTCTCTACATGTTAATTTGTAGATATTTTACTGACTCTTTATACTGAAGTGCATTGGCAAGAAGCGTAGCCTTCGGCAATGTTTTCAACTTTACTTTCTTTGTAAAAAGTAGCCAGTTTTATTGGGATTCAGACGTATTTCCCTATTTTGACCCTATCTACTCATAATGTTTAGGGCTCTTTACGTTAGATCCCTTGATAGTTCGATGTTATGACTTTTACAAAAGGCAATTACATCGTCGGTATATTCATTAATCAAACACGAAGCATCACACCAGGCGGAAATTAACTACCCCTTTCGGCATGGTTAAATGTCGTGGATCTTAAATCTCTGATAGTTTAATTAAGCAAAAACCTGTTTCTTCGAAAGCACGATCTTTATTCTGCGTATGACGCTATCGTTGACTTTTCTCTCCACGACAAGCCTTGCCTATCGATCCTTCCTAGTGATTGAGTGCCGTCTCCATCAACTTACCAGAGTAATAGGCATACGATTTGAGATGCAAAGGCTGCGCCTCCAAAACCCCTATCCTTATGTATTCATTGACCAACCTTTCTAAAGCTGTACGAGAAAAGCTAGTGAGACTGATGGACTAGTATATCTAGGTGTGGTTATACTTTCCTACTTTAAAAATAAAAACAACTTTAGATGATCTCCAGACATATAGAGTATAAACGTTAGTTATGTATGCTTTGGATATCTTCACTAGATGAAGGTAGAGCGCCCCTACTCCCTTCTGCAGTAGTATTTTTCTCCTTGCAACCAAGTATTTTCTTCTTGATGATCATTTTTTTGAAACCATAAATAATTTAACTTTTTTTCTTTCTGGACACTTCTTAATTAAATTATTTTATGAATTGGGTCAATTGAAGTTACTATGATGAGCATCAGAAGTACCTAACGAATATTATTGCGTACAAGTAAATCACTTAAGCGTCAAACCCTATTAAATATTAATACCCATACACTAAGACTGTGAATATGATTATTGTAATAGAGGGTGTATGTCTTTTCAATGTGAGAAGAGTTACTATATAAATTATCCTGTAATTCTCGTATCGGTATAATAAGATAATCAACAAGTTTATTATGATTTTAATGATATATTAAAAATGAAACATAACTTTACAGTTGTGTAATTGATTACGGCTATAAAAGGATATAATATAGAATTTAAAATGACCAATGGGCAATCAAAGTAAGAAATCTATATATCCACACTTGGCAGTTAAACATAAAAATAAATTCAAGAGTTAACTAACAACAACTTAATTAGCTGCATCGGCGAGATTTCTACATATCGTAAACCAGACAAGGTATAAAGTTTTGAAAATTTAAGTCTCAGTATAATTAATTGTAGCAATTAGTTGCCACAACTTTTTTTCACTTCTACATACCTACAAATCACCTATAAATACATAAAAACATCTTTTTAACTTCAATTTTATCACAGCACCAAATGAGACCGTAAGAGTTGTGTAGATTTATATAGATATAAAATCCTATATGTTAAATTACTGTAGAGATTTGGCGTCACTAAACGCGACTAAAAGCTGCTTATTCCATGAAAAAGTTGCATTCAAGTCCGTCTGTCAGAGTACGGTAGTTTATAGTTGCGTCATAGTTGTTTGTCTCTCGGTCATCATTATCGAACTTTAGAGTCACATTTATTCTACGTCCTTGAATCAGACATCAGTTATTCATACTCTGCTCCATAGATAAAATTCTCTTAATTCGGGAAGGCATATCTTGGCGAAATGTACGTGGGTTTGTAGTTTTCCTAATAAAAATGTGGTGTACAGTTTTGTTGGTGTCAATGTTGCAAGGGTGAGAATTAAAATTTACACGAGGATGATGAATAGAAATGTTTAATCTTATAACACCTCTTTATTTAGCCAATTATTCGTCCAAAAGTTTAGAAACACTAAAACATTTTTAATTAGAACTAATAATGCAAGACACTATCAATAAAGTATTGTCCAAAAAATCAGTTATAAATACACCTATTAAAAATTATATGAATTAAATCTTAATTTCATCAATATAGCTATGTTTATTTTTAATTACTGCTTTACAAATGTTCCGCATCCTATCTCTCATTTATTAAAATCTACCTCTTCCAACGTTTTCGAATTCTTCGATCTAACTCATCCCATACCGCAGGTATTTTAAAAAGAGAAAAATCGGAGATTGTGATGGCTATTGCATTACACCTAGCTTTCTTCTCTATTTTTTCTCTTGAAAATAGTATCTCTAAACCATAACACTGCCACCTGCTTCTGAATAGTTGATACATTACAAATATTCTTCTGACAGGCCTAAAAATTTTTGGAACTTCGATTTATCCCTCGAAAGAATCTGTTTTATTGGTATGCTATCCAGTCGTTTAAGTTCGAACATAAATTCAACACACCAATACCAGCAATCAATAAATGTCATAGACTAGCTCTCTGAAAAACTAAGCTCAGTTTATTAACTTGCATAGTCAATTTTCTCTATCCTGGGTACGACTTACCCATTTAGAGTAACTTTAGAATCTGTATTTTTGAAAAAAGCGATCTCTCTTGACAATTAAAAGAGGTTATCGAGCCCCAAAACTTTGATGTTATGTGCTTCAATTAATAACTCAACTAACCGCAAGATTTAACGGCTGCCTCTATGGATAACCGAGTGATATTAACTTTAGAAGAGTTTTGGATTCTCTTGCAGACGTTATCGATTATATAAAGATTGAGTCGTACGCCATCTATGCTACGCCAAGTGCTACAATTCCAGGATGAGCAACCTGAATATCCACAACATCAGCTGGCTTAAGTATTCAAATACCACCGAAGATCGAAATCGAGTCTTTTTCGATCAGTTGTGGCTTTACTCAGTTTATCGATAAACAAACCCGGATTCTTGTCAGTGACGGAAAGTCCGCCAGTCTTCTTTGCCCGTTGTTAACTTTAACCGCTAACCCAGAGATTTATACTATCACCGTAAATCCGTCGATAGATTCTTCCCACCTTAAACTGATTTTGAGTATTCCACCTATCAGTGATGGAGAGGCTACTAAACCACAAAAGTTTCGGCATGAAAAATCTTCTAAATACACAAATATTCGACGAAACTAAGGAGGCACACAATCAAAGAATTAAAGACAAACTTCTTGCCTGTCCTAATAATTCCAGGTCATTTTGGTCGGTCGTTAAGGCCTGAAGTCATCATTTCACTAAATTACACGGCCAGGTAAAACGATTGCAACAACAGCTAATCCAACTTGTTAGCTCGAATATACAGCTTTACTGATAATAGTACACTGATTTCTTCGTTTACCTTGAAAGCTCAAATATTAGCTACCCATGCAAAAATCCGCAGAGGGTAGCAAGTTTTTTCAACTTACCAAAGGCCTGGAAGAAATTCTCTCTTGAGGTTACAGTAACCAAGTAGAATTTAATACTGCAAACACGCTTGTTTTTCTCTAAAAAACTTAGCATTGTCACACTCCACATAGTTACGTATGGACACTCTTTTTCTCTAGCATCATCACTTAACTTACTTGGCGTGAACTTGAGAACAAATATAACTTAATATGGCCATGTTGCATGTAAAGCAAAAATAGCGCAATAATATTTCGTATTAAAAAGTTTTAAACCCCGCAACACCTGTTCATCTTGTACAAAGCTCAAATCCGAGCAATGACAGAATATTGCTCCGACGTTTAGGGCTCTGCTTCCAAACATGCGCAACATTTATAAGATTCTATTTAGAAGAGAGTTGTTCGCCTAAATGGAGACCCGGAACTCACCAGCAACCTTGAATCTTTCGAACATCGAAGAACGGTTGGTGGAGTTTATTCTATAAGTACTTTCATGGAAAGTGTTCGATAGACATAATCCATCTAATTCATCTCAGAGTGGTGGACTCGTATGAAGTTTAGTTTGTCACTCCTCGTACTACGCGTTCAAGAATTTTTTATATGGAGAACCTTATCCGTTTGGAATAGACTCAGGACTCTGTTTTCCACCGAGTACAGTTTGCAGCTAGTCAAGACTAACGTTAAACACTTTTTCCGCAAACAAGTCGCTCCTGTAGGATTCTAGGAATTTCACGGCAGCGCATGTGCCATGCCTATAAAAATATAGTTTTTATGCGTTTTAACCGGTTGCCGTCAGTTTTACTTATTACCGATTTTTAGTTTCGGCTTCAGGTCTACACTTAACAATCAGTTGTTCAACACCAGTTCTAATTAAAGCAGCGATAATTTGCGAAGCAGTTAAATGTCGATTTAGTTTAGACATCACTAGGGTGATCTGATCTTCTCGCTCTATTGTGGTATTAGACCGACTAGACCTTTTTTGTCTTAATTTGTTCCAGTTACTTGTTTTCTGTCAAGGGTGTAGGTGTGCTTCTATTCAAAGTACCAAGTTTACAGTAAATTCAAAACTTGTAACTCTTGCCTATGAATGGAACTGTTAAGATCTTATTAGATATGAAGCTATTTATTAAACTCATCCATATATATATGGTATATATATATATATATATATATATATATATATATATATATATATGTATATACATATATATATATATATATATATATATATATATATATATATATATATATGTATATACATATATATATATATATATATATATATATATATATATATATATATATATATATATATATATATATATCAATATATATATATATATATATATATATATATATATATATATATATATATATATACCATATATATATATATATATATATATATATATATATATATATATATATATATATATATATATGTATATATATATATATATATATATATATATATATATATATATATATATATATATATATATATATATATATTACCGTTTGGAAACAGTTATCTTTTTCCATTCAATTATAAATCTATTGTAAGAAATTATATGCAATAAATCTTTTTAGATTACTTCAGCTCTCTGATGTAATTGAAATAGGTTTTTATTCTAGTTGTGTAGGCTAGGTTTTTACTTACAATGGATGACTTTAATAAATAGCTTCATATTTAATAAGATCTTAACAGTTCCATTCATAGACAAGAGTTACAAGTTCTGAATTTATTGTAAATTTGGTATTTTGAATAGAAGCACACCTACACCCTTGACAGAAAACAAGTACCTGGGACAAATTAAGACAAAAAAAGGTCTAGTCGGTCTAATAACACAACAGAACGTGAAGATCAGATCACCATATTGATGTCTAAACTAAATCGAGATTTAACTGCTTCGCAAATTATCGCTGCTTTAATTAGAACTGGTGTTGAACAACTGCTAGGCGATTGTTAAGTGTAGACCTGAAGCCAAAACTAAAAATCAGTAATAAGTAGAACTGACGGCAACCGGTTAAAACGCATAAAAACTATATTTTTATAGGCACGGCACATGCGCTGCCGTGAAATTCCTAGAGCTACGTGTGTGCGGAAAAAGCGATTAACATTAGTCTTGACTCGCTGCAAACTGTACTCGGTGGGAAACAGAGTCTTGAGTCCATTCCAAATGGATAAGGTACTCCATATAAAAAATTCTTGAAAGCGTAGTATGAGGATTGACAAACTAAACTTCATACGGGTGCACCACTCTGGGATGAATTAGATGGACTATGTATATCGAACACTTTCCATGAAAGTACTTATAGAATAAACTTCCATCAACCATTCTTCGATGTTCCTAAGATTCAAGGTTGCTGGTGAGTTCCGGGACTCCAGTTAGGCGAACAACTCTCTTCTAAATGTAGCGCATGTTTGGAAGCAGAGCCCCAAAAGTCAGAGCAATATTCTGTCATTGCTCGGATTTGAGCTTTGTACAAGATGAACAAGTGTTGCGGGGTATAAAAGTTTTTAATACGAAATATTATTCCTAGTTTTAGATAAACTTTTTTTGCTCTACATGCAACATGGTCATGTTAAGTTATATTTGTTCTCAAGTTCACGCCCATTAAGTTAAGTGATGATGCTAGAGAAAAAGAATGTCCAGACGTAACTATGTAGCAATGTTAAGTTTTTTAGAGAAAAACAGGCTTGTTTGCGGTATTAAATTCTACTTGGTTACTGTAACCTCAAGAGAGAATTTCTTCCAGGCCTTTGGTAAGTTGAAAAACTTGCTACCCTCTGCGGATTTTTGCATGGGTAGCTAATATTCGAGCTTTCAAGGTAAACGAAGAAACCAGTGTACTATTATCAGCAAAGGTGTATATTGGAGCTAACAAGTTGGGTTAGCTGTTGTTGCAATCGTTTTACCTGGCCGTGTAATTTAGTGAAATTATGACTTAAGGCCTGGAATTATTAGGACAGGCAAGTTTGTCTTTAATTCTTT